>VYXB01010380.1:0-138839 GCA_013397135.1 Pachyramphus minor
AGAAAGAGACGAACAGACGCATCTTATTCTCATCCCAGGACAGGCGGGAGTGTACAGCTGGTGCTGTTCCCACTCCAGAGCTTGGATCTGGCTGGGGAAAGGCAGCATAAATCTGCTCATGCTGCAGCAGGCAGCATATTCAGGAGCTGCTGTGCGTAATGCCCTCTCGTGTGTGTTGTGCTGGTGTGCTCCCCCACCTCTGCACGCATGCATTGTGAGCACACGCGTGTGTATTCCATGTGTGTGCGTGTGCACGGGGGCGGGGGTGGCTGTGCATAAACAATATGCTTGCAAACATCCTCGCAAGCACCCAGGGAAGGAGGTGTCGATGGGGAGGAGAGCGTCGCTCGTGCGCTGCGGGCGCGTACATCCTGCAGCCGTGCACAGCCCGCGGTCCAGTGGCACCCACTCTGGGCTCATGAAAGCACAGTGGGTCCACACAAAGGGGCTGAACACGTGCAGGCCACACTTAGGAGCTGCTCCCCTTCCTTTTCACTAAAGGCTGGAGAGCAGGACCCTTCTCTCCATTCTGGAGGTAGGGGGCTATAAACCAAGGTGTGGAGCAGGGAGAGGACTACTGAAATTGCGGGGAGGGGGGTAAATATTACTTAGGGAGTGGGGCGAAGGAGGGGGCTCCATGTCCCTGGAGGGAGCCTAGGGGACTGGGAAACCTGGCTGCATTGCATGCTGCGAGCCAAGGAATTTGTCATGCACAGGGAGCTCGGAGGGAGCGGGAGTGTGTGTAATGTGGGGGAGCTGGGGTGGAGTGGGAGAAAGGAGGCTGTGTTGAGGTATGAGGGGATTTCTGGTGAGCCCTACCTCCCCACAGCCACTCTCCCAGTCCCCACACATCCCGTCACTCCTGGGTCCCTAGAAGCGCAGCCTGACAGCATCGCTAATGTAATATTCAGAAGGAGCTTCATTTGCATGGAACATGCATTATTAATATATTTAAATACAGTCCCCCTCTCACCTCCCCCCTCTGTGCAGACGATACCAGCAGCAATGAGGAAGCTGCAGGGAGTGGAGGGGTGCCGATGCAGTGCCAGGGGTGAGAAGCAGCTACTTTAATCCCACTGAATTCCCCAGCCTAGAAACCTACCCCCACTCCCAACCCCTTCCCCACCTCCAACTCTCCTCACCCCATTATTTTCCTTTGCGGGCTGGTTGGGTTTTAGGGCATCCAACTCACAAGCATGCAGATTTGTGCGTATGAAGCAAGCTGCCTTAATTTCTCTTTCCCCCCCCACACCCCTCTGCCCCATCAAAAACTATGGCACCAAGGGAAGAACTGTGCATGTGTGGCCTTTCCCTCTCTTCATCCAGCTCCAGCTCCAGTAAAAGCGGATATTTGGGAATATGCTGTCTGATCTGCTGCATCGGTGCAACGCTAAGCCGTGGAGCAGAAGCCACTTGGAGGGTAGAGGGGGTGTTTGGGAAAGGGAGGTGTAGTTTTTGCAGTGGGGGGCAGCTTGCGGTTAAAATCGGAAAGGTGAAAATCACAGGGAAGGCAGAAGGGAGGGAAGCATAGCTGTGATGATGTCTGTGATGTTTGTTCCTACCTGGGTCATATCAGAAGCCAGATGCAGCTCCAGGCAGAGTGCAGATGCCTCATCTGACCCTGTCGAAGAGTGGTGGAGAGCACTGCCCACCTGGGAAAAAAGTTATTGGTCACATCAGGGCCTGTTGAAACCTTCCAGTGCTGTTATCAGTTGTGTCAGAAAATATCAGCACATTTGCTGCAGGAGAAAGACCTGGCTGCTCTCTCCCTCGTCCCAAATACAATGTTTTTTTCCCTTGGTCCCCTGCGTGGGCCTGGGCTAAGTTGTTTCTTTTATTAGTGTGAGGTAGGGCAGAGGGCATGCAGGGAACACCTCTGTCCCACACTCTTGTGAAGGGATGAGGGGTACCCTGCTCTGGTAAAGGGATATGATGACCCCAAAATACACTTGCAGTCCTCACCCATGCCTGGGCACCAGAGTAGGACAGGGCAGCTTAGGTGTAGAGCAAATGTGCTCTAACAAAATACCTCTTTTTCTGGGAAGAGGGCAGCTTTTGGCTTTCTCCTCCATGGAAGAGCAGAGCTGTCCTGATCAGTGATGGATCCCAGGCTGCCGGCAGCTACGAGGAAGGCTGGAGTTTCCTTGATAGCTCTGCAGGTTCTGCCAGTGGGTATTGTCCAGGCTGGTCCTGATGCCGAGTTACAGTGGGTGCTTGAGCAGTTCTGAAGTGGGAGATCTCAGTGTCCTCCAATGCTTTTCTGTGTGGGAAGAGTGGTGAAGGAGAGCATGGAGAGAGCTACTGAACGCATGGGAGGCACCTCCTTCGCCAGGGAAGGGGGTTGAAATCCTTTTCATGGGCTGGAAGAGGAGGATACTCAGGGAGCAGACCAAGAGGCTGCGACCCACCTCCAGCCCTCTCTCTGTGCTGGGTCAGGATGGGTTTCTCACAGCTGTGAACCAGATGAATGCTGTATTTAAAGCTCCAAATGAGTCAAACTTGGCACTTTGGATGTGACAATGACTGTGGGACTGCTGTTGTGTTTGCTTCAGCGGTGAGATGGTCTGGCAGCAGCTACAGCTTTACTTTAGCAGAGCTGCATTTGTGCCCTGGCTTTCCTGTGCTCCCCAGCTGGTGCCTTTCTTTGCCATACTCCAACCTCCTCTTTAAGGTCTCACAGGTAGCTCAGGGGTACCTAGTCATTGCCTGAGATGAACTGTTTTCCTCACCAAATAATTTTCTGTCACTGAGGAGAAATGACCTCATTTTCTCAACACTCATAAGCCAAGAGGAAACCCAGTTCCAGCTGACCAGCTGAGGTACAGAAGGAGGGAAGGGCAGTTGTCACTCTTTCCATGGCATTTAAAAGGTGGGAAACAAGGTACCAGGAGTCAGGTCAAGATGAATGATGATGGATTTCATCCCCAGATGTTGCCTCTTGCAGGAGAGTCTTTAAAGGTTCCTGGGCTGCACTGGTTTGAGCAGTCTCAGTGGCTACGTGGTGCCTTATAGCAGTCAGTCTGATAGCAGAGAGACAGAGCAAATACAGTTGTGAGGAAGGATCATTGGTGACATGACACAGGGAGGGGGTCACAGAATAAGAGGAGGGATCCCTAGCTCTGCCACAACTACCCTATGGGGAGTCCCTTTCTTCCCCTCTATGCTCCTCAGCTCTCACTTCACTTCTGAATAGCTTTGGGGACAAGGTAATCACCATGGAAGGTGCAGTAGATATGCAGACTCTGTCTCAGCCTGATATATGTGCTACCAGTCGCCTTAAAGCAAGGTGTCATGTTTGTATTCATTCTTTCCATGGCTCATGGGCTCAGTCTGTAGACCAGATGGGTCAGAACTGCCTGTGTATTTTTAGGTTACTATGGGACTCCATGAGCTATCTTTCCTTTGGGAGCATTGGTTTATGCATGAGAACATGTATGTTTGTGAACAGGGAAAGAACCATTTCATGCTAGACTTGGTCTGTCCTGTCCTTTTGTATGCACAGATCATGTGTGCTTGCCCAAAGCCTGTGTGCACATGTGTGTCATTCCTGCCTCATCTGTATTATCGATGTGTTTCCGTGTGCACTTGTGTATATGCCCGTGTGTGATGCAGGTAACTGTAGGTGGGTTTATTCGTGGAGTGAGCAGGTGTGTGTGTGTGTATGTGTGTGTGTGTGTGTGTATTCACGTTTCCACCTCTTGGACTTGATGTCTTTTCTTGAGGTACGTGAGTGTGAAAGTGTTTGTAGTTGTGCTCCTTGTTCAGCTGCAGGATATCTGTCCTACCTGTCCATGTATCTTCTTTTCCCCATCCCTCATGAATCTGCCTTTTCCTCTCCCTGAGGAGATAGCCTTGAGTTGTATTACCTGGTGCCACATATATGGGGTGAACTAGCTTTCCTGACATCTGTGTACTAAAGTACATCCAGAAATACCAAGGCTTGAAGCACAAGGGAGATCAAATTAATGTTTTTCCCAAGGCTTTAGTGAGACCTGTCTGGAAAACCTGGCATTCAAACTTGAGTGCTACACAAGCTGAAGGAGGGTGATAAATTGGAGGGAATTCAGAGAAAAGCAATGAAAGTTGTGAAAGGGCTGAAGGTACTTATTTATGAGGAGACAATAAAAGAACAAAATATGTGGAGCTTGACTAAATGATGATACGTAACAGTTAAAATGTATTTGAGGACTGTAAACACCAAGGAAAGGAAGATATTGTTTAAGATGGCAAAAAATGGGCAAAGTCAGAGGTATGTGATGAAGCTGAGCAAAGACATGCATATTTGTCTGTCTCTTGAGGATACATGCAGGCTTCTGGTTGTGAGTTCTCAGATCAACTGTGAAACAGTGTGGCAGGTTTATGGAGACACAACTGCTTGTCGCAAGGAAATGTGGTGAAAAGGGGTGAAAGGAACAAGCTAGACTCTGCCGATGGTGGAAGTAGAGTGATCTACAAGGCCTCTTCTTTATATGCAGCATTACCAGGGAAATTTTGAGACATGTTTGATTGTCTTTCACCTTTTATTGATTCCCTGTCTCACGGCTGGGAAGAACCTGCAGACATTGTTGTTGAGGGAACAGAGAAGTGATACAGGTGGAATGAGTAAACAATCTGATGAAGGTGTAGGATATTATTCCCTCCATCTCTCTGCCTCTGGCTGGAGAAGTAGTCTAGGAAGCAGTCTTGTAGGAAGTGCCTGTAGGGGCTTTGCCACAACAACTTTTTAGGACAGAACAGACTGAACCTCCAAAAGAAAGAGGTTGACAGTGGGGTCAGGAGGATCAGACTTCCCTCCTCTAAATTCCTAGTCACAGATGGTCCAGAATTGGGACAACAAGGTCAGAAGGATTAATACCTCTCCTTTTTTTCCTCATTGCAGTCAGAGGCCAGGAAAATTGAGTGAGATCATAATAAAAGGATTAGTGTGGAGAGGCTGCCATGAATAGTGTGATAGACAGGTCATGGAAGTGGAAGGGAATTCAAGGGGGTTAGACCTCTTACAGATGGTCTGCTGAAAAAGCTCTGTGTTTATCAACAGGCAAAGGGGATTTGGCCTTAGAAAAGTCCAGAATGAGGCATCCAAGGGGCTTGGGCTCAAGCAGAGATGTTATTCCTAGCAAGGATCTGTATGGAATGACTGGTTTAAATGACCTCAGACCTCCTTCCAGCTTTAGGTCAGGGGGAAAACAAATCCTTCTTTGAAAGGGCTCTGTAGTTTTCTCCCTTATCTGTCTATCTCCAAAACGATGTAACACACCAAAACGATACTGTTACTCAGAGCTACTCTTTGTCCATGACATATGGGTCAGCCTGGTTATGGAAAGCGACAGGAATATCAAAAGGACCCTACTGAGCCAGGTCTGAGATCCTTCCAGTGCAGTATCTCCAACTGTGGGTGGAAGAGGGAAGGACATACAGACAGGACAAGTGTAGCATCACTTCCTCTGAACAGTCTTTCCAGTGATGTGTGTCTGAGGGACTTGGTGCTAGAAGCTCTGGTCTACACTTCATAGTTGTCAACGCATTTGTTTCTTCCTGAATTCGTCCAGCCAATTTTTGGAATTGGGTAAAGTTAGGGTCGTCAGAATCTCATGCTAGGAAGTTCTGCATCATAAACATGCAGTTTGTCTTGAACCTGTAACTTTCTAGTTTAATTTCCCAACCCTTGATTTTTGATGGGAACAGACAGTTAACACTTCTCTCCTCTGCTCTCTCTGTGTCATCTGTGATTTTATAGACCTGCCTCACTTTATGGTCTCTGCTGTCTCTTTTCCAGTATCCCTTCACCTTTCATCTTTCTGCATCTATCAGCTGCCTCTTTCTTGGCTACAGTGGTGCAGCTTTTAGAACAGGACATGGGGCATTGCTGGGTGGGAAGTACATCACAGCAGTGAGTTGTTCCCACACAGGGGAAAACATTTCAGTCAGCTGTACCGGCATGGGGAAAGAGGAGATGAAGGAGCTGGGCAAAAATTCTGAAACTAGTTGAGGGTGCCCTTGGCCATCAAGACAGAACTGGGAAGACTCTGAGGAGTCTTGAAAAATAGGAAGGGGATCTTCCATGATCTTCCCAGGCACAGAGGTGATGCTGACAGTTTGTTAGTTTCCAGCGTTCTCTTTTCTACCCTTTACAAAGATGGGTACAGTGTTTCCCTTTTTCCTAGTCACCTGGGATTTCATCTTACTGCCATGACTTTTCAAATATCATGGAGAGTAGCTTGGCAACTACATCAGCCAGTTCCCTCAGGACTCTGGGATTCATCTTGTCAGACCTCATAGACTTATGTATGTTCAGGTGGTCATGAACCTGAACTTTACTTACAGTGGGAAGCACTTTGCTCCCTGAGTCCCCATCCTGCTGTCCATCCACTCAAGAGGTGTGGGAAGCGATGTTGCCATTGAAGACTGAGACAAAAAACATTGTTGAGTACCTCAGCCTTTTCCTCATCTATTGTTATAATTTTCTCAACATTGTTTATCATTGTTTATCTCTAAAAAAACCAGGTCCAAACCATCACATCTTCCTTTTCTGGTTAACATACCTATAAAAGATGAATAAAAATGAACATCAGCCATTTTGTGAGTGGTCTTCAAACAGAATAGGTTCAGAGGGAGAAAACAGGCTCATGCCAGGGAGTAAGAGGCCCCGGTGGGGCGCAACAAATATTGGAGGGTAGTACAGGGAAACAAGAAGGTGCCCTCAGTGGTCCTTACGACTCTTCCTACAAAGGAAAACTGTAGGAAGAATTGGTGGCTGTATGGGACTGAGGTAGGTGGTGGGAAGTCTGCTTAGATGCAGTCAAATGTGGCTTAGGTGAGGATAGGCTGCAGGGAGAGTGAGGGACAGTATTGACAGGAAGGGGAGTAAATGAGGGGAGAGATCTGGTGGGAAGCAAGGATCAAGGGGTGAAAGCAGAAAGGCCTGAACAACATCAGAGATAGTAAGGATAAACTCTATAGCAGGCACTTAAGATTTGAGATTTCAGTCAGGTTCCCCATTGCAAGCCTCTTGCAGAGCAAGGAGCTCTTCCCCAGTCCCATTATCCTGCTCCCAGCCTGGTCACACCATGGGAACGTGCTGCTGCCTCTCTCTTCCATAGAGACCAAGGAAGGTGGTGGGACATGTTTTATAACATCATGCATGTACAAAGCTTTTCTATCAATAGTCAAGTGTGGAGATGGCAAGGGGGAAGTTATTTTTTTTCCTCCCCTGTCACTTTCAGTTCTTTTTTCTGTTTTGCCTCCTCCCTCATGCTGGTTGTAACCTTTTTTCCCTTCTCTGCCTGCTCACCTAGCACCAGCTGCATCCTGTGTCTCTGTTTGTTTTTCTTTAATCCACGCAATGGATCAGTGACAGACCCCCACTGTAATTTTTTAAATCAAAGCCCTTTATCTTGAATTGAGCAAGGTCAGGGGAAGCTTCTTAAGGCATCTTTGTATTTTCTATCTCTGCCTCAGAGCAACTTAAAGGATGGCTCAACAGGATTAGTAGAAAGCGCAAGATTGGACAAATGGATTTGGCAGGGACTGGCTGGTGGGCCTGGGGGAGTGGGACTTGCTGTGCTGGAAAGTGGAAGAGCTGGGCTCTGCTCAGGGCCTCCATCTTTGCCTGCTGCGCCTCTGGGCATGTGAAGGCAGCTGGGCTGATGCTGAGTGCAGTCCTGGCAGAGAGCAGCCCAACCCGAGGCACTGCTCTGCGCTAAGCAAGGATACTTAGCACTGGTCTGGTGCTCTGGGGCCTCGGCACAGGGACATCACCCCGTGCTTCAGGGATGGTTGCCCTCAGTGCAAGCCCTTCTGCAAAGCCTGGAGGGACACACTGATCACAGTGGAGATATGTACAGCTGGAACAGCACAGGTCAGGCCTCAGGAACAAGCCAGGATGCCACTCCCTGGGGTTGCAGGTGCCCGAGGCAAGCTTCTCTCTTCGTCCTCAGCCTGCTGGGTGCTGCTGGAGGTGTGGATTAGCAGTCCAGGGGTCCCGTCATTAGGCTCTGCTCCTTTGGCTTGGCTTTTTCTTCTTCCCTCCTCCTCTGTTTTGTCTTATGATTTTGCAAGTTCATATATTAGAAGAAAGTGTCAGGCTTGCGATCTCTCCTCGCACAGCTGACACACAGTGCACCCCTGACCAGTTTGTGCCCTTTGCTCCCTCAGCCCTTCGGTGCTGCCGGCAGCATTAGTCTTCCCCTCCTCTACCCATGGTGTCTTCTCCCCACGGAACAGCTGTCTTTGCCGGGGCTGGGAGAGGGTTTGCACCAGGCTGCCCCTTCACCCGTGATGACCAAACTGATTTGACCAGTTACCCATGCAGCCATCCACCAGCCTGTCCTGGAAGGGACTTGTCTCTTCCCTACCACATGGTCAATCTGCACCAAGTGGGAGCCCCCATCCATTTGTTCTTTGGGCCCACAAGTGACTGCTTCTCTTCTTTACCTGAACTCCCTCTCTCCTGTCCCGTATTTTTAGCGTACTGGGACTCAGTGGTCAGAAAGGAGATTCATGAGGAGCATCTTTCCCAGCTGCAGCCGGTTCCTACAGCCTGTTCCCCATCAGACAGACAGCCCCTCCTTACACGCAGTGTTCAAGTGCATACACCCATCGTGTTATCCTATGTGCACACATATGGCAGCGTGAATCAAGCATGCAAAGGAATAGAGATTCACATAACCTTGCCCTTGCTTTCCCAAGCCTACCAGAAAGATGGGATGACTGGATTAGCCAGGGATGTGACTGCTCCTTCCCAGTGAAAGGCTTCCCATTAGCAGTCCCTCTTCTCCCAGGGAGATGAACGGCTTCTCTGGGATCTCGTTTTCTTTCCATTGTCCTCCTGCACCAGCCTAATGGTACGCCTCAGGGTTTGTCTCCAGTCTGGGGCACCCCGGCCCCTCAGCATGTGCTGCCAATGGGGGAAGCTCATGCTGTTTCTGCACAGAAGAGGATTTGCATGCATGGTGGGGGAGAGACAGCCTGGCCTGTTTATTCCTAATGCTCCATATTATCTCCATTAATAATGCCACCTCTGCCTCACATGCTAATTAAAGCTCAAGATTGTTAATGTAATAGGGAATTTGGGCAGAGACCACACAAGACTGGCTGGATTAAGTTAACCTTATGGACTGTTAATGGATCTCCTGGAGGGGCATTTCTGCCTAATGAGAATCCAGCTTGAATGGTAATCAGGGGCTCACTCTCCGCGTGCCTGGTGGGGCCTGGAAAGCTAGCGGAGCTGCAGGGCAGGATGCAGGAAAGGCATCAGCAGGAGCTGCTCATGAAGCTGAAAAGGGCTGGAGGGAAAGACCTCAATGTGAACGAAGAACTGGGGTGAATGAAGTAACAATGCTGTGGTGATGACAGGGGAGAGCCCCAAATAGGCTTTGAGACTGGCTCTGTGCTATTTGTGATGGACATTTAAGTACTACTAGAAAGAGCTATTTTTCTGGTTGTGATTGCCAGCAGTGAAAAGGTCACCCAAACGGTGTTAGCCATGAGCAGGAGTCCTCTCTAGGGAAAAAAACCTGGCAAGATCCTGACCTGTCTCCTGGACACCTGCACTGTGGGTCGTGACTACTGCTACACAGTGGGTCAGAGAAACAGGTTTCCCAGTCTGTCTTGTTGTACAGTGTGGAGAAAACAGGAAAGGGATCTGGCACTGAGCACTCTTACGTGTAGAGTGAAAGACTGGGTTAGAAGAAACCTGGAGACAAATTAAAGAGGTCAAAATAGAGCTTAGAGGCTAGGCTTTCAGTGTCTGGGTTGAGTGAAGTTTGCTGATACCACAGATTCAGGATTGCAGTTGAGGAAAAAAAGATGATGCTTAAGTGTTAGGCTGCATTTCAAAGCAAAACTTTATATTCCTGGGCCTGGACAAAACTGGGTCTTGCTGGGAGCTCATGAAGCCTTCCAGGAAAGGTGTGCATATTTTCACAAGTGGATCCTGTGTGCTAGTTTTGTGCTCCAGAGGGAATAGGTATGAAGTGGGATATACGGCAAAAGCAAAGTCTGAAATGGAGGCCAGTTGTTCGCATTTCAGTTTGGGGAGTTGAGTAATTTAGATCAGCCCCAGAACAAACAAGTAGAGGTATTTGGGAGAAAGGTAGTGATCTGCAGAACTGGTTAAAGAAATAAAGAAATGTCTTTGGGGTTTTTTATGTTGCTTAAGTCCCACTGGCCCAGGAGGTCCTCCAAGTGGGCAGGCTCCATGCTTTGGAACCTAGCCTGGAAATTGCTCAGTACCTGCGGGATCTGGCCAAAGGTTTAGCCTTCCTATGGAAGCAATGACAGAGCAGCTAGGACATGTTGCTTTCGCTCCAGAGGGGTGAGTTTGAGCTGTGCTGACTGCGCTTCATGCACAATATTTCTTACACCAACACCAGCTGTGGGTGATTCTGCCTGGGGAGCTGAGAGTCAGGCAGGTATCGCTGCAGCTGCAGCAGTCTCTCTCTACTCCAGCTATAGGGACTGCTGTCTCCTGTTACCTTGAGTTGCCTTACCTGAGGTGTGTCAGCTTGAGATGACCCATGGCTTGGATGCAAGATATGAGTCTGGTTTGTAGTGCTTGGTGGGCTTGGGGGTGAAAGTCTGTGAGTTTGTGATGCTGTTCCTGGGGGTTGGAAAAAGATGGAAAGGGAATAGGTCCAGTTCTGGTTGCCCAGTGAGATTTTTCTTCACTTTCTGGCTCTTGGTACTGGAAAATACCAGGGAACTGCAAAGAAAGGAGTTCCCTCACTGTATGGTGTGTGGGAGTTGGTTCCCAGGGCAGAGCATGCTGCTGCCAGGCAGCAAGGGGACCTGAGGGAAGGCGAGAAAGGAAAAGCAGAGATCAGGAGGAGGGGCAGTGCAGGAGCCAGACAGACTGTTCCACCCAGAGAGGGGATCCCGTCCCTGCAACCCTGTATGCTCTCAGGGGCGCATACGGCACACGCACACTGTACAAAGTTTTGTGCTGTTGGACAGCACTGCTTTCAAAAGGATGCTCACTCTGCATGTGTGCAGTAACACACTGGTGTCACACAAAAGAGTAAATGCTTCCACACACACAAGGCAACCCACAGAGGACACATTGCTCCCTATGACACCTCGCAAATGCACTGCTGCTTTCAGCAGAGAGCAGGTTCACACACACAGACGCTGTTCACCCTGCAGTACAGCACCTGATGCACACAAGTACACATGTATGTCCCAGACATCGATACCTGGGGTCCACTGCCCACAGCAGGCACACACACAACACCAACACACAGATGCTCACCCCAGGCCACACATTCCTGCACACCCACGTGCACACATGGCACCGCATTGTCCATGTTACATCCTTTCAGCATTATCCCAGGCAGATGGACTCACTCAAGGAAACATTGACAGACACATGTATGTTTGTGTCTTCCAGATCTCCCTGAATGCCAGCACAAAACTGGAATGTGAAAGTCAGGCAAAACACATCCCTTTGAGAAGAGAAACATGAATACCACACCAATGCACACATACAAACTCATATATACATACTACTGAGGTCCTGTTTGCCATGCTTTTGCTGTCCCTTTTCCTTTGTTTAGCTAGTCATGGTGCTTCTTGCGTGCCTCTGAAGCACAGGAACAGATGGTTTGGAGGTCAGTTTAGGATGATGGTTCCTTTTTCCACTAGTAGCTCTCTTCAGCTGCTTAGGTCAGTGCTAAGTGTCTCAGAGAGGAAGATCCTCCTTGCCTATCCATGCCCAACTCCTCTGTGTTACTTCTCAGGCCTTATTTGAATTTCTGTGTCCAAATGCCTCTTTAAATTGCCCTCCTGACCATACTTTAACCCAAGTAACATTTCAGACCATAGTGGTTTTTCCAGGTTTGGCAGCATCTGTTAGCTTTGACCAAATGAGGCAACTCCATCTCCATTCTGCTCTGTACATATGCCTTGCTGAGACCCAAAAGACTCTCTCTTGTCCCCTTTCAGCCTGAATTATTCATCTCCTGTAATGCACAATGGATGTTTGTGGGAAGCAGCGCGCAGGTACGATTGAGCACGGGTGCCGAGGAACTGATGTTCCTAGCAAGCTGAAATTGCCTGGGTGCACGGGCCAAGTTTGGCTGAGAGAGGAAATTTTTAGTCTGTCAAAGCACTTCAGAAAAGTGAATGGTGGTGGCGGCAGTGGAAGCAGACGGGAGGAGGGGGTGTTCTGGAGGGGTTGAGGTGGTGGTGGAGGTTTCTCCACAGGTTTCTTCTGGCTCCTGTCGTGCTGCTGCATGAACATGCATGTTGTACATGCATGAGAAGGTGGGAATGCTCTGAGTGAAGGAGGGAAGTAGGTGGCTTTGGTTGTGGAGAGTTGGCATGCCTGAGCAACAGTGAGGAAGGTGTAGTCATGCTGAGGGTGTTTGGTGGACTATGGAAGCAGAGTGCTGGGGCACGTAATATGTGTGAGGGCAGGGAGCCCCTGAAAGAGGCAATTGCAATGTATACTCCACTGACCTATGTACAGGATTGTCTGTCTTTATGGGCTCAAAGCCAACGCCTGTCCAATAACACCGAACAAGAGCTTTTGGGACTCCTTCCATATTTCCTCCATATATCTGGGGCTAGACCTGACTGCAACAACCCCTGCATTGCCTGTGTACAAGCCATACCTTCGTGTCTGTGAGTTCTTCCTTTTGCATCTGTGCCACCACTGCTTCAGTGATCCCAGGACAGCCATGGACCCCTGCACCACATACCTGCTGTTGCATGTGCACCTAGATGTTCTTCCCCCCTGGAAACTCCATGCTTTCCCATGCCTCACCCATTTCCCAGGGTCACAAAGGTACACTTGCTTGTCCTGATGTCGAACCCTGGTTGTTGTCCGTCACCGCTAGCAGCACCGTGCTGTGACACTATCGAGCTTGTTAAACAAGCCTGCCAGAGTGCTCGCTGTGCTGTCCCTGGTGCCAGGCTGACCTTCCCTCATTCCCTTGCTCCTTCTTACTGACGTTTTGTATCTCCCTGCCTTTCCTGGGGCCTGGGCGAAGCTGGCGCCTTCCTGGCCAAATCTCTTCTTCCCATACTGACCTATGTACATCTTCACTATGCTCAGGTTTTGCAGTCACATCCCCTGATGCCACTATCAGACAATTTCAGGGCACTTGGGGCAGGTGGGACTGCACACTCTTCTTTGCATGCAAATTATGCACATCTAACACCAGAGCGGAGAGTAGGAGAAATGATGAGTGTGAATGCTTTCCCAGGATTTCTGCTCCAGAGACTTTGCCCCCAGGAGCTGCAACATGTGTCAGTGGACAGATACATGGGAGATTGTAGAATGGGCAGAATTAGAGAAAGTGCAAAAAAGGGAAAATCTCAGAGATGGAGGCTGTTAAAGCAGAGTTGGTGTGGCAGTGGTGTGTGTGTGCATGTGCTCTGTGCAGTTGCACAGAATACAGCTGTCTCCAAAGTTAGTTCCAGCTTCCTAATTTTCAAGAACATCTTCTCTTTGATTCTTTTGGAGTGAATGATTCTGGCTGTCTGTGCTTCATGTGTAGTTGGTGTTTGTCTGCCTGTGTTGGATGTTGATGAGTGTTTGTGTTTTCCATGTGACAGAATATGTCTGGTGTTTGCTGAGGCTAGCATTTAAGATCCAGAAGGATTCTGTGCCACTGGGTGGGCTGAGTTTAGGTAGGTAACAGTATCTGATACGATCAGTTAGTATGCTGCAGGCAATTCATAAGCAGACTATATTTGTGTGGTATGCAGCCAGTGGTGCTTGCTTGACTTATGTTCCTGAGTGCGTGAGGATGTTTTATGCGCTCTCATTTTCTTATAGATGTGTGTGTTGTGATTTGCTGGTGCACTGATATAGATGTGTGTGTGTGTGTGTGTACAGGACAATTTTTGTTCCTGGTCTTTGTTATGAGGGTGGGCTTATCAAATGCTGTGTGTTTGTGCAGTGACAGTTACATATAAGGAATCGGGAGTTTGTGTGTGGTAGATAGTTTGGGTACTCAGTATGTATTTCTACAGGGATTGCTATTTGTTGTGCTGTGTAAAAATGTTCTTGCTGTGTACTCATACGAGTGGTGGAACAGGCTGGGTGGAGCTGATGTGGCTGTGTGATGGTTGTCTGAAATATCACATATAGATCTTAATACAGATGTTCAACCTTGTAGATGCAGGGTGAATGTGAAGAAGAGAGGCACCTCGTCCTTTAGAGGGACTCTGAATTTTTAGAGGTTGTATGCAAGGCAGTGCATGGCAGTGTGAAAAGACCAGTGAGTGTGAATGTGTGTGTGTATGTGTGTGCGTGCGTACAGCGTGTGTGTTCTGAGTGTGAACAGCATCACTGAAGGGGGGCGTGCCTGGGTGATGTGAGCAGGGCTGGGAGGTGGCGTGTTTGTGTGCGTGCAGCCGTGTGTGTAGGCACACCTCACCTTCTCCTCGTGCAGCTCCGTCAGCACCTTATCCTGCGCTGGGTCAGGTGCTCTATCCTTTTTGTGTGCAGCAGGACAACCAGGCTCTTAGGATACAGGCCAACCTCTTCCCATCCTTTAAGTCTCCTTCCATCTGGCTATTTGTCTGCTCTGCTGCCCGTGTCCAGTTGTCTGTTCCCCTAATCACCGATACACCCTGACTAGCTCACACCCCACACTGCCTGTGGACTCAGCAGCTGTGCATCTCTCCGTCCCTCCCACACGCACACACATTCACACACACACACGCTGGATCTTCATCTGTGGCATATTCAGTTGCCATTGGAAACCTAAGAAAGAAGTGAATCTACCCTCCAAGTCTTAAGCTGGTGGTTTTTTTCTTTTTTTTTTTCCCTCCCCTTTCCTCCTCTCCTCACAGAAGGCAAAGTCGTTCGCAATGAATCCATGGCAGCTTCGATCGAGCAGTGAGCTGGAGCACCTACTCACAGGCCATTCCTTGATGTGACTGAACAGAGACCTTTCCCAGCACTCGCCAAGGAGAGCAGAGCCCCGGATTTACCTCCCTTGCACCCGGGCAGCCCAGTGCAGGCACCGTGAGGTAAGCCAACCTCGGCACCTCTGCCTGCGCCTTTCTTCATCCCTCCCTCCCTCCCTCCCTCTTGTTGCTTGTTCCCCAGAGGTGTGAGGGAGGGGAAGGGCAGGGGTTTCTGCTATGCTGTGCACAAAATCTAAGCTTTCATCAGCGCCCTCCCCACAATGAAGGGCTGCTCCCTCCCCCCGAGCCCCTTTTCTTGCGGCTCTGCAGGCGTGTGCAGGGAGGGGTTGTTTGCAGAGCAGCCGAGGGAAGCGCTGCGGGTCCCCTGCACGCAGTCCTGAGCGCATTCCGCCCCTTTCCCATCCCTCCCTTGACACACACCTGTCTGCTCTTCTTCATTCGTCATTTTCCTCCACCTCCCCTATTTCTTGGGAGAAGGGGCAGCCGGGCTGACTCTGCTGCAGCCTGGCCAGCAGCATGGCTGGGCTCTGCAGCCCTGGCCTGGGTCCCCTCAGGGATGCAGCTTGCAGCAGAGCAGGAGTGGGCATCATGCTACTGGGAGTGGGGCATGCAGGGGAGAATTCCTCCTCCCTCCTCATCTCATGGATATTTTGGGTATCCCAGTTCCCCACGGAAGATGCTGGCCTCCATTTCCTAGCCAGGTACCTCCTCTGAATACCCGTCCCAGCCTGGCATATCTTTTGGGGTGATGGGCATGCTCTTTGTCACTGCTTATCTGCTGTCCCCTGGTGCTCCTTCCCAGCTGGAAGGGATGTTTTCCTACTGGAGACAGCGTGTTTCATAAGCTGGGAACGCAGTGTGCCCTGCACAGGCAGTGAAGGGGCTCTGTGCTGAGCCTGACCCATTTTGGGGCGCAAAGCTCTTGGGAGCACCTGAAAGGGCCTCCTGCTGCCTGGGGCTGCCCTCAGTGCCCCTTTCTTCAGCTCCTCTGCAGGGAAAGCAGGAAGATCAGCTGCACTATTTCCATGCCATGTCTCCGTGCTGCTGGATCTGCTGTGGTGTGGGAATGGGAGGGGAGTGGGAGCAGCTGTTTCTACCATTGCCTGGGCAGGCCCAGACGTGCTGCCAGTCCTCGAGGAGCATGAACGTGCCTGGAGATGCCTTTCCCCAGAATAGACCCTAAAGAAACAAGCTGCTGGCAAGGCAGCGGGCAATCTCAGAGGAGTGGATTTTAGAGGGGAGGTTTGGGAGTTTGCAATCAGCCAGGCTGTCCTTTCAGGTTCTACACAGAGTGTGGAAGAAACCAGGGTTTTCTGAGTCAGATTTTGGGGGCTGTTGAATTTCTCTGAGGGAAAGAGACTGGCAGGGTCTGTGTTGTTGTGCAGCACTGCCAGTGGTGCTGGTGTGGTGTCCCCCGAAGGAGGTGATGGGTTGCCCTCCTCCTGCCCAGGCCCAACCTGGTGATGCTGGCAAGGAAGGTGTCTTCCAGGGCATGTTCCAGTGCATCTCCCTGCTGCCACCTCAGGACCCTACTGTCAGTTCTCCCAGTCAGTTCTCAATCCTCCTGTCCAACCACCCAATACCTACCCTTCTGCATGAACTGCTGCCTTTTGACTTCTCTTTGGAGGCACTAAGGTGTTTCTCTTCCTCTCTTGTGGCACCCTGAGCCCTGCTTTTTGCTCTTTCAGCACGCCTTCCTCACTTTTCATCCTTTGTGACACCCATGGTGGGCAGGATCAACTTTGGTCAGTCTTGGGAAGGGCTGACTTTCCCCTGCAGGATTGTTTCTGGATGCTGCTGCCAGCTGACAATACTGTGAAGTGATCTTCTCCCCTGTGGTTCACACCCTATGGTGTGTGCGTGCGTGTCTTGCAAGTGACAGAGTGACTGTAACATTGTTGATGTGTCACTCTTCCTCTTGGCCAGAGCTTGGCAGGGAGTGTGCCCAGGCAGTCACACTCGGTTTTGTTGTTGGGGAGTTTGCAGAAAACAAGCTATTCCTATGTGGAGCCTCCAAAGTCATTTGGCATTGTTAAATTCCTCAGCCCTCTCAGGACATGGCTTTGGCACTGACTCAGGGTGGACATGACAATAAATCCAGCTCTAGGGAGCTTGGTACTGGGTCAAAACTGCTGCAGCTACATGGTAGAAAATGCTGATCCAGTATGAATTCACTCTGCTGTTTCAGATTTGTTTAGAAAACAATGTTGGCTTAACTCTGTACTGGCAAGGTTTATGTTGTGTTGGGTATTATCTGTCTGCACAACTCTAGCTTGATGCTGGCTCTAGTGTTGTTTGTGTACCACATCTGGCACACACTCAGGATCGTGTGTGCTCTGGCTAATCTGACAGATATAACTGCACGCTGCAGCCAGCCTGGTTCAGTCCCTCCTGTCAGGCAAGCCAGTGTGAAAGAGGGTTACATTAAAGTCTGGGAGCAAGCCATGTCCCACATCAGGCAGCTGTTTTCCCCTCTCAGGAGTAACAACAGCCCTGGTCTCCCAGGTGCCTTGAGAGGTGATGCATGGTAAGGCAGAAACCCACCTCTCTGTAACTCTGTCTCTCTTTGTACCACCCCAGGTCCAAGGAGATCCTAGAGAGACAAGTGTGTCCTCTGGCTGGTGACCATATCTCCGACTGGCTTCCCCCAAGAGTTTTTGAGCTGTGTTTCACCCTCTGCTCTGGTGAGCCTGTGTACAGGGACGAGAGGATGGCACTGGCTCAGAGGAGGGCAGGCATTGTGCTAAAGAGGAAGGGGAGGAAAGAATTGTCCCAGCAGGAGGATGTTGTTCTCCAGACCTGACCACTCCACAACCTCATGGCCAGTGCACATGGCCTGGGAGAGGCGTTATCATTCCTCATAGGATCAAGTTGGCAGAAAATGGGGCTGCACCATGAACAGAAGCTGAGACAGCCCCATTTGAAGCAGGTGCTCATTGGGACAGAGTATGAGTGCACACCCTGTTATGCTGCAGGGACTTTTTCCAGATCTGTCACTCAGGTGCTTGTCTTGCTGAAGGAGGTAATTTTGTTTGTGCTGAGGGCAGGGCAAAGGGCAGAAAGGTGGTGAAGGGTGGTTCCCCTAATGTTTGTGTGTGGATGTGTACAAGTTTCTGGTGATTAGGAGGAGAATTTTTTGATTGGGTTTAGCAATCCAAAGCCAGTTGGATTCCTTGGATTCCTTGGAGCCCAGCAAAATGAACTTTTGGGGGTTAAAGTCAAGAGGTGACACTGTCAGCCAAACCTTTTGCTAAGGTCTCCTGACTCCTAATTATAGTGAACTCTCTCACTCGTCACCATACTGTGCCTCAGTTTCCCCTGCCTTTACATGGGACAGGCTGTAAGGCCTAAAACGGGGAAAGAGGGGAAGGAGGTATGTGAAGGTATGCACAGTGCTTCAGGCTGTACAGAGGGATGCTGTGGGGAAAGAGAGGTTCAGCCTGTGGACCCTGCTGACATGGCTGAGTGCTGTCGTTCACAGCAGGCTGGATGCTGGAGGAGAATCCGTAATGACCAGGGGGCCATGTGCCAGGGCCAAGGCAGTGATTCACTAAAGCCTCTGTTTGTTCGGGAAGAGAAAGGGAGTTTGTGGCTTGTCACTTAGGAAACAGAGTAGAGATTCAGTGGTGAAGGACAGGCTTCTTGGCTGGGCCTCTCCGAGCAGCCACGCCGTGTGTCTGTGTGTATGTGTGTCAGGGGACCAAGGGGTCCCTGGTACAGGCCATGACTGGCAGCTGGCCATCCCTGGCACCCGTCACTTCACCTCCCCCTTGCACCCTCTGGACAGCCCTGATATACACGCACATGACACAACAGTGCCTGTGAGGAGAGGGAGATGGTATAAAACCTTGCTAGAAGATAGTTGGGTGGGATTTGAGCTACTCCCCACCTAGTTTATCCTGCATGTGGTAGCACAGCATCTGTGCAAGTGTCCATGTTGCTTCATCCCAGCCCAAACAGACACCTTCAGTAGGGCTGTGTCTGGTGTGCGGGGCCAGGTCACAGGCTGGGGAGTGGTGTTGGGCTAACTCGGGGATGAAGAAGACCTCTTTCTCCCATGAGTCTCATCCTGGCTGTGCCTCATCCAATGCAAGTCCTGCCTTGCTTCTTGGAGGGGGAGACCTGCAGGCAATGGAGGGAGGTGTCGAAGAGAGAAAGGGGATTGCAAGACACACAGAGGTATGGAGAGGATGAAGTCTCTGAGAAAGAGGGAAGACCTCAGGGAAAATAGGGCAGAGGCATCAAAGGAAGAGAGGGGTGCTGAGGGAGGCAGAAAGAGAGCAGTGCATGTCCGTGCAGTGACAATGTGGTATGGAAGTCTTTACATTGATATTCCAGACTAGAGTTTGACCTGACAATATTTGTACTGGTCAGGGATGTAATCTGAAAAGCTGTGGCAGGAGGACCAGCTCTTCACTGTGAACTGCTCATCTTCCATCAACCTTTTAAATCCAGGGAATAGCCAGCCTGAGATTGGCCTGCTTTGAGGCACTTTGTCCTGTACATATTCCTCTGCTCCCAAGATGAAGGAGGGTGCATGGCTGAGAAATCCCTCCCCATGTCCTCTGTCCTCCTGGCCCTCACCCAGTAGAGCTAGAGGAAGGGAGTATGCTGCCCAGTGTGGCTGAGAATTGCCTTGCTCTGTATTGGAGGTATGTTGGTGAGGTCTTAGAGGGAGCCATAGACCTTCTTTTAAATGGCTCCCCAGAAAAACTTTTGACCACATTACCTCACATAGGCAATGTCTGGAGGGAATGAATTCAACAAGATACACGAGGCAGCATTTTTTCTATAACTACCCCATCAAAATATCCTGTAAGAACTGAACAGCAGTAATTTAGATAAGAGGGATTTGTGGATGTTTCTCTTCCTCTTTTATTAAATATACTTCAGTACATATCCGTCAGATAAGGTAGGTATGCCAGGTCTGTCACGGGTGGGTAGATTTCATAAAGATGTTCTCAGAGTCACTTTTGATGGGAGTGTGGTGGTTTCCAGGAGCTGGAATGACAGTGTTGTCTTGCAGATGGGCTGAGAGGTGAACATGTACCCACAGAAGATTGTGTGTTCACTGTGGTGTCTTCACTGAGACGTAAATCAGTGGGTGCTTCTCACTCATCTTGAGCTTCCCCACTGACGCCCTGTGGTAGGACCAGTGGTCTGTGTGGCTTGAAGTTAAGTGGCATATCAGGCCCATCAGGCTCTGCCCCAATCTTAACTCTGATCCCTTTATAGTCAGCCAGCATGGTGAAAGCTATCAAGAACCAGTCTGGCACAAAGAGAAAAACACTCATATAATGGGGATACTTATTTGAGTTGCCCAGCATTTCCCATTACCTTTCATGTCTTGTGGCTGATTCAGTTGAAAGGCAATCACCAGAGCTAACAGCCCAGCATTGTTCTGCTCACCTTCTGATTTACTTCTTTTCATCCTCGCTGGGTTTCATCTCCTCCCAGGTTCATGTATCCCCGAGCACCAGGGTCACTTTCTTTTTATTGCACCTTAGGCCGTGTATAATCAAGCTAGCACTGTTCCTGCCCTGAATCTTCTGGGGTCAAGATGGAAATCACTATTCAGCAGAGACCCAAACAAATGAGCAAAACTAGCCTGGTTGGTCAGAACAGGGTGGAAGTTATCCAAGAAAACTCGCATTGATCAATTCCAGTCACCTCCTGTGTTTAAAGTGACTCAGTATCTCCATTTTTAGGATGTTGCTGGGAAGCTGAATTCTCTTATGATTTCTCTTGTATCAGCTGTCCCTACCAAGGGTGTTTGTGAGATTTTTTTTCCTATATCTGCTTGTATGAGGATCTGTTGGAAAACATGCTGGTAGAATAATGGGTGCTGGGACAAAGCCAGTCATAAAAAACCGAAAACCTACCGAAAAAAAAAAACCACAAAACCTCCCCCCTCCTTTCACTGAACAATAAGTTATCAAGTCCAGATGGTTAAATCCGAGATTTGGGAAGGAGCTTAAGTGATTGAGCTGCTAACAAAAATATGCAATCTCTTGTGAAAAAAAAAGCTACTGATTCGGGGAATTGAAGAAGACCAAATGTTGTACCTATATTTAAAAAAAGGCTTCAGTGATGATCCGGGGAATTAAAGATCAGTAAGCTTTGCATCTGTATCTGGTAAACTGGTAGGAATGATAATTAAAAAGCAATGCTTGAAGACATCTGGAAGATTGTGGTCTGATAGGGCCTATCCAGCACAGGTTCAGCACCAGAAAACTGCATTGTGTTAATCTCCTACAATTTTTTGAATGTGCCAATAAAGCAGTGGATGAAGGAGAACCAACTGATATAAGATATTTAGACTTCCAAAAGGCTTTTGAAAGATCCTGCACAAGAGCTACTAAAGAATCTAAGTAGTCAGCCAGAGACAAAATATTGACACCGATCAAAAACTGAGTAGGAGACTGAAAGAATGAGCGGATTAAACAGTCAAGTTTCACCATGGCAAAAGGTTAATGTGGCCTCCAGGTTCTCTTCTAAATCCCTTGTGATTTACCTTATTGTTTAATGACTTGGCAAGGTGGGAGGAGAGATATGCTGTATGAAAATCAACAGATGAGACAAAGTTATTAAGTTGGCTCTGGACAGAAAGGGCTGTGAGAAATGGCTGGGAAAGAGAATTAAGTTAAATGAATGTGCTGTTCTCTGGTGAATGAAACTGAGCACTGAACTGTATGTTCAAAGTTATGTGTGTTGCAGGGCAGACTCAAAACTCTTTAGATACCCAAAAGTTCCTGAAACAAGGGTATCTGCCAAATGAAAGTGAAGGTGAATGTCAGGGAGCTCTTTGTAGCTCTGCCCCATGCTGTATTGCCCTTGAGCTGGCAAATTAGCTGTTTGGATGCCAAGGTAGTGGGTAGAGAGTGCTCTGGAAGAGCTGTGAGGCTCTTGATACACCTGCAGTGCTGCCTCATTTGGAATTGTATGCTGAACTTTGGTCAGACTGTTTCTGAAAGGATGCTGGAAAATTGAAGGGCCTCTGAGGTGAGACAGAAAGTCTGTGAACACCCCCAGGAGAAGACATGGACGAGACAGGTTGTCAGTGTCAGACATTGGACTGGAAGTGGATGTTGGGAGGAAAAAAAATTATGAGACATATGAGGATATCTGTCCTTCCTTTCCTCATCACATAGGAGTGAAGGAACACACACTGAAATTAAAATGCATGGGACCAGGGTTCACAGGGTTGCACTGCAGAGCTCTAAGTCATGGCAATTTGCCAGGTCCAACAATTTATAAAGGTTCATAAGAAGCTTGTGTGTTTTCTGGGGAACGAGAATACATCAATGCGCTTTAACTGAGGATGAGCCCATTTTGGAGCCTGAACCTTCACGTCCACTCTTCAGAGCCTATATTGACCTGCAAATCGTAGCAGCAAATGAGGAAAGTAAGATAGGGGTACATTGTCCCTCGTTTCTCTGCTTTGGTGTTTTTCCATCTTCTACCCCAAAAAATCTGGTGAGGTTTTTCCCGAGAAGCAGTGCGGACATTTCTCTGACTTGGAATGTTTTTTCCCCAGTGTACACCTTACCTGCTGGGACATAAGCAGTGATATTCTGTTCATGTCTTTGTAACGTCACATGTGTTCAAGAGCATCCTCAAGGTCAGGAAAGAATGAGTGAAGATTCCCTTCTAACATAATGTGGCATTATCATGTTGAGTTTGAACTCAGTTCTGGTGAAAACTAGACCCCGCTCCCTCCCACAGTAAAGGTGCAAACCTACCTAAATTTTTGAAATTGCGTGGATCAGAAACCTAATCTGCAAAGTTCCCAGACATTCCTGGGAGATTGCCCATGCTTCCATCTTCCACCTGAGTTACGGATGCAGAAATCAGCACCAGGATAACAAGGTATTGCAGACTTTCCAATTGCCAGGCCAAGCTAGAGCCCAGAATTAAAAATCTGCTGGGGCTTAAGGAAGAAGAGAAATCCCTGAGCCTATAGAATCATATCTGATTATTTTCTTCTTTCTTCAGTGTAAGAACCTGAGTATACAAACACCTGCCTCCCTGTCCAACATTTTCTCTACCTAGGAGCATGATCCCAATTTTTTTTTTTCATGATATAGGGTGTTGAAGTCTTCAACAGCTTGGCTAACTGAGCCTGTTTGATTTCTAGCTATTTTGTGTAGCTACACACATGAATCCCAGACTCTTTGTATGGATATCTGCTTCCTGGACAGCCCACGAGATGTGAGCAGAGTGACTTCTTGCACTTGGAAATGTTTTTAAGCCAGAAAAACAAACACTGAGGATTTTCTTCGCATGTTGCTCTTTGCTGGATCTCTGAGCTCTGTTGTTTTCTAAGAGCTGTGATTCGTTTTGGTGGGTAGCTTGGAGCTACACCCACTGCAGCTGATGGAGATACAGTGGGAGCAGTCAGGCTTGCGTCCCAATGCTGAGAGACCTGGGGTCAATATAACACCTTTCCACATGGTTCAAAGTTGCTGTGAGGCCAGAGAGAACTTTGGCAGTGCTTCAAAGCTGACATCACCACAGCCCCTGCAAACCTCTGGGGTGGAAGCAACACCTTCAACACCTCTCCTGGAATCCAGGAGCTGGGGACTGTGGGGGCTGAGAGACATTGACGTCAGCCATGCTGTGTGCCAGCAACCCCAAGGCTTTGGAGATGACTTGATCATCACTACTCTATTATAGCACCTCAAAAGACCTTCGGGATTGAAAGGTGATTGCATCTCTCTGCTCTGTAACAGCAGCCAATGAACCTCCAGGGTCAAAGGATAAACACACTATCTCTGGAGTATAATAGCATTTAGAAACCCCACTCACTGACTCACAGATGTCCGACCCCCTCCACCACCACCTTGTCTCGGCACCCAGCCACCTTCTCTGCTGAGGTGTAGAGGGATAATTGCTGTGCTTTTAGTTACTTGCCTGTGTGCAGCACTGAGATGAGACCACACCATCTTCTCACTTATTGTGGTACTGAGGAACACTGGTGGTGTGATGCATGTGCTAACCATTTGCTCCATGAATGCAACAAGGAAGGAACCACTGCAATAAACCATTTCCTCTCTTAATACAGTATCTGTGGAACTCTGGTACTGCTTTGCTGTGGCAAATGATCTGCTCTCTCCTGTTACACAGTGGGGTGCTTCAAAAGACAGCTCAGCACCTGGAAAGGGCTGTGTTGTACCAGCAACTGGAGTGCACTGATGGGAAGGGGGATACTTTGATGACCAGCTATCCTGGCATTTAGAAAGCATGAATTAATTTCTCAGACACCCTGGAGAGGTGGAGTTCTGTCATGTTATGAACCTGACTTGTAGATTCTGTGGAAAATCCTAAAAGCTTTTGGTAATAGAGGTTTTAGTGAGTTTAATGCCGATGGAATTAAAAGTCTCTAGGCACTCGTTGTGAATGGATTTACATCAGGGAGATTAGAAAAGAGAAAACATTATTGGTGTCCAGGAAACTCAGGAGAGCAGCTGTCAGCTGGTTTAGATGGAAAGTTCCCCAGTGGGCAGGCGCCCTGGCAGCCAGGCAGCACACACGCACGCCCTGTGGGGTTGGCTGGCATGCTCACAGGCTGGGGACATGTCCCAGGGTCCACTATGGGTCACATCATATGTGAACATTCACAATAAGCTCTTTGCATTAACCGGTTTTACGGTCACATTGAACAGGAGTTAACGTGGGAATGGTCTCTTCATTTTGGCTGCCGTGCTCTTACACAAAGACCCCATGCCTCACCCAAGTGCTACTGGCCTGACTCAGCAGGGTCATTACTGTTCAGCCCTGCTGAGAAGCATGCCTACAGAGACACCACATTGGAAGGACTGCATAGCAAGCTCTTCCTTCGTGGATAGGTCTTTTACAATCCCCTTTCTTCCCACCAGAAATGCACCTGGTGTGTAACTATGAAGGGCAGTTAAAGTGAATATGGGTCAAGATCTTTGAGGATTAATTTTGTACAGTTTTATAAATTCATAATTAATTTTGGCAAACTCATAAAATCCACCATTTTCAATTTGCCTGCGACACCCGGGGAGGCATCTCTAAATTGGCCAAGTTCTGCTTCTTTTTCCCAAGCTTCAGTGTTTGTCACTGCTGGAGAAAGCATCCTGGGGCCAGATGGCCCTTGCCTGTGCTCTTAGATAAGAAAGGCATGGTCCTGGAGGGTTTGGCCTTTCTTGGACTTCCCTGCTGAGACTGGGTTCCTGAGGCTGTGTTCTTTGCTGAGGGATCAGGTAGGCAAAAGAAGAAAAGAGACTGAGAGACCTCCAGGGAGAATGAGAAGGGGTTATAGCCTTAAGTAGATGATCCTGTTATGCTTGTCTTGGGAATGCTCCAAGAGATGATTTGTCTGCTGTTCCCCTTATTATTTCTCTCTGAAGTCCTCATCACTTGTTGGTGCATCTTTTCGAGAGCAAAGATCAGGGTTCATTCACCTTGGCCTTCTCCATAAGTGGTACATCATCAAGAAGAGGACTCAATTCAAATCCTGTTTTGAAGATTCCTATCTCCTCTGCCACCCAGGAGAGCTTGCTGGGAGATCAGGCTTCGTTAAGGCACAGAGCTCCCTGCATCAGGGATGATGGGCAGAAAGCAGAGCCCGATGCCTTGCCAGGGCAGGACCTGAGTTTATCAACTAAGCACCCACAAGCAAGCCAAGGGCAGATTTACCCTTGTTTTGTAGGATGAAGGTAATGCCCTGTCCACAACATAGGGCAGGGAGCTGGGATTCACGCTATCCCTTTTCTTTCTGCACAGTATGGATCACTGCCTGTTGACTCTGGTGGGGCTGAGTGGGTGGGAAATGCTGCTGAAATGGTTGACAGTGCCCTCAAAATCAGGTATCAGATGTTGAGTACCAGGGACAGGGCAGACACAAGGTCTCTGGTGTCCTTCCCAGTGAGTGGGTAGATGCCACCAGGGGGTCCACAAAGAGGGAGGAGGAAATGGTAGAAATAAAACAGCTAGGAAAGAGGGTGAGCAGCCTCTGTGCCTCCCCAGGGGGCCCCTCTTGTGCTGGCAAGATGTGGTGGGAGTACAGGGAGTCAGCGAAGGAAGTCAGGAAGGGGAGATACTCTGCTGGCAGGCTGGCAGCCCTCGAAGTGGTGGGGAGCCAGCAGGCATTGTGGCAGTCAGCCTTGTCCCTGGGCTCCCATTCATCAGCTGGGAGATGCAGCTTGGAGGGAAGGGGGGCTTTAAGTAAAGCATAGAAGCAAAAATACTAATATGGCGATTGGGGCTATGGCAACGTGCAGTGAGTGATCAGCAGTAGTGTTCATGCAGGAACTGGAGGTGTGGGGCTAATCTGTGGTGGGGAGGGGATTAAATCTATTTCTGTGACCCCTTATCCCAGGAAGGTGCCTGACCTGGCACTGTTGGGGATATACTTGTCCTCAAGTGCGCACCATGTGAGCTGCTGGGCATGCAGGGGTCTACCTGTGGAGGGGTACACAGCAAGGCTGGGGCACACTTCTGCATCAGCACTGACAGAACCGGAGCACATCAGCAAAGAGAACAGCCCCGCTCTGCAACTGGCTCTGCAAAAATGTTTTTGTCCTTTCTGCATCCTCGGTGAAAGAGCTTCTGTCCCACCATCACCTTTCTTGAGGCATTTCTGTTTCTGCCAATCTATCCACAAATGTGAAGAGAACATTGGTGCAGGTATCCTGCCCCGTGCCAGGCAGCCGTGCTGGCCGTTGTAATAAGCTCATTCAGGCAGGATGTGTTCACCCCCTCTAAACAGTAGTCATTGTCTATTCCCAGGCAGAACTGTGCTTCTGGAGGACATCTAGCACAACTAACTCATCATGACAACCAGCAGCAACTTCAGGCTGCTTTCACAGAGCTGTTTGTGGAGTCACCTCAGCCCTTCAGCACAAGACATACACTTGAAAGAAGCCACTACATAGGAGAGAGGCTTCTGTTTTCTGCGAGTTGTGTGTCCCTGGCAAATGCTAGTCCATGACTAATGTGTTCATTCCTGACAGGTCGGCGTGAGATGGGAGAAAGGGGATCTTCAGCTCAGTGGGATTGCTGAGAGCACATGGGCTTTGTAGCAGTAAGGATGTGATGAAGTTGTCAGCTAGAAAAGACTGTGGTCTTTAGGCCTTGACCTAGATATACTAGATGAGGACAGATTCATAAACACAGGATGGGGCACACTCACAGCTTTCTTGGATATGGGGAAGTTATTTGACTGTAGCCCCTAGGATTTTCAGGACCTGCCAGTTGCTTTCTAGGGATGAGGAAACCTGACACGTTCCTGTTGGGATTGCAGAGATTCCAAGTCCTCTTGTTTGCATGATTAGCAGTGTTTATGCTCACTGGTGGTTTATGCTCACAAGGAACTGACTTGTATGTGAAAGTGCACCCTTGCCACAGAACACTGGGCTGAAGGGAATATAGCGGAGGGTGGAAGCTGAGCGCACCTGTGATTTATGGGAAGATTACAACATTGCCTGCAAATCCACGTGGATGTCAGCATGGTTTACATTATCTTCACCACCGTGGCATAGTAGATTTTCACATTGTGTGGAGTGTGAGAAGGGGCAGACTTTTCATAGGGAGCTGCCTCTGGGCATTGCTATTTTGTACTTCATCCTTGGAGCTGGTGAGGCTGGTAGTGTTGCAGGGTGACATGTATGAGGGAACCTGACACCAAGCTGGAGGATCTATGTGGCTGTATTATGATATAGCCAGAGAAGTGAGCTGCTTGCTGTTGCTTTGATGTGATCATATGACAGTTTGATGCTTTATTCAAAGCACTGGTTACAAATTCCTTACCCTTCTTTCCCAAGCACTTTGAGGCCAACCAATGTATTAATAAATTAGATAAATAAAACACTGCTTTGAAAATCATTAGGCATCCCAAATGCACAGAAACAAACAGCAGAAATACAAAATGCAAATAGGCTAAGAACTGGGCCATAAAATGTTGTATCCTAGCCCTGGGGCAGCTCTAGAAAGAAAAAGCATGTTTTTTCCCTTATCTCTTTGGGCTGGAGCAGACGAAATAGTGCTGAGGCACCATGAATGAAGTATGACCCCTGCCCGTGTTCCTGCAGTGGTACAGAGCCTGCCCCATCTGCAGCATCTTTACTGGCTGCAGAACAGAGATCTGGGGAGATGAGGCCACAAGCACCAGCTATGGGGCTGGAGCTAAGGCAAGATCTGAAGGCTACAGACTGGGGACCATCTGGGTGAGCAGCTGTCCTAAGCAGCTCCTTCTGCTGCTCTTGGTCCTGACCCTCACCCTCCAGGCACTGCATGCCCAATTCTCTCCTCCTCTCAGCTCATTGCCTTTCTCACTCCAAGTCTAGCTCCTCTTTCCTTTTCTGAAGACCCAGGGACTAACGCAGCCAATTCACACAGCATCCAGTTTATTTTCCCTGAGTGGTACCAAAGCTGGGTCCCCAGCACTGGTGGCCACATCTGAAGGAGTTCTGATTGCTGCCAGGGCAATGAGAGACCACTTTACTCAATGACCTTTCCTCATTCTGCATCCTGGCTGGAGTGATGCCTTTATTATTGCCAACTGCCTTTTTCTTGTTAATTTGTGCCAGCTCAGTAGTGCTCTGTGACAGCACTGTCCAATGAGGAAATACAGTCCCCAAGGACATCACAAAGGGTGTGAGTGGATGAGAGTGTGGCTGATGATCTGATCGTGATGTTTTGAGTGGTGTTTATACAGGCATTACTTGAAAAAGGAAGTGTTTGAAAAATGTATCAGAGCAACATACATGTCTTTGATGTGTTTAAAATCTGGTGTGGTCTTGCTTAAGAAGTGGAAGTAATGAGGGCAATCAGTCTCAGCTCAGGATGATTTTTAGGCCAGAGAAATGCTAAGAAATCACAACTGATTGATATTCACAGGCCAGCAGAGAACAGGGAAATCCAGTTTTCCAGGCCAGGAAAGTTGGAGGTCCTGTGTTGCTGAATGAGATATTCACTGCCTTTAAGACTGAGCATCCTACCTATACTTGGAGACGACTGTATTTGTGAGGAGGAGGAGGGGTTCAGCTGTGAGAAGTCTGCCTGATTCAGGAATTGCCTGGACCATCTTGAGCTCCTCTTGCGTGACAGACTTCACAAGCATCACTGGCCAGGGAGAAAGCAGTCAGACAATGAGAGAAAGCTGGCCTAGGAAAAAGCAGAACCTGTCTGATAATTGAATACTTCTCCCTGCCTGGCCAGCATGCTGCAAGTGGAAGGCATCGTGAGGCCAAGTGCCTGCCACTGCCAAGGGACTTTTCCCCTCCACACAGCCACTGGGTTTCTAATCCAGGCTGTATAGGACAATGCTGTCATGTTAGTAATGGTATAACTCTCTTAGCAGTCTACCGGTGTGACAGAGTCACAAAGAGAACAGTGTAGGCTGAATATACACTCATGCTTGCTAAGCCTGTAATCCCAGCTTTGATTTTTCTCTCCCTCTTTTCTTTTTTTTTTTTTTTTAAATAATCAGTTCAAACTTAATAATAGTGATTCACTAGTTGCCTGTTTATCTATCCTTGGCATGGTGTCCAATTTGCATTGCACAGGGCAGAAAGATGGGGGGTGGGGGGAGAAGGAAGAACTGTGAGAGGAAAGAGGAAGCTGTATAGTGTTCCTGTTTCCTCTCTCCATGGAAACTAAGGAGAACCTCTGAACCTGAAAGTGTTGGCTGTTAGTTCCCCCATGGTCAGAAGAGGCTGGTGATCAGCTCTGTTCTCCCAGTCAATTTGTATATTTTGTGGCTTTCTTAGTAAAGATTCTGCAGCTGTTAGCAGCTCATGGGAAGTGTTTGGTGGTCTGTGGGATGGAAGGAGGCAGGGCTCACGAGTGCCCTGGACTTGTCTGGACTGTGCTGTGGTTGTTACTCTTGGATGAGGCAAGGGTCAGTCAGTGATGGAGCTAAACTCTTCCAAGGCTGTGTCTTGGAATTGCATCTGAGGCTGTGTCTGTACCTCCTTGAGGCTGGTCCCTTTTCTCTGCAGATCCTAGCAGACCCCAGGTGTTCCTCTGCCCAGGCACATGCAAGACCTGCTGTGGGACTGATTGCAGCATCATAATGTGTTTCTTCATCCAAAACCCTTTTAATTCTTGTCTGCCCAGAAATCTGACCACCTATTCTCACAAAATGCTTGGGTTGGGCAGCAAGAGTCACAATTGGGCAGTAGTAAGGAATTGCTGGGTATGTATGTGAAGACTGTTGCCAAAGAGCTGCTGTTAAGAACTGCCTTGCACTGTTCTCCTTGCTCTGGGCAATCACTGGCCTCAGTCACACCTCAGTCAGTTTTGCCCCAGGTGTCTCTTCCAGGGTGAGCCTCCTCCCTCCTTGTCACCAGTGGTAGGCACAGCCCTGCTGAACTGCTCTGGGCTGCAGGTGGCTGTGCTTTTGGCTGGGTGACACTGAACATGGGAGACATGGAGCAGGCCATCTGGAATAAACAGTTAAATGTGGGCTGGTGCATAGGAGGACGGTAAACCGGAGAGGGCAGAAAGGTTAGAAAAACTACAGGCCTGGGCAGTTGTGGAGAAGCACTAGAGTAGTATGAAAGGTGAGTTCAGACAGCGTTCTGCTTCACCTTGCCTAAATATTGTGTACCTATGGTGCACCGTGGCAGAACTGGTCCTGACTCCCAAAGAGCTGTGTCCACGTGACCCATATGTGTTGCTGAGACTGCCTGGCGTAGAGAAGACAGCTCCGTCTGAAGCTAAGGGGAGCTGTGGGGCACTTTGGCAGCATGTGGGGTGGTGAGTGATGGCAGGGAACATGCTGTCGTGCAGGATCAGTGAAGCACTGCTCATCTCTCAAGCTGTCTGGTTCTTTCGCTCTTTGTGAGTCTCTTCTCACTTCTTTTCATGTGCTCATATCACCTCTCTTTTCTTTTGCTCGCTTTCTCTCTGTGTGGTACATGACCCAGTGAATATAATCCATAGATAACCCTCTATTCTCTCTTTTCTCTTCCTCACCATCTTTCTCACTCATCCTTTCTTCCTGTCTCTCACTAACGTTCTGTTGCTCTCCCTGCCAATTTATTCTTTTCTTTCCTCCCACACTCTGTCCCCGTTTAATCAATCTCAGCACAGTCCTGTTTTTCACCATAGCTGCTGTTTCATGCTTACTTCCACGGAGGGAAGGCAGGCAGGTGTGGCGTTAGGGCACCACGTAGTAGGAAGCAGGAGAGCTGAGCTGAGACTTTCTTTGGTGACCGTGGCTGTCACATCACCCATTTTGTGGCTTGGCTCCTTTCATTTGACATGGGAACGCTACAGCTATGAGTAAATGTGCAATGCTTAGAGGTTGTATGGCCAAGGTCTGTGAAGCTCCTGGAAGTGGGCTAGAGCTCTTTGGGTGCCCAAGCAGTGCTTGTTTGTCTTTGGTACCCAGCCAAGCCCTTGTGCCTAGACTGACACGTTGGAGGCACATTCTCAGCCCTGCCCACTGTCCTATTCACAAAGTCTGCCCCATCCAGTCTTTCAAAAGAAATAATCCCATGGAATGCAATCGACGAGACTCAGACATGGAGTTTGATATGCGGTGATCCAGAGCTTTATCCCTGCAAATCCATGCAGAATAAGGACCTTTCCTGTTACTGTTGGTGCTACCTTTCGAAACAAATCACACCGGGTCCCTGCTTCTCCCCATCCACCTTTATCTTCTTTTCCTTCTTTCTGCTGTGCCTCTTGTCCACCTTTGCATACCAGAGCCTGCCTTGCCACCTGGCTGTTGAGGGCTTGCCCGGAGCTGCCAGATGCTTGCACCTTCTTAGCTCTCACGGGTAGGAGTTGCTATGGGAGACAGAGAGAAAGAAAAAGTGCCTTCCCCAGCAGCCCTAGGAGCCAGAAGTCTTCTATTGAGTGGAGAACACCCCCCTCTTGTGCTTCTTCCTCCCCTCAGCCCCCCTTTAGAGAGCACTCTGCAGAAAGCCGCCTTTGAAGCCCCTTAATTAGTGTCCCGTGTGTCCTGAACGGAGCCCTTCATTACCACCAGCAAGAGGCACAAATTGGCATGTGTTTCAGATTTGGGCTCAGTGCCAGAATTTTGTTCCAGTCCCCTCCCTCCAAACCTCTCCAGATTCCCCCTTCCTCAGCACACATGCGTGCACACACACATTCTCTCACAGAAAAACACACACACGCACACACACACACACGCACATGGGATCCTGCCAAAAAAAGAGAGACATCTCCTTTCCATCTCCCCAGGTTTGAGAGAAAAAACACAAACAACAAAAGGTCGCTCTGCTCCCTGCCTCCCCCCACCTCTGGCTTACTCTTGGCTCTGCTGACCCTTCAGCATATGCAACTGCAGGTTGGGGGTCATTATCAGCCCCAGAGTATCTCTCACAGCCTGTGGATGTGCTCAGAGGGTGCTAATTAGTGAGAGAAGGGCTGATTAGGTTAGAAATTAAGTGTTTATTTCCTCGTCTGCCTTTTTTTTTTTTTTGTACGGGTGTAAAAATAGTGAGGCCAGATGGAGTCTCAGGAATGATGGGAGAAAAGGCATCCAGGAGTCAAAGGGGGTGAATCTGTATTCTGTCTCACCTCTCCTGCACACCCTGGGTGGACAGGCACCCTGTAAATTCACAGCATCCCTGTGGTACACTAGCAGCCACCACACATGCCCTGTGACTGTCCTCGTTGGGATTGAGCTGGGCATTGCCTTTCTGCACAATATTCTGTAGAAGTTTTCATGCCTACAGAGCCTCTCATCTCCAGCACCTCACCTTTTCCAGCTCAATCTTAATGCCTTTGTTTCCCCTCAACCCTTCCTTTTTTTTTTTTTCTTTTTAATCTCAATGTCACTATTAGCAGCAGCCAATGGGTTACTGGAATCACCAGCCTTTCAGGGACACCCCTTGTCTTGTGTTGGCAATGTGTCCCCCCAGATCACTGTCCTCATAGAGACATCTTGCCCTGCCAGACTGTGGAAATTCCATCTATCTCTGCCATGGACTTTGCCTCTCCATTGCAAAAGTTGCAACACAGAAGCCAATTAGGAGTCTGATTTCCAGGAACACCAAACTCTTTTTGCCTGAGCAAACCCTGTACTTGCCCTGACACCTGACCATTCTTCCCTGCATCCTTGCTAGTTCCAGCTTGTTGTGGGCTGTGGAATAAGGAAGACCAGATCATGGTATGGCTGAATAGCAACTTTGCCTTGCTACAAGGCTATTGTGTGCTTCCAGCTCTCCAGGGAGCAGCTTTGAGGCTGTGAGGGGCAGTTGAAAAATCATCTCCTTCCTTCTCACACAAGCTGGTGGGCTCTGTGACTCTTAGTTGTGCTTCAGACCCCAACTAAGAAGCATCTGGGGCTTTGTACCTATGAAATAAGAAGTCCAGCTTCTTTAGAGAGTGGGAGAGCAACTAGGGGACCCCCAGGTCCAGAGGTGTATTTGTGGTGGGAGGAGAGGACACATGGATGTGCTGGTGTTCCTCAGGCTGTGTGCTGTCAGTATGACTGCAAGCATGGGTATTTGGGTGTTGCATGAGAGGAGGGTGTATTTGTCTGGGTACAATTCAGGCCTTATTCCCTTTTCATCATGATGGTGCTTTTTCACCATGTGGCTCCTGCAAAGAGCCAAACAAACAAACACACACATGGGAATCCAAACTCCCTATTACCACCACATTGCAGATGCAGCCTGGTTTGGCCTGTATTTCTCCCGTTGCCACAGCAACAGTAAGCCAGAGAGTAAATCCGAATATCCTTTCTGGTTCTCAACACCCCCATATGGCAAAATAAATGACAGTGTGGAAAGCCTGGTCTGTCTCCCCTAACTCTCCTTCCCAACTCGAGTTCAGCACAGACCCTCCAGAGACCTGTCATATGCCTGTCAGAGCCCAGAGCAGATCACAAGCCTCCTCCATACACCAGGGAACATTGTCTCTGCTGTGACCAGCAATCCCTCTTATTCCCTCCTCCCGTTGCTGTGTCTCCCATTGAGAATGTTTAGGTCTGAATCAGTGTTCACTGTTCATGGTCACAGCTCAGCTGGCTTTTAACGAGATGAGTCCCGTCAGCTCCACTACAGACCAAACAGTATCCAAACCAGGCTTAGCAACCTGCTTCTTGCTTCAGCGAACTCTGCTTACAGCTGGGAGAAACAGAGCCTTTCGAGAGGAGCAAAGCAATCAAAGCACATTTAGGACCAGGACTCCTGTCCAGCTGAGCTCAGAAATATGCTTGCTGGGACAGCTGCCAAAAGGGCTCCACCAGCTATGCTTTGTGTTGGCCTTGGGCACTTCTGAAGTCAGTGATGTGCTTAAGAGAGAGATCTGTCTGTCCAGAGAGAAGAGTCCTTGGGAGGAGAGGAGGGACACTGTCCTTAAGAACTAGTGTGGGGCAGTCCCCTTGAAGTAGAGGAGAAGCTAGACCTGCAATTTCTGCAGCAGCTCTTTCTATGTGCATCCTAGTTTGTCTATATCTAGGTGCTAGTAAAGCCCTGGAGGATGACCTGCGTCCCCTTTTATGCCAGCAGGTGACTAGAGCGTATCCATCACTTCTGCCTCCCCCAGTTTTGGCTGTGACTACCTTCATTAGGAATCTCACAGTGTCCTTTGGCTGGATTTCCCCAGAGAATCTGATTTATGGCTCCCCAGTGATTGCTAATGTGTAAATACAGTGTGTTTCAGCATGGCAATGTGAATGCCCCAGTGCATTGGAGCTGTTAACCCCTCAGCAGCTGAAGATCCTCCCCACACCTCCCTGTTGAGAGAGACGCCTTATTAGATGGGGAGAGGGTCCATGGGAGCCCAGCCTGGCTCTCAGCATGCTTACAGACAGGTGCAGATGGGTGGACCCAGAGGCCTCCTGAGGCTTCTGTGTTGGGAAAGGGATGAGGCAGGAGCAGCCCAAAGAAAAAGCAAAAAGGGCCATTTCATGATTAAATGCTGGAGCACAGCAGCAGTGTAAAAATATACATATATCACAAGCCTTAATTAACACGGGCGAAGGGAAAAGGAGAAAAAAAGCCACTTTTTAAAGGTTTCACAGAGACTATAAACTGGCAGCAGAGAAAAAAAATGTAATACATGCAAATTAATGGCATAAATTTAGGGTTACTTAACTTCACAAATGTTAACAAGCTCATAAAAAAAAAAAAAGTTATTCTTTCTCAGTTTCCTGTCACTGTTTGTTTAATTTTCTCTCTCGCTCTCTTTTTTCCCTCTGTTGAGAAGATTATGTTTTCAGTATATTCCTCCCAAATTAATTCTGGCTCTCTCTCTTCCTTCTCCTTCCCTCCCCTCCTTCACTTCTTTCTCTGTACCTACCTCTGCCTGTTTGTCTTCCTTTTCTGCCTATCTATCATATTCTTAGTGTCCCCATCATCACAGTACCTACTCTTGGATACAGTACTGTCTCATTTCTCTCCCTTTTTCCTTGTCTGGCTCTCCCCTGCTCCCAGGCCACCCTTTGCCTCAGCTGCTTGGGCTGCTCCCTTCTTCTCCTGTTTTTTTCCTGCTGTTATTTTTTCCCCCCCTCGATATTTTCCTTTTTCTGTAGCAGCCAGTATAACTCCAGCCCGGTAATGCTATGCACAGCACCGCCAATTTCCAAACATGCATTTCTCCCTGCCACTGGCAGACAAAGAAGGCAAGGGGCAGATTAAGTGGTCTCCGGCTGAACTGCTCGTTTATCAACCCTTTGAATGGCTGTTTGTTGCTGCAGACTGTATAGCTGGAGGCAGAGGTAAGAGTGTGTGGGCAGCCTGGGCGTTGGTACACCACAGCCCCACTTTGAAACAGCTGTCACAGTTCCCCCTACACCGACCCCTTTATTCAAGGCTCTGCCTCCGTACAATGGTGTATAATAAAGGGCACGGTAGCTCCTTGCTGAGCCTGAGAAGTCATGAGCCCCTGAGGTCACCGTGTCTCTGCTTCCCGCGTGTTTCTTGCTTTGCTTACAGATAAAACTAAGTTTAGAAAACTCAGGCAATTGCCAGTTTAGCTCTGCCAAAACTCATTTCTCCGGAAAGAGGACATATGCCTTTTGTTCTGCTTCTTTTAAAGGCACCAAGGACACCCCAAGTTCTGTTACTTGTGACGTAACTCGTCCTGTCCATGATGCTACAGCGTTCTGTTCTTAGGCTCTTGTTCTCATTGCTTAAAGGGAGGGTAGTTAAAAAAAAAATCTCATTTTGACTTATGGACCAGACTGAGTCATAGGAAGACATCATTAAAAAAGAGAGGGGGTGGATATCATCATTTTTGGCCACAAGCCATCCTTGGAGCTTTCAAAGTCGCCTGTAAATATTACTGCCAGCTCTGTTTCAGTATCAGAGACAGCAGTCCTGGCCAATAGCTTTTCGCCTCAGTGGCCCAATTCGGTATTTCAGAATACTGGAAAAAAGAGGAGGAAGTTAGTGTTTTATTCAACATAGCAACCTCAGGAAATGGGAGGTGAAATTACAAGTTGGAGTCCCCGGGCAGCAGTGAAAATAAGAAAACCCAAACAAGCAAAGGGAAAAAAAGGAAAAGTCTGAATTTGTTAAAGCAAGAGAAAGGATGTTGGTGAGTGGGTAACAGAGAGGTTAGGAGGAGGAAGCACAAAGGGAGAATCTGTTATGTTTCGTAGATGTGGGAACCATCAACACAGATGTTACAGAAGAAAGCAATTGAGAAGCTGAATGGGACTTGCATGGGTTTACAGTTGGGTGCATGCTTAAGTATGTTGCTAAATGGAGGCCTGAATGAGTGAGAACAAGAAATAATCATGCGGGAGTCCCCATGCAGTATCAGTCTGTCCAGATTGACATCACAGGCTTTCCCACTGATATAAATCGTTGCTTTTCCTGGGTAGGAAATGAGTCAGGGTGACTCCAAAGCTCAGGGTTTGGCCTATGCAGATTAAGAGGAGTAGTAAGGAATAAATAAAATACGGCATTTGCAAGGGTGACTAAGGACTGGAAGAGAAACAAAGAACAGTGTGGGGGAAGGAATAGGGCCATGGTGAGGAACAAGGAACAAGGAAAGGCTGCCAGATGAATTGCTTGCTGAGTCTACCTGGAGAGAGATTTAGGGATATGTGGCATCATTCCCTGGCCATGAAGTACATATTACCTGAATTAGTGGGCAAGATATTTATGTGCCCCTATTAGCTGAGTGATGCTCCTCTTTTTTTGGTCTTTTCAGCTTGGAAACAGTCTGGAGCAAAGTTTTCTTCTCACTGAACATATTTGCAGCACCTATGAAACCAGGGGCCCAATGGCAAAATCATCCTCCATGTACTCTGCTCTTGACAGCATCGAAAGAGTCATAGCAGAGAATAGATGGGGAAAAAAGATGGAAACCTGGACTAAGCAAGAACAAAGGAAAGGGTGGGGTGCTTTTTGAATTAAGCTGTCCCCTATTTTTGATTACATCATAGCTAGAATCAGCTTTGACCTGCATACTTAAAATGGAGGATGTCAAGGTACCATCAGGAACAATTGTTTTGTTGGGTTACTTGCACAGATCATCTATTCGTTGCACAGCTGCTGTAGGAAATGCAACACCAGGAGTAGACATATATAATTGTAGAGAGGGGGGGATGAATAAACGTGTTTCAAAGAACAAGGAGAATTCTAAATGTCAGCAAAGGGGTACATGACTCACTCATTGGGAAAATACTATTATTGGATACGTAAGTAGGACTGTACAAAGCACTCAGAGGAGGGATGCTACTAGAAAAAAGGAGAATTAATAAATGAAGGTAACATTTGGGTAAGTGACAGTGAATGAATGAGGAGAGGTGCTATAAGTGCCATGAGCCAACACAGGGCCTGAAGTGAAAGCAGACAGAGTGCGGGGTGAGAATGGCAAAGGATGAAAAGAGAGAGATAGGACAATGAGGAGGAGCATTACTGGAGACCACTGAAATACAGTGGAAAGGAAAAGCGTTTGTTAAAAAACTACTTGGCTTTTGGCAGAATAATGGTGACAGAGAGTGTCTGTTCTACTGAGTCAGGATTAAAGAAATAAATGAGGTGGAACTCCATAGTAGGAGAGGAAATGGCTCTGCTGAGGAGGCAGGAGGAGGCCCAGGACCCAGCTGGAGCTAGCTTCTGCAGAGGTGGGTTAGGCTGCGATGGGTGAATGGTGTGGAGGAATCCTGCCCTGTTTCTCAAAGGGCAAAAGGAGTGTCTAAGTGTAACAGACGATGTTGTATAGGTTACAGACATAGTTGAAATGAGCAGTCAGGATCAAGGCATTTTTGCAGGCATTTCAAGGCAGGCATTGAGAATATTTAACTAATGATCCTGGTGCAGTTGACAACAAAGTTGCAGACTTCTTGAGTCCAGAACATGTTGAACTCAAAACTTTTCAGTTGCCTAATCCAGGACACCATCCCAACAGACCCATCCCACACATTTGGCTGGTCATCCTCACAGCCTGAAACTCTGTGTGCTAGCATATCTGCCTCTGTGCAAGCAGAGGCCAAGGAGTCCAGGCACTTCTGTGAATGGATCAGTCAATTTTACATCTGGAGCCAGGGGATCTCCAGTCCTGGAGGAGGAGATTCCCAGAGCCTTGAATTTGGGTCCAGCCGGGAGCAGTTCTTATTTTGGTTTTGAAACCCCAAATTTCCAGCAAGCTTCTTTCCTGGCTGGCTAGGGTTGATTGAGTCGGTAGAGAGACAGATGTAGGTGGATAATGGGGGAAGGGGGTGGTAAGTGGCAGAGCTATTGCCTTCGTGAGAGGCAAGGATACCGTATAAGTACTGCCAGTCCCCATTCAGTGAGCAAGTGGTGAGTCAGGGGCAGGTACTGAGTCAGCAAGAAGGCGGATGGGTAGGTGGGTGGGTAGAGCACCCTGGCTAGCTCAGTACAAACCACTCAGCTGCACCATTGCACTCAGCTCCCCGTGGGAAAGTTGCAGGCAGTGGTTCAGGCTACCGCATCAGTTTCTCCCCTTCCCATCCAATTCCCCAGGCTCCTTTTCTGAGCCAGTGGGGCTTCCAGAGAGGGTCCCTGACCATAGCTTCTGATGGCCACATATTTTCCTGATGTGTTTATGAACCTACTTTCAAACAACTGCCTCTCTGTGAGGTGTGATAATAAAAGAAGAAGAAAACAGCTGAAGAAGGCAGAGAGCCCTTCAGCCTGTCTCACCCCAAAGATACCACTCATGCAGTCAGGGAGCCGGTGAAAGGTAGGAGGGGGAGAGAGAAAAGAAACAAAGAAAAATAAAAGTGAGGTAGAAACGAGAACGAGAGAGAGAAAATATTTGAGAGATGAAAAGAAATTACCATACGGCAGGATCCTGTTATTCAACCTAATTTTCAAAGGACTGCAGCTGTCGCACTGAGATAATCTGTTAATTATAACAGTCATTGTGTTTTGGCAATGGAAGAAAAAAACAGGCTCTAAACAAGGCAAGGTAGTGGGGAAAAGAGAGGGGAGGCAGAGCTGTGTCAAAATGCATGTCAGATGTTAGTTTGAAATGTAGGTGGGTGAGCTGGCTGGGAGGAGGGTCCCTTCCCAGCAAGGCTGAGCTGTGCCACTGCCTTGCAGGTGGAGGATGTAAGGAAGGTAGAAGTACCCATGTAGAAACGTAGTGCCCTGCCCAGTGTGGGGCTGCTCCTCTTGTTGAATCCAAGCATGCATTGACCAGAGAAAGAGCTTTGAGGGGCTGAAGTGTCCCCATTAGCCTGTGGTGCTGCAACATTTCATTCTTGGGTCACCTGAAATAGCTTCCCCACACCTTTCCTCTGCTTCTGCCCTACACCAGATTGGGACTGTTGTATTGGAACCACCCTCTGTAACACCCTCTACTTCTGGTTGATTTGCAGAAATCCTGATCACAGGGGCTGCCCCGTCTTTTTACATGTTGCAGATTAATGACTTTGGGTAACAACACGTGACTGTCAGAGACACCCAGTCTGGGAAGGTCATGCAAGGGCAGTCCCTTCCTTTCACAGGAGTGGTGGCTTAACCTCCAGAATTTTCATGCTGGAGTGGCTGCTTGTCCTACTTGGAGAGAGGTCTCACTGCCAGTGAGGGAACCTCTCTCAGATGGTGCCCAGGGCAAGGTTGACTGGAAGGCGAGAGAATGTTGAAGGATACTTGAATGTCAATGCTTGTGCTCTGCATGAGTTTGCAGGCCTGGAGGTATCCTACGCAGGACAAATGGCTGCCGGTCACCTCATGAAGTGATTGCTACTCCAGGACCTGCGTGATTCCTTAGGCTCTGAGTCCCTCCAGTAAGAGACAGCAGTGAGCTATAATACAAGGGTCCATGCCCTTTCCTGCCCTACCTGCAGGGTAGTATGTTTGAAGGCACTCCAAACTGGCACCACTTGGTTGCTGGGGATGTGGGCAGCATCCAGAAATACCGGAGGTATGCCTGGTTTGAGTCAAGGCATTGCTCAAATACCTTGTGGTTCTGTTGTTCATAGCCAGACTGATGAAAGCCAGTTGTTGTTGCAGTAAATAGAGCAGCAAGGCTAGCACAAGACAGCAGAGGCATCACAATGACCCTGAGGGGATGGGGGTCTTTGCAGTGACATCACATATAGGCCAGGAATTTTTCCTGGTCTCATGCTGAACATGCTGCATGGGAATGCACAACAGACACAGTGCCCCCACCTTGCTCCCCGCAACAGCTCCCTCCCATGTACCCAAAGCCCCCATTCCATGGTTGCTACCTGCAGCAGCTCAGACACACATTCATGCAAAGCTGCCACTCCTCTCCCTTCACCTCTCGCCAGCTCACAGAGAGCAAGGGTCATTCCTTGTCCCCTACAGCAGCTCCTTCCCACATGCCTGCCCTCACACCCTGCTCCCTACAGTGATTCATATCAGGGGACACATACAGAAGTAGTGCTCCCACCTCTTTTCCTACAGCCCTTCTCTCATGCACACACTCACACAACCATGGCTGTCTCCCATGATCCTTGCACCCCCACACGCAGCCCGCGCTCCCACCCCGTCCCCTACGGCGCCTGTCACACAGCCAAACACTCCCACCCCTTTCTCCACAGTGACTGCTTCATGCAAACACGCATGCATACACACATACACTCACAAACAGTGCTTTGCCTGGTTCTCCATGGCAATTACTCCCTCCCCAGGAGCCGGCACTGATTCTTTGCTTCACAGAGTGATTAACCCACGTATGCTCCCAGCCCACACATCCACCCCATCATCCATAGCAACTCCTCCATATGTACACCCCCTCCACCTCGCACTCCTGGAGCCGACACTGCCACCTCTTTCTCTGCAGTGACTCACACCCATGCACAGCCATGCACGTGCACAAGGCAGAACCAGCCTTGCTGTTGCCCTCCCTATGGCCGCTCCCCGCAGACAGTCACACAGAGCCCGTGTTCCCTCCCCATGGCCAACAGGAATTATTTCTAAGCCTTTCTACTGCCTCATGTCTGGGCTCGTGGGATTACAACAAGGGGCAGGGTGATGTTTCCCAGGCCCTCCTTTTCCCCTCTGGAGGGAAAGAGCTGAAGGCAACCTTATTGCTGATAGTATTTTTTTTTATGGCACCTGTAATCTCTTGACATTCTCTTCTACCTGGAGAATGCTGTTCCCCAAGCTACCCCCCATGAACGTGGACTGCTACTGCAGGCTATCTGGGTGGAGCTGGCTTGATGCAAATCCCCCCTAATCTTCAATAATCATATTAATATAAATGGTAACCATTTCACTTTGGAAAACAAAAGTGGCTTTCTGGCCTGCCAGGGAACCACTGGCATATGAAAGACCTTTCTGCCAGTATTTATCACTCTAAAACAAGATTTATGCTTCTAAAGCTCTCTCTTTTCTTTCATGCTTCTGAGCTGCTTCATTTTTCTCCCCTGAGCCTTCCCATTCTCTCTCTCTTGCTGCCTAACAAATTAAACATCTAATCACTGTTGGGGAGGCTCAGTGGGAGAGCAGGGGTTTCATATCCAGTGTTGTGTTGGGTTTTTTTCATGGTTAGTTTCTAAGCTGTTTGGCCCAGAAAAGGTTTGGAGTCAATGGCTGTGCATTTGCTTAAGCCTGGGTGCATGTGTATGGCATCTGAATTCATTCCATGCCCCAAATAGGCCAAAGGGCAGGACTGCAGAGCAGCATCTCCTTGGGGCAGTACTACAGCCTATATTTCAGCCCTTTTCCCTTCTCCCTCCCCATTGTTTTGGATGGAATTTGAGCTTCATGAGCATCCTTGCAGTGGTGTCCTGCAAGAAGGAGCTGGGACCTTGTTTTGTTTTTCGTGCTTCCTCACGGCAGTGTCCTGCTGGGATCGTAGGGCTTTGAGTTTCCTCATGTCAGGGACATCTGGAGTTTGGGAGCTGCAGTCTTCCTCCCAGCACATGGTAGGGCAAGCCCAGCTTTCAGAGGGATGATTTTTCTTCCAACACACACTATGGATTTGCTTATGGTGAAATGAACCTGACCAGAGTTGAAATATGAGATTTCTCTTGCAACAGCACTCTGCCAAAATTCACAGGGCCTCTAATGTTGAGTGGACACCCTTCAGCAGGACTCATTGAAATCAGTTCCCTTTAAGGGATGAAGGCTTTGTCTGGTTAGTGATATGGGAACACCTTTTGTTGCATGACTTTCTAGGGTGGCTCTACAGCTCCTGTGACCTGGATTTTTGAAGCTACAGGGCCAATTTTAAACTAATGTGACATTGGGATGGAACTCAGAGATGTTGAGATCTTATGTGTTCTGTGAAATGGGAGAATAAATTAGAGAGTAGAGAACATGAAAGAGCAACCTTCACCGAGACCCATTAAAGGAAAGAGTATCATTGAGCTCAATCCTTGGTGAACGTCAGAGAATCCACAGTAGAAGGCATTCTCTGTCTCTCTTTCTCTCTCACAAATGTCTTCTGTGCCACAAAACCACAGGTCATCTTGTTTTCTGCCCCCTCTTCTCTTGGTCTCAGACTTCCCAGGGCTTCTGGAGCACCTCTGGGCACAGTCACAGCTTCTTTACTGCATGACTTGATGGTAACTCCTGCAATAAACAGGAGCATCCCTGGAAGCAGCAGGGCTGAGAGTTAAGGGGCTGCTGTTGTGTGTCACAGCAGTGCTGCAAGCTTCTCCCATGGCACTATGCTTCCACTATAGCCATGTGCAAAAGCGAGGAAAATCTCTGGGTGGTGATTTGAAGTGTCTACAGTGACGTGCAGACCACTGTGTATTACAGAAACTACCCAGCAGGTACAGAGAGTCCCTTCAAGTAAAGCACCAATTCCCAGTGTCAAACACGCCTGGGAAAGGCCACTCTTACAGAAAGTAGTTAGAGGACTCCTAGAAGGATCTTAAAGCCAAGAAGGAGAGTCAGAGCCCCTTGGAGATGATGTTTGCATCCTGAGGCCTGCCAGGAGCAGGCAGCACACTGAGCTGGGAAGAGGGATGATGCTCAGCTGCAGCATGAAGCTTAAAAAAGCAGCAGGAGCTTTGGCCTGGTTTCGGGGTGTCCCAAGAGGAGTCAAGAGTGTTTGGCAGGTTTTTAATGCATGCATTTGTAATGGGAGGCTCTTAGCACCGTTTAAGCAATGGTAGAATTAAGTGCAGACTTTTCCGGTGCATGGAGCCCCAGGAGGACAAGGTTGACAAGGTCAGAATTTCAGGCCCAAATTGCTGCTCTATGTGGCTTTTCTGGTTTCTTTGTATTCTCTCTCAGTTTTGGCCCTTCCACCCCCTTGGGCCCCAGCTTGCCTCTGTCCCTCCTATCCTGCCTGTCCGTACTTCCACTGGCTGCATTTTAACCTGCCCTCAATCTGGCTATCTAACTGGTGACTGTAATCCTGTGTCACCCTCTGTGCCACTTTGATGTCCAAGTCAAAGGGATGTCTGTGGCCACCAGAACACCCACTTTGGACTCAGATTCTGGGCTCTTCTCCCAGAATCACCTTCCCTTCTCTTTCCTCTGAACAGTGGAACAATCCCTGTGGCCTTCTGTTTTTCTCCAAACAAAGTGGTGCAAAGAAACACCGAGGCAGCCATTAGCAGACAATAAACAAGAGGGGAAAATAAAATCCTGGGGAGTTTGTAGCTGATGGGTTGACTTTGTGACAGCCAAGGAGGATACAGCCATTCATGGGTGCAATGTCACAACTGTTCCCTGATGCTCTCACCTACATGAGGATGGCCAGGAGCCAAGGTTCCATTGTAGGAGCCATCTTGGGTGACACTGAAGGATGTTGGAACCCTACATCTGGGTAGGCCCAGCACATGGAAGTGGTGACCTTGTACCTTCCCTGTAAAATATACCCCATGTCCCAACTTTTCCGCTTGCCCATATTTGTCCACAGCTCTTGCATTCCCTTCCTTGGCTCTCCTCTGTGATGGAGTTGTTCATCCTTACTTTCCCTCCCCACCCTCCATCCCTGCACCTTCTTGCTCTGTTGCCTGAGAAGCAAGGGAGGGAAACAGCCAACTCCACTGTCAGCACCTTTCCAGCCAGCAAAAAGGACAGAGTGTTACTTCCTTGTGCTGTTGGACTCCAATGCTGTGTGATTTATGTTCATTTGGCTGTAGACAGCTGAGGGAGGACATGATGCTGCCCCCTGTTCCTGGTTTCCCTTTGACTATAAAATACTGGAGACAGGGAGTAGCTGCTCCCTATAGGGCAGGGCATGGCTGTGGTGGAGCTGGCATTGGCCTGAGCTGAAATGGGGTCCTGGGCCACGGGCAGGGGTGGAGTAGGTCACAGACTGGGCTGGCGTCAGGGCCCTTGAAACCAGCATGACATCAGGGAGACAGGAGCTGTTGGAGGAAGAATGTCGGAGTCTGTGTGTTTCTCACAGAAACTCACCTAACTTGGGGACCCCAGGGGACCAAGGATTTTGGCTTGAGGAATGGCTTGACCCTTCCTTTGGCCTGTGGCTGAGGCAAGGCTACACAGCCAATGTGGGAAGTCGACAGGAAGTAGGTCTCTCTATGTGGTCCCCTTTGTTTTTGACACATAGTAAGGATAAACACCACCTTTATATCCATCCATTCCCTAACCCAGTCACCTCTTCCCTTTGCAGGCTAGTAGATTATCTGCCCTTCCAAACCCTCTCTGTCCTGCCTGAGTGCAGCTCCTTGGGAGGGATGGGGTGGCTCTCAGATAATGCTGGGGCTGCTGCAGAAAAGCATGGTCCTGGTCTTCACTCTGTGCACCATGAACAAGCTGCAGCAGACAATGGTGACTTCAGCACACCATTTGAAGCAGCCTGCACTACCAGAAGGGGTCAATATAAGGGGGCTGGGATGTTCCTGTATAGAGTTGGATATTGTGAAGATTATTTGGTGAGGTGAGACAGGCAGGCCAAAGCATAATACTCAGAGAAGGATACTGGCTAAAATTTGGGCTAAACTTTCTACTGCTAGCTCAGGGGCTGCCCCTGGCCTCTCGCAAGAGTGGACATCCTTTGGGCACAGATATGAAAAAGCATGATGGTATCTACCACTCATTTGTTTAGTGGAAGAGATCAGGTAAAGGAGAAGTAGAGAGGAAGGTGAAGGGACAGAGATGGTGTGGAGGATCATATCTGCAGAGTCACCTCTGGAAGCAGTGGGGCAAGAGAGGGGACTGGTGCTGAGGAATATCAGAGACCTTTGGAGAGCCAGATGTGCCTCCTATTTGATGCATCTGGGCAAAAAATGTCAGAAAATTATTTCTCATTGGATTGCAAGGCTGAGAAACAAAGCAACAGACTGTAGAAACCTCTGCCGTCTGCTTCAGTGCAGGCTGAGGCAAAGCTGAGGCAGCAGCTGGAGGCACTCATATGACAACCATAAGTGACATGAGTTTGGTGGCCTTGGCTGTGGGGAATGGAGGCTTTCTCTCTGCCTTTTCCATTGGTCTATCGCTTCTCCCCCTCCCCTTCTCCATCTTGGCTTTACTTTTTGGATTATTGAATATTTAAGTGTTTCTCTGTGACACTATCTCTGATCCCTTAATCCAGCTGGCCTGGTAATTCCACAGACCCAAATCAGCTCAGATTTCTCCACGGACGTAAGCCTTGTTCCTCAAGGGTTCACTCCTCCTTCATTTATCTTCCTTCATTTTATTTCTGCCCTTTGTGTCTCTGTGCTAGAAACTGGTTCAGCTTTTGCAGTAAAAGCTTCGGCAATACCTTTAGTGAGCAGCCTCCCCCCAAAATAAAAAGGGCAAGAGGAGATCTTTATTTTTTATTAGCCAAGAATCTTTTTCTCCCCCTCATTTTTTTTATTGTTTTATTTCTCCTCAAAATTAAAAAGAAAAAAAAAGCACAATGCTCACATGTTTCATCTGCTGTATGAAATTACTTCCTGTGCACTGCCTGAGGACACCCCTGCCAATCTCCTGTTTCAACACAGTGAAAGAAGGGCTGAAGCTGTAGCTGGAGATGAAGGTGGTCCAGGCTGCCCTTCCCAGTCAGAACCAGGAGCTTTCCCAAGCCCAGAAATACATTTGTTGTGGTTTAACAAGCAAACGTCACTTTGCCTGCAAGGTGTGTTTTCTCGCAAAGGGACAGTGTTCATAGCTCCCAAGGCGAGGTGGTAAAGTATGAAGGTGTAAACTGTGCACCTCTCTGTGGCTGGGGTTTGGTGGGTGATGTGCTTCAGCTCAGGACTGCTGGCACTATTGGGTGAGTGACTGGAAGCTGCTATTTGACACACTACCTTCACCCTGCTCCCCAGCTTCCCAGCATGCTCAAGACAGACTCAACAGCATTGTCCATGCACTAAGAGGCAGGAACAATTTTTAGAGCAGAAGTAGTTACACATGGCTTGAATTATTTATCCCTCTTGCATGAAGGAAGGAAAGAAATAAAAAAAAAAAAGTGGAGTTTTCTTTTGGAGTTGGGGGGGAAGGTTGTATTCATTTTCCCTGCTTCATGTATTCTGTGTAAAACATTTTCAGGCACCTGAAAATTCATGGTTTTGGCTGTGCTCAGGGCTTGCCTTTGTTTACACTAGGAGTTTTCAGCCCCCACAATAACAGTCTTATATTTCCCACTCTCCCTTCCCTTTCTCTTCTACTCTCACGCCACTGCCTTCTCCCAGGTCTGTGGCTGTGATCACATTACTTAAGGAAGACCAGATACCCTTCTGCATACCCCTGATATGAGATTATACATCGTGAGGGTTCCTTCTCAAAGGCTTATCAGCATGGCAGGCACTACCACTTCTCTCCTGTTTGCACCCCCCATAATGCTGTCTCTTCCTCATATCCCTTTTCTCATGAAACACTGCTGTCTATACTCCTATCTCAAAGACCCTTCCAACTGATGTCTCCTCTTGTCTCCTCTGTGTTTTCTTTTCCAGATTCCAGTGACAGATGGATCTCTCTCGTGCGCACTTGCTCTTTCCCTCTCTTTATTTTTGTTTTCGACATGTTTGATCTGAAGCTCTGAAGCTTCTCAAAGGGAACCTGGTAAAGAAGGAAGAGAAGGAATAGAAACTGAAGGAGCGTGAGCGACAGAGGAGGCAGCCCTGCCTTGTTCATCCAGATCACATTGTGAAGGGGAGAGGGAAGACTAGAGCAGGGGGAGGACTTGTGTTTGTTTTGGGGTGGATTCGGTGGAGTGTGGGTNTATGTGAGTTGTTCATGAGCATCAAGAAGATTTATTATCCTCAGCCTGAATTTTTGTTTGGAAAAGAAGCACAAAGTAGTTCCCTTCCAGACCAAACATCCATGGTCATAGCTTTTGGGTATTCTGGAAGAAGATTGCATGTGTTCCCCCTCCTCCATGCTCCTGGCTTGACCCAGAGGGCAAGAAGAAATAATGGTGATGACACCCAATAGGACTGGGGTGCTCATGCCCTTCCATTGCTAAACCCCAGCTACTGTCACTTAGTTTCCTTTTGCTGTGGTCCTGAGTTTGTTGTTCGGGATTTTTTTCCCCCGTCCTGATGAGGTCACCACTGCAGACCATGCTGTGCCTGGGGTTGTGGGCAGCTGCCCTGCTGTGCTTGTTTTCCCCTGGCACCGTGCGAGGTGACTGCTGGCTGATTGAGGGGGACAAAGGTTATGTGTGGCTGGCCATCTGCAGCCAGAACCAGCCTCCATATGAGACAATCCCCCAACATATCAACAGCACAGTGCACGACTTGCGTCTGAACGAGAATAAGCTCAAAGTGGTGCTGTACTCCTCCCTCAACCGCTTCGGCAACCTGACTGATTTGAACCTGACCAAGAATGAGATTTCCTACATTGAGGATGGGGCTTTCATGGGCCAGTCAAACCTCCAGGTCTTACAGCTGGGCTACAATAAACTCACCAATCTGACAGAGGGCATGTTGCGGGGCATGGCCCGTCTCCAGTTCCTCTTTGTGCAGCACAACCTAATTGAGCTGGTCACCCCTACTGCCTTCAATGAATGCCCCAGCTTGATTAGCATTGACCTGTCATCTAACCGTCTCAGCCGTCTGGAGGGGAACACTTTCACCAGCTTGAGCAATCTGATGGTGTGTGAGCTGGCTGGCAACCCCTTCAACTGTGACTGTAGCCTCTACAGCTTTCTTAACTGGCTGGCTCTCTTCAACAACGTCACCAAGAACTATGACCGCCTCCAGTGTGAGACTCCAAGGGAGTTTGCTGGGTATCCGCTTCTGGTACCCCGTCCTCACCACAACCGCAATGCCATCACCATCTTCCAGTCCATGTGTAGAGGTGGCACCATTCCCTCCCTCTCCAGGGTCAACCCCACTCCTTACACTCCTGATTCCCAGCGAGATCTAGATGAGGGCTCAGCCATCAGCCCCGGGGACTTCCTCTCAGTCAAGCCTCCAGCCTCCTCCACCACTGACTCCTCATTCAGTCCCAGCATCAAGCTACATGATGTCACCATCACTTCAGCCATTCTGATGGTAACCATCCCCATGCCCTACAGTAAGATGTATGTGCTAGTCCAATACAACAACAGCTATGTTTCTGACATAGCAACACTGAAGAGCAAGAAGGAATATGTCACTGTCAACAAGTTGAAGGCCCACACCGACTATACATTCTGTGTGGCCTCTATCCGCAACAACAGGCGTTACAACCATACTTGCCTGACCTTTGCAACCCGGAGCAAAGGCAGGGAGGACCCTATTTCCAGTACTTCCACCACCACACACTATATCATGACCACCCTGGGTTGCCTCTTTGGGATGGTCATTGTTCTGGGGGTGGTGTACTACTGCCTGCGAAAGCGGAGGATGCAGGAGGAGAAACAGAAGTCCCTCAATGTCAAAAAGACCATTCTGGAAATGCGTTATGGATCAGATATTGATACCAGTACCATGGTACATCCTTCCCAGAAGCTGGGTGAGCCACCTGTTATCCCTGTTTCAAGGATGTCCTCCATCCCTTCCATGATTGGGGAGAAGTTGCCCCCATCTAAGTCAATAGAAGCTGGGATGGAGACTCCTAAAGTCACCACTAAAGGTAACTACATTGAGGTGCGGACTGGTGGTGGGGATGGGCTGGAGAGAGCCCAGCGGGATGAGGACCTCAGGGAGCTTGACAATGGACAAGGCTCGGCTGCTGAGATCTCTACTATAGCCAAGGAGGTAGACAAGGTCAACCAGATCATCAACAACTGTATTGATGCCCTCAAGCTGGACACAGCATCCTTCCTGGGTGGTGGGACTGGTGTTGACTCAGACATGGCCTTTGAGTGCCAGTCCATCCCAGCTGGTTCCTCAAGCGGGCTAGAGCGGCCCAGCTTTCTTTCCCCACCTTACAAGGAAAGTTCCCACCACCCTTTGCAGCGCCAGCTCAGTGCTGATGCTGCTGTGGCCAGAAAGACCTGCAGTGTCTCCTCTAGTGGTTCCATCAAGAGCGCCAAGGTCTTCAGCTTGGATGTGCCTGACCACCCACCACTCAGCAAGTCGGACTCCAAATATATTGAAAAGGGCAGCCCACTTAACAGCCCTTTGGATCGTCTTCCCTTGGTGTCTCCGAGCGCCATCCACCACTTGGAGGTCAAGCCTTCTTACCATTGTAGTGAGCACCGTCACTCCTTCCCGGCCCTGTACTATGAGGAAAGTGCTGACACTCTGAGCCAGCGGGTGTCATTCCTCAAGCCACTCTCCCGGTCCAAGCGAGACTCAACATACTCCCAGCTCTCCCCCAGACACTACTTCTCAGGCTACTCCTCCAGCCCTGAGTACTCATCAGAGAGCACCCACAAGATCTGGGAGCGATTCCGGCCTTACAAGAAGCATCACAGGGAGGAGGTTTACATGGCAGCTGGGCATGCCCTGCGGAAGAAAGTTCAATTTGCCAAGGATGAGGATCTGCATGACATCCTGGATTACTGGAAAGGAGTCTCTGCTCAGCAGAAGCTGTGACTCTTTCTCACAAGGAAACAATACAAACCAAGATCCCCCTCCATCAACCAGAAAAATAAGCCACTTGACTGTGAAAAATAAACCAACAGCAAAATACTCCTGACAAATACAAAACTGACAAAATCTTTTCTTAAAGTTTACAACAACAACAGAAAACTCTCTCACACACAGACACACACACAGACACACACACGCCGAATTGTCTCTACTGTGTTACGGGGACCATTGTTCTGCCTGCAGATGGTTGGGAGGAGCGTCCTGCTCTAACACTGTGGTAACAACGTTGGAGTGTGGGTGGGTGGGAATGGCCCAGGAGTGGGTGGCACTGGTGGCAGAGGAAGGGCAGGAATGGACACTCACTGGGCATGAAACTCAGCTGTGAACTATTCCTCTTTCTGTTCCTGTTGTGGGCTGATTTTTGCTTTTGGGTGGGGAGGGGAGGACTTTGGTTTAGAAAGCTTCCCTGTCCAACTGATGCACCTGCTATTCCAAATCCTTCATCACTAACTTTCTCCTCATTTTCTTTGGCAGTGGAGGCTTTTCTCTCTCTCCCATCCCCTTCCAAGACAGGTGGAATTTGTTGGAAGAAGTTCTCTCACTTCTTTTCCTTTGTCTTTTCCTACCCCTCTCTGTTAAAGCTCCCTAGGCTTGCACTTTCTCTCTGGGTGTTTCATGAGCCTCCATCCTCTTCAGAGGAAGGAGATGTGAAGGACCAAGGGAGGTAGGACCTGTCATATAATAGGCTCTGTGCCCTTGCCGTTCCTCCTCCTTCCCTTCTCCTGCCATGTTGCTGCTGCTGAACACCAGCAATTATGGAGAGGCAGGCATTCTCCAGGCCTGCTCAGAGCCAGCTTTTTGCCAGTTGTTGGGGGGAAAGGGGTTACGAATTTTCTCTTTGCTATGGCAAGCCAGGTCCTCAAGGAGTCGTGGAGGAAAAGTTAAGAAGGTCTGGTCTCTCAGAGATATAACGCGTTCCCATCTCTCCATGAATGTCACTAGTCAGAGGTCCTCCCCACCATACACACCTGTGCTCAGCCTGCCCTTGTGCAGTGAGTTTAATACTTTCTGTTCATGTCCCCCTTACTATCAGGAAGGGACCTAGGGAGGAGCTCAGTAGAACAAGTTCTACATGAAACTTCTGCAGTTCTTCCCAACTGACTTGCACGATGGGCTCTGGGGTAGGTAGGTGGGCAGGTGTGCATGAGAAGAGCATCACCCAACCTCCTCACTTCCTCTTGGATGTGAAGAATCGGATTTCAGTTGCTCATCTCACTGGGTTGGCCTCACAGAGTCTTCCTCTTAGGCCGTGGACATCCTGGTATGGATAGGAGACAGCCTAGGGTGAAGAAAGGGGAACAGGAAACAAATGGGATGTGAGAATGGGGCCTGGGAGTAGCCACAGAAGGATGGTCCTGGTAGAAGCTCCCTCTGTGTGTTCAGGCACACTTAGTGTGCCAGGATAGAAGAGGACACCAGCCTCTGGTGGATGGCAGTGTTCCTTTGACTGCTTAGAGGCCCTCATGAGAGTCAGGGTAACATATCACTTTCTAACTTCTCCACCTCCTCACAGTTAGGTGTTACAAAGTTTTCTTAGGGATCCTTTCATATCTTGGCAGAACTCCAGTTTCACTTGCTAGGTCACAACCTCTGTCCCTTGGATAGAAGATCTGCTACAGAGCTGGGAATGAGCCTACTGCCCTCTCTACCTAGTCCCATTTCTGAGCAGCCTAACAAAGCACAAGCTTGGCACCATCTCCCCCAAAGTTTCGTTGTCAGGCAGGGGTGCGACCTGTTGAGCATGTCTTTATGCAGCACAGTGGGCCTCCCCTCCGTAATCTGCCCAACACCTGACAGTTGTTCACCTTGTGCCGGCCCTCCTGAAGTGGTTATTTCCTCTTTGAGGTGCTCCTCTGAAGCCCTAGTGTTTTTGGGGGCCTGGGAGAAGAATGAGGGTGTAAGAGTTTCTCTGGAGGGACTTACATGCTGTGTACAGAGAACTTACTTGTTACCTGTCAGGTAGTAGCACTGCCAGCTGTGAGAGCTGGTTCCTATGCCACTGGTGATAGCATTTTGCCTTCTGTAAGTGAGGAACAGCAGTAGACAGAGACTCCTTTTCAGTAATCCAGGATGTCATGCAGATCCTGATGTGGAAAACCAGAAGGGGTATCCCAAAAGTCTAAACCTGTGAAGATCTGTGGTGTTTCTTCTTTAAAGGGATGTTGATGGTAACAATCCTAAGCTAGGTCCTGATCCCATTGCCTCAGACTCCTTCACTGTCAGCCTGCTTCCCCACAGTAAAAGCATCATTTTACCTTGAGTCCAGAGGTGTCTGTGGGACTGACTCTACACAGTAAAAGCCAGTCCAACTCAGAGGAAAGGGTGTGAGTGCACACATATGTGTGTACCTGCATGCGTGTGCAGGAGGATGAAGGGAAGTCACAAAGGGAAGCCACTGCTGCCAGGCGTCCCTCCATGTTGGGACCATGCAGCAAATCAAGACAGGTAAATGCTGTGAGAGATGCTTAGGTACAGCAGAGGCTCTCCATCTACCACTTGGAGCAAGCCTAGTGGTCTTCCAGCATGGCAACCATCCAAGCAGAAAAGACTTTTGGCTGGGGCACAGAACTGGACAAGAAAAGGAGGATGGCATGCAAGGGGAGATGGAGTCTTGTTCCTCTCCCCTCCTCTTCCCTCCCTGTGCTTCTCTTCTGTTTGATCTTGTAAACAGTTCTGCTCAGTCAATACTTTAGGGGAGAGTGTTGACCTGTAAAGGTTTCTGCTCCCTCCCCCTATCACCTCAACAAGGCAGAAAATAAAGGTCAGAGATACAGCTATTGTCAGGCCCTTCTTTTTCTGGTGGTAGGGGTGAGGCTGGATAGGGGGGACAAACCATTTCTCTCCCAGCTGTAGCCCCCCTACTCCAAACCAGTGGATGAAGTTTGCACAAGATGGACTGTTCTGTGGGAGGAAGAGGGCAAGGAAGGGAAACAAAGTGTCTCACCTTCCTTCCTCCTCCCTTCTTCTTTGTCCTGCTCCCTCCAAAGGGACAAGGGCTCACAAAGTGATGCCAGCCCTGTCGGAGGAAAGCAGATTTAACGTTCTATTTGCATGACAATTTTACTGTATTTTTCTGAGCAAACACCTGTTGTATATGTGCCAGTTTGTTGGAATTTAACTTCTTTCCTCAAAGTCTCTCCTGTCCTTGTTCCTGTTTTCCCTGCTCCTTTCATTCATCCCTGATGTGATTTTATGAGATACTCCTATCAGTTTGGGAGGGAACATACCCCAAAGAGAACCCAACCCAATCAGCCCCATAAAACCTTTTCCTTCTTCTTTCCATCCCTTGCCCCAAATGGTGATGTCTCAGCTGCTTTTCAGGGTCATGTGCATAAAGGGGGATGTGTTATATACCAAAGGCCTGCTCTTTCTAGTGGCCATCTTTTCTCCTAGTTATTGAGAAACAGCAGTGAGGCCCATCGAGATAGATCTCATTAGAGAAATGATCGCTACCATCCCCATGCCCTGGTTGCTCTTTACTGAAATCTACAAGCAAGGTTATTCTTGAGGGGAGCAAGAATAACAGCTTCAGCTGCAGGGAAACCTCTGATACAGTGAAAACTTGATGTAGAGCTGGTTACAATCACTTAAAAGACCTTCCACCACCTTCCTCTCATTGATTGCATGGAGCTCTGCACTAGGTTTGCTCTACCCATTCTCTGCCCTGTGTGGCCCTGTCAAAGAACAGGGCATGATGAAACATGAGATGTCTCTTTGCTGGGAAAAAGTATGGAGAGACTGTCTGAAGTTTCTAAGTCCTCTATCACTTGGCTTTGGCAAGTCTCAATGCTGCCTTCTCCCAGGACAAAGTGGATTTCTGGATTTTTCCCAGGACCAGACTCTTTCCCACTTTATTTCTGGCTTGATGACTCTTGGCTTGGACAGCAGGGGTTTAGTTCACCTCGCTGGAAATTGTGAAGGGTGAGGAATGAGGTTGGGTGCAGACCTGCCCTCTACCCCCAGCAAAAGTCTTGGAGGGAAGACTGGGCTTGGGTCCTGCGCCCAGAAGAGCAAAGGTGGGACCCTAGATGTGCTGTTCTCATGGGGCAGAGCTCTTTCCTATACCTGATGTTGCTGCCCCAGCTTATGCTGTGGTGCCATGTTCCCTTCTCCCTCTCCCCACTCTTCCATACTGAATAAATCCCTCTCGAGGCAGGTGTGAAATATTCATGACTGACAAATGAAGAATTATGTCAGGCTGAGGAGGGCTCTGTGTGTTTGCAATGCTAATCAGCCTGACTTCCTGGAGGAGGTTCTGCCTGGCAGGCTTGAGGGAAGAAGTGGAACATGCAGGAGGGAAGGTGGAAAAGGAGCTGAGCAAGAGAGTGGAGTGGCAGATGCAGCAGGGATGAAGAAGGTGTGGTGGGACCAAGGAGTGGGGAGGCAAGGAGGAAGAGGTAGAGGGAGATGGAGAAGGTGTAGAAGAGGGACAGGCTGGAAAGACCCAGGGAAGAGATGGCTTCAGTGGAAAGAATGGGATGGTAAAGGGACAAAGGGATTAGTGAGAACAAAGGGACAACTAGGGTTCAGTGCAGGCACAGAGGCTCTTTGAGAAGAGGTGGGGAGTAAGTCAGCAGTGCCTGGAGAAAAAAATCTGGGCAGACTTCTTGATGAGCTGTGACCCCTCTCTGTAGGGCAGAGCTCAGTGCTAGGGGGGGGGGCAGTTGCCACATGTTCAGGAGCTGGACCCAGAGCCCCGAAAGCATGTTTGCCAAGCTTGTTGCTGACAGGAAAGCTCAACTACATCAGGAAGGACACAGTATCCAGGAGCTTGGAGAATGTCCCTTCTACCACCACCACCTCCTTTGGCACAAACCGCAGGCAAGAAGAGTTGATGGAGCTGTGTCCTCTTCCTGGAGTCAGCTTGCTGCTGTCTGAGCAGGAGGGAGCATTCTCAGGGTGGCTCAGTGTGGGACAAACACTCTGTGCCACCCTCCTCTGGGCTACAAGGGTATCTTGTGGGGCTGGCGGAGCCTGCTCCAACTCAGCCGCTTACTGCCCACCCTGTCTGAGACAGATGTTTTTGGGTCCTTCTCTGAAGGAAGGGGAAAGGGGAGCATCTGTTTTGTCCCCCCTACACGCGCACGCACTCCCAACCCCGTCCTTCCAGCCGCTTTGGCCTTGTACTGTGAGGGGTGTTCTTGGTCTGCCTCCCCTTGACTGCCCCCGGTGTGCCCTGGAGAGGTGTCTCCGTACCTCTCCCTGTGCCAACCCACCAGGGCAGCTCTCTGCAGGGCTGCCCCAACCCACTCCCGGTCCCTGTGTGGAGAAAGGGCATTCTCTGCCCAAATTCTCCTTCTCCCACTCCCTCTCCTCCCTGCCCCACCAGGGTTAAGTCCCCCTTTCCTCCCCTTATGGTCCCCCTCTGTATGCCCCATCCTCCCTCGTTCGAATTGGCCTTTGCCTCCCCCCTAACAACCACCACCACTGTGAGACCTTGCTCGTGGGTGGCCTGTCCCCACCACCTGCTCTCCATCTTCCCCATGGGGAGGAGGAAGAGTCTGTCTGGGTCAGGCCAGACCCTCCAGGGCTGGTACTGCTGGTCCATCCACAAGCACAGGATCTGGGGTGAGGGGGTGGGAAGGTGCGGGCAGCTACCAGGCACAGAGAAGGGGGCATCAGCCCTTGAATGTAAGGAAGGGCCTGGGAGGCAGCTGCTGGGACTGGACTCTTTGGTGTTCCTCCTTCTGTAACAACCCTGTGACCCCCTCGGTTGTGTATGGACAAATTTGAGTTGGAGTTACATTCTTTTATTTCTTCTTCTGTTGGTTTTTTTCCCCTCCCCTTTCTTCTTTTAGATTTGTATTTCTTTCTCAGTCTTTTCTTTCTTTTTTTTCCCCTCTCTTTCCTTCTTTTTCTGTTCTAAAACTGAATGGCACGAAATCGTTTTTCCTCAACTCGGAGATTCCTGTATGGAGAAAATCAATTTCTATATTTGCAATAAATTTCTTATTTAAAAAAAAAAAAGCAACAAAAAACCTAAAAAAACCCAACAAGCAAAAAATACAAAAAGCTGCTTCTGAGTCAATTTGTTCCAGCCTTGTCTGGTAGAGGAAGGGGGATGGGATGAGATGGAATGGAATTGAATGGGATGGGAGGAAATGGGATATGTGTGAAACTGAGAAAGCTGGGTCAGAGCATGGGAGAAGGATTCTCCCAGGCACCCAGTGGCCACCTGCTCCCACCAAACACACTGTTCTCTGACCTTGGCTGTTGCCTTTTTTGGATACAACCTCATTTTTATGGAGTCATCAGTTCTGTCATGATACCAGTCCTCTCCTGCTCCTCTCAGCACCCAGTTCCTGCCCCATCCTGTGAATGGATGCAGCACTGCCTCGGTATAGGGCAGTGCTTCCTTGCCCATCACCTACACAAAAAATCCTCAGCTGGCGGTGAGAGGCATGCTCTGCTCAAACCTCAGAGCTCTCTGGAGGAGGGCAATCCAAGGCAAGCGATCCAGCCATGGGTAATGACTGAGCAATCTGTAGCCTAATCCACCAGCAGATATCCTGATCTCAGCTCTTCCTAAGCATCAATATTTAAAGCCAAGAATACAGCCAGCAAGTCCATGCCTATTGGTGCATTTATACACATAATTAGGCCAATTTGTGTATGGTGACATAGCAGCCATTCCCTCGCATGTCTTGTCTTTTCTCTGCCTCCTGTTTCTTAATGTTTCTAGTTTCTCCTGAGAGTGGTATGACTCCTTGGCTCAGAGGGTTTCTCTTTTTTGCCCCGGCAGATCCAGCTTTAAATAGACAGGTTTAACCATGGCTTCTAGGCTTTCTTTTTGGGTGTGTTGAGCTCACAACCTCTGCTCCAGTGTAGTGAGGGATGGGAATAAATGGTCCCAGGGAGTTGTGAATATGAACACAACAGCTCCTGGATATATATGCTGCAGTAGCTGATGAGTCTTATTAATGCTTGAATTGATTTCAGAGCAGACTTAGGAGCAGATGCTACTACAGGCAGATGCTTCACAGTCTGACATGTTCTCCAGTGGGCTTGGGAAGAATGATTCAGTGTGGGAAGGAATAGTGCTGGGCTATGTATCTCTGGGAGAGGGACAACGGTGCATAACAAAGAGGAGCTCTTCTGGGGTTAATCAGAGTTTCATCTGCTTGGTAGAAAGCTGGATCTTTCAGTCAAAATGATGTTCCTGGAATCTGCATCTCTGCAGTGCAGGAATACAGGCCTTCTGAGACAGGGAATCTCAAATCTTGGGAGGAATTAATGCATAAATTATAAAGAGGCGTAATCTAATCAGTAGAGAGCCCCCATGCTGTTTATTTTGTTGCTAAATTCAATTCTGTCTCCACAGTCCTTGCATTTCATTTGGTTGCTCTGCCACAGGGATGAGAAAGGACAAGATATATTTGCAAATGCTGTCTAGCGGGAGTGGGAAGCTTTGGGAAGGCAAGACTGTCAGGGCTCAAGTCATCATAAATCTCCTGAAACCATCCGAGGCCCGTTGGGCTAGGGAGAATTGGAGACACTGTAGTCAGCCCTCTGGGCCAAAATTGTTTGTGATGAAAGAGTTAAGCAGTTAGCTTTTGGCTGATTCCAGCCAGAGACCTCAGGAGTCCTGCTCTGCAGTGTTGTGTGAGCCTTTGTGCATCTAAGGAAGGGATGAGGTGTGAGCTGCATCTGTGAGCCTGCATTGTTTTCTCAAGTGTCTCTGGTTATAACTGTGTCCAGCTGAACACAGCCCCTGCAGCAAATCACACTGACCTTTGCCTCCAGAACCTTCTTGCTGGACTATGATATCCATGGAGTCATCATGGAGTGAGAGAAGGGCTCACTCACAGCTGTGTTGTGGACAGTGAAGGGGCTGCAGTGGACAGTGTGAGGAAGGGAGTCATCTGGGTGGCCAGAGGGAGTTGACCTACTATACCAACCCATCCTGGAGAAGAAAAGTGCAGCTTTGCATAGCCTCAGGTTTTAGGCTGGCTGCAGACTCAGGAAGACCATTTTGTGTTGGCTTGAGGTTGGTTAATGTTAACATGGGTATTTTCCAACCCCATGAAGATCAGTGACTTATCCAAGCCATAATTTGTAGCAGCAGAGAAAGAACTGACTTAGCCACAGAGCATTTTGATGGAAATCATACGGAACATCTCTTTGCCTATGTGTGTGTGTGTGTTCATGTGCCTATGTGTTATGGTACCGACAGGTATGTAGGCAACATTGCCCTCTTCTGGACTCACTGCAAGAACTGGAAGAGCATCTCTGATGGAATTGCAGCCTGGAAGATGAATACTGTTTCTACTGCAAACGTAACAACCTTTCTGGGTCTTGATTTCCTATCCAAAACGTGGTGGCTTTGGATCAATCAGTCATGAGTCCTCAGGGTCAGACCAAGCCTAAGAGTGCAGAGTGAGGAATTTCTCCTCTCCAGATAATGCTGGCCCAAATGGAACCAGAAACAAACAGCTCTGAAGGGCAGTGAGAAAATGGATGAGGGTGTGAGGGTCATGCCGCTGACATTTGTCCCAAGGGCTGTCCCTCAAGGGAATGATAGCAGTGCAGGCTAGGGAATGGTTAGACTGACATCTTTCCCCAGGTCTTGGCTGCATTTTCAAGTAAAACACAAAGGTATGTATTGTGCAGAGCTGGAGGACTGACTGAGAGCTACACAGAGTCCAGGGGAATTTGGAGCTGCAAGTGCACAGGCCACGCCTACCCTTAGCAGGTGGTCTGGGGACATCACTGAACAACCTGTACATCTCCCATCTCATCCTTGGAGGAAACACAAAGTGAGAGAAGGAAAACTCAAGCAGCTTGACAGTGAAAGGGTAAGACAGATGGAACAAGGACTCAAATAGTTTTATACAGGTGGGCATACATAGTTAAAATGATCGATTAGTATCACTGGTGCTCTCCTATATGGACAAGCTCGAAGTTCTGCCACAGATTTGGTGGGACTATGGCAGAGTGCAGAACTGCTCCATTCCTTGGCTTTGCAAATATTCAACAGGAACCTGTGACTTCCCTTCCCTTGCCAGGCTTCCTGGAACAGGGTCTGTCTCTCACAACATGGTTATGTGATATCTCTTGCAGTGGGATTGCCAGACTCCTCAGGGACTGACAGTTAACATGCATTCTCAAAGGAGAAGGGAATGGCATTTAAAGTGAGTCCAAGGAGCCGTATTTGTGACTACTGCTAAGCAAGGCAGAAGTAAGCAGGTGCCCAGCCAATGCGACTGTGGAAAATGAATCAAAAGTCTCATCACTTTTTCAATAAGAAACACTTCAAAAAAGAAAAGCATTCAGCTCCATCTCTCTGTATATGTTGCCAGAAAGGGCATCATTAAGAATTCATTGCAACTTCTGCACCCAATTTTCCGGCCCAGTGCCTTGTCCCACTTGTCTTGCTCCAGCTTCAAAGACAGTGGAGGCTCTGCCATGAGTATTGAGGGACAAACGGGACCTGAATAATAAGATGGAACTTGAAGAAAGAGAAAGGGGGAGATGAGGACCACAGGTGAAGGAGTGAAGTGGCTGAAGGAGGGAGAAGAACAGCAAGGAAAGGAACATGAGAAAGTGCCAGACTTACCCACAGACTTGTGAGCAAATAAACACAAGCCTGTCCCAGCTGCCTGCTCTGTCCAGCTCACATGGGCCTAGAGATTTCCTTCTACTCCTTTCTTTCTACTCTGTTCTTTCCCCTCTTGAACATCTGGAGTTGGTGACTGGGGATTCCTAACAGCCAAAACCAGCATAGAAAGACCAAGGTTCTGAGCTGCAGGACAGTGATGCAGCCGACAAAAATGGCCAAGTCAAGCCAAACTGTGTCATAGGTCAGATTCATCAGGACAAGGAGGTGCAGGTTAAATCCATAAAGGTCGAGGTGGTCGTACTTATGTATGAGTGCCTTCAGGTGAAGAAAGTGGCTGCTTAGTGTCATGGTACCTGCTTGCCTGGAGGAAAAGGTGCTTTATTCTGGGCTTTGTTCAAATTGAGCATTGGGCGAGGAGACATGAGATCTCATCTTCTCATCCCTTCACAATAAGGTGGGGAGAGAGCTGTCACCTTTGTTTCTCTGCCATACATTTGCTACCTTGTGTTACCATTATCCACAAGATTTCCTGCTCTTGACACCTGTTCCTCTTTCTCTCTGCCTCTCAAGGGGAAGCCAGGGAGATAATTGGTATTTTTGACACTGTCTGTTGAGCCCTTTGTGGCAGGAGCTGTCAGGATGAAGCCGTGAATTACATAATGTGTTAATTAGAGGCTTTTAGGGCTATGTTACCATATTTCATGAGGATGGTGCCCTCACTTCGGGGCAGTTGTGAGAAACAGTGCCTTTGGGGGACCGGAGCAAGGAGGTGTCAGTGCCATCGATGGTGGCTGTGGTGGCCAAGAAAAGGCTGTTCTGGCTCATTAGCAGCACCAGAGGTGCTGCAGTGGAGCACACAACTCAGGAGAGTGAGAAGCAAAGTTGGACACAGACTGTGGTCTAATGACTGATGTGGTGGAAGTGGAGGGTTTTTAAACTCCTATACAGCTGTGGTCTAATGTTGGAGGGGTAGGTGGGTGCCAGGTTCCTCAATGATCCTCATTCCTCCCTCTGCTGCTGCAGGGAGCTGAGCTGGAAGGTAGAACTTGCCAGGGCAATGCCCATAGACACTGAGGCTTGAGTGAACTCTGAAAGGCCCTCGGCAGCCCACAACTGCCAGACGACAACTCTGCTCCTGCATGGGTAGCCTGCTTCTCTAAGAAGGGGTTGTGGGTCTACCCTACCTCTCTAAGAATGTTGACCTGTAACTGAGTGTCCAGTGGGAAAGAGCACCAGTTCAGTGGTGGAATGTGAGAGGGAGAGAGGTGATCCTCCAAGTTTTGCTGTCCCTATTGTCCCACAGCTACTCTGTTTGCACCTGTCTGCCACTGCTGGTTTGTTTGACTTTGGAGATAATGAGCAAACACTGCTCACTCACCTCCACCTATATCCTTAATGGAGAAGGGGGCACTAATTTCTCCAGCCCTGTTGTGCAGACTCTGTGCCTGAAGGTGAAACTGCCTGAGGCAGGTTAGTCAGCTCAAGAAGGAGGTTTACATGACAGATCTCTTTCCTGCTTGCAATTGTTGCTATGCAAGGATGCTTTGAAGTGGTTGGCTTTGTCAGCACAGCCTCTCTACATTCCTGTGCCATCTCAGAGGAGTAAGAAACTCATCTTGTTGCTTGGAGGCCTTGGAGTCATCACTCTGGCATATTATCAAGCCTTTCAACAGGAAAGTATAAAACGCAAGGTCACTACATCTGTGAATTCACAGTTATAACATAACACACCCTCCTCAGTCTGACTAAACTTGAAGAGCTCCCTTCTGGCTCTGGGGAAATAATGGACTTCCCTGGGTCTCTTGGAAAATTACGTCTCTTATGCCCCAGACAGAGTTCATAAAAGATCCTTGGGAAATCAGAGAGATTTCTTTCCCTCACTTTCTCTCTATATCACTAAGTTTTAAGTCTTGTTAGTGTGGTGGATGGAGGGTTCTCCACTTTCCTTCTTTGAGCCTCACCTCTCTGTTCCCTAGGGAATAATGATTTCCTCCATCTCTCCTCCCCTGTACTTTTTTGATACCTTCATTCACCATCTTCCATCTGTTGTCCTTTTCCTGTTTCTCCATTTCTTTCCTTCTATTCAACCCCTTCTGTCTCCTCCCATGTCCACATATTTCCCCCTCTCATATAATATCTAATATAATTCCTCACATCTTGAGTAATCCTAACCTGCAAGGAAGTGGTTTCCCGCAGGGAAACAGAATGTGAAAAATACCTTTGTTCACCAAAAATTAAATATTGACCATATGGGGTGGAAAAAAGCCAAAAAACTAGGCAAAAAAAAAGTGCCAGCTCATTGCTCAGAAAGGGACGAAAAAAAGGCAAAACTTGTTTGAACAAGTATTCACCACTGGGTTCAGTGCATTTCTGCATCAGTGTGCACTGAAAGTGTTGCTAATGTTCTCAGACAGAGAGGCACTGCAGTAGGGCCAACCTAAACAGCACTGGGGTGGACATAAGGTAGAATCTGGGAATCTGGGATGCAGCTGAGATACAATTAGTGTGTGAAACAAACTTAAGGTGTCTCTCTCTCTCACACACACACACACACGTATGCACACACAGAGAGTCCTACAGTTTTGTCCTTTTAGGCTGAGTTGCTTGGACATTCTCTACTTCAGCCGTTTCTGAGATGATGCCCCTGCCCAAATTACTCCCTTTGCGACTCTTCCAGAAATGGCTGTAATTGTGGGGTAGAGAAGATCATGCGTAGGCTTCTTCTAATGTGGGGTCATATCATCAGAAATAGGAACATGGTGAACACTCCAAGCATTCCTGGAAAAGTACTTCCATGAGGAATCAAACACTTTCCCTTGCAGACACATTTCCCTGCCATTTCCCCAGGTCTCTTCTGGTTCCTTATTGAATGTTCTCAACAGAAACCAACTTCTTCCACACCTTGATCCCAGAGATGATCTACTGCAGTGTCTCAGCATCACCCACAGGCTGAAATTTCTTGACAGAGACTATAGTACAGGGTAAGTCAAATGGATTTGGGCAGGGGCATCACCTCAGAAATTACTAAAGGAGAGAAAGTAACATACTGTTCTTACAGTCAGGGGACAGACTCAGCACCTCACAGAATGACTCAGAGAGCAGCTTTGGTGGGCAGAGAAAGAAAATCTCAATGAATCCCTCAGACCTTTCTGTTTCAGTGATCTATTAAACAAGCCATATCTCTGTGTACAGCAAGTACAGGATTAATCCCACGTGATTCTGATATTTTTAGCAGCTTGCTCATAGCTAGGGTAACTGGGACTTCTTTCTTGCTGCACTTGCAGGAGCCCTGAAGCCAGTCTCCAAAGATTCCTTGTAAATAGGTAGATCTCAAGTGAAAATCCGGGTCTCTGAGTGCTGCAGTGAGAGACGCAAGATCTTTGATTACAAGGAAAATGTCTTGAGATCTAGATGAACCAGCTGTTCTACAGCTGGATCTTAGGCTATTTCACTATGTGACCGTGCTGGGATCCATGAATGAGCAGAGGATGGAGAGTCAGGCATCTGCTTTATCAGTGCTTGAGACAGCACTTAGTGTAATGGTGATGGTGTGGTGTTGGGTCTTGATGAGGAGTGAGGCTGCATACAGAGAGGAGATTGGGAAAGGGACAATAGTTGAGTGATAGCAATGGAATGTGCCTTCTAACACAGACCTTGGGAGTGTGTGGTCTTGCTCTGTAGGGCCCCAGATCTCTCTCCTTTCTCAGTTTATCACAGTCCAAGCTGAGTGGTATGGTTTGGGACATAGGGTCTCCCAGCAATGCAGAGGCCGTGGCTGTGCTGCAAACTTTTGATGTTACAGAGTCAGAACCCACCATGCACTGGCTCTGTAGTTGCAGCTGTGTTCCTCCAGTGTGAGATGGGGAGCATGTGTTTCCACCTGCTGTTATAAATGAGGGGATTTGGTGGGCAGGAAAGGATTCCCCTTATAGATCTGCTCCTCCTAGCTTCTGCTGACACCACTTGGAACCATCTGGACAGAAGAGATTCCTTGGATCTGCACCAAAGTTCCTTGGACAGCACACATCCAGAAGACTCTTGCCAGAAACATTCCCTGCAGACAGTCATAATGTCAGGGTTTCTCATCCTCCAGATGAGGCAGCCCTCATAGATTGTTACTGCACTGCTAGCATTTTAGGGAGGAAAAAGGCCCAGTGGAAGAAGGCACATGTTTTCTGGTCTCTGTATGATCATCACTAGGTGACCACCAGGCAGATGCAGCAAATTTATCTGCCCAGGGATCATGACCTTTCTTCCAAATGAAGGAAATATTTTGTGGAACAGCAGCAGAAAAACGGCCGTATCAGCATGAATCAAAGCTGTCTGCATCTTCTCCTACACTGAGGATTCTGAAGTCACAAAGAGTTTGAAGAAGGCAAGCAGGGCAAAAGTGTTGTCTCTTCCTTTCAGTGTAAGAACATGGAGCATCCTTGAAATGATTAGGCATCAGGTTTAAGAGAAAATTGAAGGAAACCTCAAATCACAGTACAGAAATAGCTGACAAAATTCCTTGCCAAAGTGTTTAAACCAAATTTCTGGAAGTCTTTAAACTGCTGTTGGCCAGTATGAGGGACAGAGACAGAACACTGGGAGAGATGGACTTCCGTGATGGTCTAATACATCCACTCTTCTGCATTACTGCACATCTTATCCAACCTCCATCATCCTTGTGCCAAGGTCTGCCCAGCAAGGCTGCTGCAATGGTCTGAATGCCAGATAACTGTTAGCCTGATGCTAAGATCATCTGACAGACCTGATGGGAAAATAACTGCATCTGAAGCTTCCCAGCATTGCAGTAGTGAGACTCACGGTTTCAGAACAGAGTTTCTGCAGCTACTGTTTCGAGTTCTACCAGCACATAGTGAGCACCTGCATAAAATTCAGGCCTTATAATTATTTGGCATGGACTGAAAGAACAAGTGGGATGTGTAGGTAGAAAAAAGCTTAAATATACACAGGAGCAATAGACAAAAGAACAGGAGAAAGAACTACATTTAGCTTGGACTTTTCATTATGTAAAACCAAATGTCAGGACAGCCCTGGGAGACAGGTGTACCTTGAGGACCAGAGCCTTCACAACTGGTCAGCACCTTGGCAGGTGTCATGACCAAGACACAGGCACAACAGATGACATAAGACAGGGAGAACCATGGTACCAGGGCAGTGGAATCCTCCTACCAGCAACATTTACCTCAGGACAAGAATACTGTCAGTGATTCCTGACAGAGGGAGTAGTAGGATAGAAAAAAGTCCAGGATTTTATTGGTAAAAATAGACAAGGAAGAAGATGAAACATATGGCTTCATGACCTAAAGCCCCTTCTGAACCAAGATAGGTCTTGAGATAGAAAAGTCCCTGTGGGATTGATCTTGGGAGATGCAGGACTATACCAGATGTGCAGAGGGTAAGTACACTTTGCACCTGAGCAGATGGCAGGTATGCTCTGCACTACTCGCCCGTGGGACGCTGTGATGAATATCTCTGAGTAAATCTGCAGGTGAGTTCCCTATGACTGTCCAGAACCTTAAAAATAACAACAATACCAAAGTACATAAGGGGCAAAAGGAAGACATGAGCAATGTGGGCTCACTGCTAAATGTGGCAGGTGGCCTGGTGAGACAGGACATGGAGAACACTGACATATTGAATGCCCTCTCCAGCTCAGTCTTTACTGATAATACTGACCTACAGAAATACCAGGTCCCAGAAACCAGGGCAAAATAGAGAGCAACTTAACCTGTGTGGAAGAGGATCAGAGAATACTTAAGCAAACTGGACATATGTAAATCCATGGGTTGCATTGGATGCAGACAGAGGTGCTAAGGAGCTAGCTGATGTCATTTTAATGTCAATCTAAATGATCTTTGAACACTCATGGTGACTAGGAGAAGTGCCTGAGGACTGGAAAAATGTAAATGTCAGTATGGAAGTCTAAGTCTACAGGAAGTTGCGGGAAGGGTCCTGCCAACTCTAAAGCATGGAACTGAAATTCCTCTGTCTTCTAAAGGCATGCACCTCTAAGAAGGGTGATGCTGCTGGGAGGAATCCATGCATTCCTGGTTCCTGCAAAGTTGGAATGATGTTGGTGAGGCGAGGTTTATAGAGGGAGATAAATGGCTTTTTTTGAACAAGCCAAATTGAATGTAAAAATGGACGAGGTCTTTTTTGGGCTTGCTACATTTACCTCCTTCAGACCTGCATGTGGGCCTGACATCCTGTCCATTTATTTCTGCTTGTATCATAGCTGATTGTTCACACAAACCTTGCCACTCTTACCATCTTCAGACATCATACTTAGAGAAGTCCTGATGTTAAAATGTGAATTCTTATTTTCACAAAGACCCAGATATAAAAACTACATACCCTACCCTCATTGGTGAGCTGGGGAGAAAAGGAAGGAGAAGATTAAGGATTTATTTGATAAGCTATTTGCATATGAGTACCCACTGTGATAATCCACACCTGCAATAAGGAAGAAGAGGATCAGCTATTCTTCCAGGTAGTTGAACTGCAGTTCAACAGTTAATCTTTCAGAGCTGATCTTTGCTTCTGTATAGCTTGTTCTCACATTAAGCTCACCTGGTGTTCAGGTTGACTCAAGTAAACCTGCCACATGCTGGAAACATCACTTTTCTGACAGCCAAACAAAACAGGGTCTAAAGCAAAAACCTCATGTGCCAATGAAGGGAGGTGTTGGTGAATCCTAGGAACTGCAACATATTTTTTGATAAGCCAAAAGGGTTTGAGTTCCTCCTTAAGGGGACAGAACTTAGTCCTGAGCAAAGCAGACAGCAGTAATGTAGAAACCAAGCAGTACCGACCAGCAGGGAATGAGATACTGCAGAGTGAATAAGACAGCCTTGTTCCCTGAAACTCCCACTAATGCCAAAAAGAGAAATAGCCCTAAGAAAAAGGTGTCTGCAAGTACAAGTGTGAGGGGGAGAGAGAGCGTGTAAAACACACACTGTGTGAGGAAGAAGGGTCCTATACAATGCTTGTCAGACATGGGTCTTGTAGCCTTTGTGTTTGTCTTGGAGCTTGTGTGTGTGAGACAGACTGTGTGAGGGAGCCCAAGACAGCTGCCCTGTGCATGTGAGCAGGAGCACGAGAGCCAGGCTGAAAGAGAGGGTTGAATTAAAGTGCAGCATCTCCAACTTTCTCCTTGGCTGGGAAGCTACTTCAGAGGCTTGGAGTTGTGATGGGTTGGCACATTTCAGGTGAGGATGGGGAGTTCTAAGAGCTATGCACTGACACTTCTGGCCTGAGTCAGTGATGCCCCAGGAGCTGGGGGTTTGCCACGACATCCTGTCTGTACATATGCTTTCCCTGTTATGGTGCTCATCCTCCATCCCCACCAAATCTGAAATACCACATGACTGGTCTGCAGCAGTGAGGATGGAAATGAGGGAGACTGGTCAAATAAATCTTTTCTCTTCCATGTACACTGAGAAGTCAAGAAGGATTAGTCCAAATGCCCCCAGCAGGCAGCAACTGCTCTCCTGTCCCTACAACTGGTCATGCCACCTTTGAATTTGTGCTGTTTGTAAGCAGAAAGCAGAAGACCTTTCTTTTTCTTGCAGAAGGCTCCTCCATAGAGCCAAATGGCCCACACAGCATGGCCAGGTCCTGCAGAAGAAGCCTACTCCTGTCCAGACCCAATCCTGTCTCTCCACAAACTCCCAGTCTTTGGGAAATGGGAACATCATGTTTCTTCCCAGCACCTGCTTGACTTGAACACATCAGCTATCCTGCTCCTGCTGTCTCTGCAGAGGGGGTTGCCTGCCATCTGGTGCTCAAAGACCCCTTAGTTTTGCTCAGGGCTCTGTGACAGCTCCTTTTGAAGCCCTGCAAGAGTGAGGGAAAAGTAAGTGTGGTGGCAAAACAAGGGCTTCTGCAATGCTCATTTACTATGAAATGTAGCTCACCTCTCCGCCAGCTGGAGGGACAGCTCTGTGAGCTATTGTGCTGGGAATAGCCTTCCATGTTTGAGGGACCATCCTCAGAAGAAAGGAAAAGCTGGAAGAAAGCCATCCCAGTGAGGGTCTGAAGATGGGAGATTGCACCATTACTGCAAATCTTCAGGGATTTAAAGTGTGAGATTCCGGTTTCCAGAGCCATCTTTAGTGCCTTGGGCTATCCAAAACATTTATTCTGTGCTGGAGAACACCACATAGGACCTGTTGGAGTTATTCTGGAGAAGAAGCTGAAGAGAGGTAGCTGACCTTGTGCTGAACACTGGTGTTCAGACCTCTGACTCACTCCTTGACTGACATAATTTTGCTAACCCTTAAAACCATGGATAGCATCAGCATTGCAGATTTTCAGAGGTACCATGTGACATCATCTGGCAGAGCTCTTCTAAGCCTGGCTGATGTCATCACCGCAAAGTCTTGCTGTAGGACTGATGAACCTGTTCATTCCTCGTGAGAGAGCAGGCCTTTCCAACACCTTTCAGTGGGTTGCATGTTCACACCTCCCTTAGCACTGCACAGTAATAACACAAGGTGGATTTCAGTGCTGTTTGGGAAAGTTTTTGTGAGCCATGTCTTTGACTGAAATTGTGATGACATATTCAGAGACAGTGGCCTGCACCAGGGGCATGTCCTGTGTTGCCCAGGTGCAGATCTTTTGAGCATGCCAAGTATCTGTGATATGTCCCCAAATAAGGCTGTATGCACCCTTATTTGCCTTAGACAAAACAATGAGGTCATGTGTGGCAGCCCTAAAGATGACTGCAAAGACAGACCATCAGCATGAGCTTTCTAAGGAAATGAAAATATCATGCTTTCCTTCTATATCGAGAGACTGTGAGTAGCAACTTTTAACAAGAGGCAATGATATCGCCCACATGAGTCTCTAAAGAGAGTGAATGATGTCACCAACATGTGTAGCAGTAAATTGCAAGGTCAGTTCTAGAGACTAAAGACTGCTGAACCACTTGAACACAATGTAATGCCCAGCTGACCACTCCTAATAAGTAGGATGTCCCTGCAGGCACTAATGAACACTTGTTTTGATTACTGAATCAGAGCTGGCTGGGGAATTTGAGCACATGCCTTCTTATTGTAGTGCAGGGCAAGTGTCTGAATGCACTTACCAGAAGGAGTGCCTCAAGAGAGACTTACAGTTCTTACAGTGCTTGATAAACGCCTGATTTTAAGCCTTCCAAAAAGCAGTGGTCTATGTTAGAGATGTGGCTGTAGCTCAGACCCAGAGAACCATATATCCCTGGCCTTATACCTCTTCCATTCAAACGTGCACATTGCTGTTTGTGGAGTGAGGGAGCCTTTCTTCATTACTGCTCCCACAAGAAAGGAAGTATATCCTTACCTATCAGGTTGGGTGGTAGGAGAATTCAGCTGTGCTGCAATCTTGAAGATCCTCTAGGGGTGTGCAGATGTGTCTGGAGTGAAAGCTATGCCCAAATTCTATGCACAAAGAGTAGGATAGCTGTGTGTATTCAATTCTGTGTAGTGTGCACATGTGCACAAGGAGGTGAGATGTTATTCTCACTCATACCAGTCTCCCCTTGGGCAGTCCAGCACTGCCCAGGGTGCTTGCTGTGGTAGTCTGCCCTTCACAGCAGCTTCCTCTTCTCAGAGCCAAAAAGCAAGGCATGCCTCCATTGTTCCCTCTGTGTTTTTCCTCTGCAGTGCCCTGCTCCACTACTTCTCCCTCAGTCCTGTGTCTCCTCATTGGTCACATTCCCATGCCCGTGACCTCCATCAGTATTACCTGTCCACCCCCATCAGCCTCTGAGAATGGAGAGAACAAACTGACAGGCAAGAACCATTCCTGATAGAAGGAGGAAGATAGTCCCCATAGCTCTCTCATCAAGAGGCCCCTCTGAAACCATCCTAATGAGATTCTCCTTAGGGCCCCTGTCAGCTCTGCCTTTCTTTGCAGGCTCCTTTGACAGACGGATGTCAGTTCAGGGAAAGCTCTTTGATGTTCTTCATCTTAATGAAAGTGATCCTCCGGCAGGCACTGTCTCCTTTGCCTCTAGGCAACTGTGGTCTAGCAGTGTCAGGCTACTCCGTGCTTTGTCATACTGGATCCTAATTAGTAGCTGGCTCCTGCTGCTTCTGGAGTCATCAGGGAAAACATCCCTCTGGCTGCAGTGGAGCAGGAGGTAGAGGATGGGGAAGTCAGTGTACAGAGAAATGGCAAGGGTCTATCTGAGTTCCTTCCCATCCTCTTCAAATACTACTGTTTCTTTTTCTCACCGAGGATGGATATGGAGGCAGCTCTGTGTTTGCTCCCCGGCTGCTGTTGACCTGTTGTGCACACAGGTCAACATGCTGTTGTGAGTGACAGAGAAAAGATAGAGTCCTGCTCAGGGCAGCTAAGTGCTGAGAAGAGGTGAAACTAATGGGAGAGGTACTCTAGAGTGATAAGACATAGATTGCAGGATCCCTGCTCTAGATTTATCCCCAGATGATGTGTTGCATTTTTTGAATTCAAGTTGTTCGCTGAAGTTCAAACTCCCGTGTTTTGTTTTCCTTTAAGGAGACATATTAACAATAGATCAAGGAAGTTCTCTGAGGACACTCTCTGTTTCCCAAGGGACTATAAAGTGCTGCATTGATAAGTCAAAAACTAGGAGGCAATTTCTTTGCTGACCAAAACCCTTTCTTCATGCTGTTCTCAGTAGTCTTTTTCTTCCTATCTGTAGTCTCACTGTTTTACCAGACTGCACTGCTTTCTTTAGTCCTCTCTCAAACACAGCTCTTCTATCACAAATCTCCTTGTTTTGTGAAGTGCTGTATGCCTATGTTTAGATGATGACCACTAATGCTGCAAACAGGAGGTTAACTGTGTCCTGGAACCATCTTAAAGAAAGGCAGCAGCTAAATCCATCTGATTAAAGGACATTCGATCCGTTTGTAGCAGAACTTATTCAAAATCCAGTCAGATCCTCCATCCTCATCCACAAGCAAATGCAGTCTCCCTAGCAATCATTATACCTGCAGCATCTCTTTTATTCAGCCCTGTCAGACATGCACAGCCCTATCCTGTATTCCTTCCTTCCTTCCCAGTGGGGTGTGTGTCCGGCTGTACAGTCCAGCATCTCTTCATGCCTGTGTACTGGAGCTTTCAAAGTGATCATTATATTTCTATATGCAGCACAACAAATGACTAGTTTCTTTCCACGGCTCTCACTATGATTTCTCTGGGATAACTGACAACCCCCCATCTCGTTACAGCTTTGGGGACAGAGTGTACAGTGGGCTACCTCACCCTTTTGCCTCTGTCTGTCAGGCCACTGTGGGCACACACAGGATGCAAGAAGACCATATCTGACTGTGTTGTGGGTATGTGGGCAGTCAATCAATAGGGGAGGCACTGCTGGGCTTTGGTGCCTCAGGGCTACAAGCTGGACAGCTGAAGGGGTTTGGTAGCACTGCTGTAAAATACCAAATTTCTGGAAGCTACTGGAAGGTGTAGATAGATAAACACCTTGGGAAGCATGTGACATCTCTAACACTGAGGTATAATGAAATGTCTTTGGGTTCCTACAACTGAGATATGGTTATCACAATGAATTTTAAATTATATTTTGAATACTTGGTGGGTTTTGTCTTTGAGCTTTATTTATATGTAGGCGTCTTATTGTCAAACTTTTCTCAGCCATAACTTTCCTTTTATTTTGTAGAAGCACATATACTTTTACATACAATTCTCAAGAACTCAGAATTGTCCCCTCTTTATCTGACGTTAGTAAGTGGTTCTTTAAAGAACAATAACCACTGAGAGACATGGAGGCAAATTGCTAGGTTTAGCAAGCGTTATAGAGAAGAGAAGAGTAAAGAAAATTACAAAACAGAATCCATGGCTGCTATTTGGAGGAGATGGAGGGGGTGGATGGGAGTGTAGAGAGGGAAATAGTTGTCCTTATAGAAGCCTCAAGTCAGGGAGCTGCTGGCCCCTCTCTGGAGGGCTCTGCTTGGCTGGGCAGCTTATTAACTGAATTGGAGAGAAAATGGAGAAGATTCAGGGCAGAGCAGAAGATAGAGGGGCAAAGTAAGGCCTGACTGATGAGGGAAGATTAAGAACTAAATGTGTTTATCTTTGCTAAGTGATGACTAAGAGGACGTGTGATAACCATCTTCCCATCTGAGAGACATGAATAACTGTGTGCAAGTGTGTGTGTGTGGGCAGCGCAGGGCAGCTTTAGGGCAGTGTAGGGACAAGGCACTTCAAAGAGCCAGACTGCAGTGGCTACGTTGACCTTGCACAGGCTCAAGGGCAGGCAGAATCCCCTCACAGCACCAAAAAAGGACCAGTGCTGCTGGGAGTTGGAAGAGATGAGGTTAGTGGGTTTGAATCAGGTGGGAGATGGGATGGGAAGGAAAATAAGGAAATCTCGCTACTCCATCTCCTGATATAGTGATCTCTCTTGCCCTGCCCCTCCATTTTTCATGTTATCATGAAAAATTACCCTTTAGTTGCTCTGCCTCAGTTAGTTTCCTCACCTCAGCCTCATCACAGCCTGGCTCCACTCTTATCTCCATGCTGCGATCTTCATTCTTTCTCACTTGGTTCATAGTTTATTCTCTCTGTTGCACATGCCCTTCTTCTCCTTGTTTTCCCCTTCCTTTGCCCATCTCCCCCACCTCTTCCCCCGTGCCTATTTCTTTTTCAGCAGGTAGATCTGTATCTGTGACTGAAGGTTCATTTTCCTTTCATTCTGTGGGTGACAAATTCTGACTTGGATAATCACTTGTGAAAAATTAAGAGAGAAGCAAGCTGCTCCAATGGCACAGGAACTGGCTGTGATGTTCATGAGGACTGAAGGCAGGCAGGGTGAGGGTTGGGAGGGTGCTTTGCAGGGCAGGGAGATGTTCCCCTTCACAGGATGGGAGGGTGGAGAGCGGGGTGGGAAAGATGCTGAGCAGATCTAGGGAAAATGGGAAATCTCTTCCTCAGGCAATTTTGATGGAAGTGAGCAAAATGGAAACTGTTTCCTGAGATCTGACCTCATTGGCAAAACAAGGTTTTGACCTTCAAGTTAAGGCAGGGAAAAAGGGTAAAACGTGTAGAGGTTTGACAACACTGAGAGGTGCAGAGCAGACTGTGTTTGTCCATAACACTGTCTCTAGCTTTAATTAATGTGCCCACAGTGAACTTGGGTGCTGCTGGTATACCATGTTGAAATAAGTATTTGAATAGGCCTTGCTCCATTCAAACTGTGTGACCATGGACCTGCTAAGGTGACATCCCTCCCACAGAACACCAGCAACCTCTTTGCACTGGCATGAGTGGTTCTGATGTGAATAGTAGTCTGGTTCATGTTGACTGAACTGACTTTCTTAGGGTTACCCTCCCACCGAGCTCAAAATCGGTCTCTCTAGGCTGGATGTAGTATGATCCTTCCTTCTGCCTTGCAGGAGCTGAGTCAGTGTTGTTTACACAAAGAGGGAACCCTCTATGTCTCATGGCACAGTGGTGCTCACAAAAGCAGTCATGACTATGACAGAGGGACTCTGATGCTTCTCCCTCCCTTGGGGGAACTTGTCAGTCACCAGTGTCATACAGAAGATTTAGGATTTCTGGTACAGCACAGTGAGCCTCAGCACCATCAAATGGAAACACTTGCTTCTATTCATGTAGCCCTTGTGGAGTCACCAGGAAGGCGCAAAGTTCTCAACATGAATAAATCCTCTGAGGTGAAATATGCTTGTTTCTCCCACAGGGGCATCCCTTTTGCTTTTAGATTCTGGGGCTTTCAAAGCCAGAGGTTCACCATCTTGCTGTTGGTGAACAGGCATATTCAGCTCTGTGGCACTAGAAGATCGTGGCAGATCCAGATTGAAAGGTACCATTGATCACTCATCTTTCTTTTTGTTCTTGGCAGCTCAATCCTTGGAGTCTTCAACTGGCAGCCCCAGTGACATGGTGACACTTACATTCTCAGCATTTATATTTCTGTCTGAGAAGGCATTCCCCTTTGCTCTGGAGGAAGCTTTCTTCCTGGGACATAAGGGAGACAGAGGCTGGGTCAGAGGGGTGGTGGGGAAAGGAGGGCTGGCTGATTGCCAAGGATACCAGATCTGTCCAGGCAGGAATCAGGGAGGAAGAGTGTCTGTGTGCGCACACATATGTGATAGCAGAAAAGGCAAGAAAGAAACAAAAAAAAAAGGTTGTGTGTCTTTGTTAATTCTCCTTATTGCTTTATTAACAAAAACTAATGATTTAGTCTCCCTCTCCTGCTCCAGTTTGCTGACTGCCTAGCCCTCTGTTCCGCAGACTCCACTGATGGAGTGGGACAATGCTACTGAGGGTGCTTCAGAAGGTGCTGGATGGGCTGCTCTGGCTCTGTGGTTTTCCTTCACTCCTTCAGCCTGCCTTTTTTCGTTCTCCAATATGGCTTTGATGCGGCTCAGTGAGAATTTCCATTTATATTTCAGCCTTGTCTGAGACACCATCCCTGAGTCCCTGCAGCTCTGACGCAAGCTTGCCCGCTCTCCCAAATGCTCTGCTTGGTTCAGCCCCTCCTTCTTGCCAGCCTCTTTGCCATTCCTCATCCAGCCATGCAATCTTCCCCTCTCCCTCTGACCGTCCCCCCATGCCACCACTGATGCCTGCTCTCTCAGTCACTCCATCTTTCCCTGACATGTCTCAGCCCTTCTCCCTGTGTTCCCAATTAGCGCAGTCACCAGGTTTAGCCAGGCAGCTGGTGCATCCAAGGCTGCACAGTGAAAAGACGGGGAATTCTGCTTCAGAGCCAAGCTGCATGCAGGCTCTCTGGTACCTGAGGCTCCTCTTACAAATGCTCAGCCTTTGGCCTTGCCTTGCAGAGAAGAAGTCACAGCCCAGGTTCCTAGGGATCCTCCACCAGGCAGAGTGATCCCCGCATTCCTGTTCACAGCTTCCCCCAAAAAGTCTGTCCTACACAGCTAGAAGCTGACACACTGGTTGTCCCTTGCTCGGCTGGCTGGCTAGGCAACTGGAGGAGCAGAGGATCCCCCAGAGAGACTTTGAAAGTGTAGATGTGGCATGTGTCCTCCAGACTAAATAGGCTGGGTTGGCCCATGCTTCCATGGGCTTTTGAAGTGTACAGGCTCTGAAATAACCTCTGGAGGATTAGTATGACAACTTGAGCATCAGATCTCAAACACCCAGAGATTGGGGGCCAGAGTTCTGTAAGTCTCGTGCACAAGCAAACCTGCTCCCACCCACAGCCAAGAGAGCTGTTGCAGTGATTCACTCTCTGCACCCAACATCTGGACAGAAGAACAATCCTCCAGGGGTGGAGGCCCTTCCATTCTTTTGCTGAGCTCCTGCTGCACTTGCTTGAGGAGGATGCTCAGGGATTTAAATGAGGGGTGGGGAAGCAGCTGTTGCCCTCATTAGAAGAGAAACTGTGACACAGAGAAAAAGAGAGAAGGAGAGAGAGGGGAAGGGAGGTGGAAGCCAAATGTTCTCGCTGTCAACAGGAAAAATTATCTTGGTTTTGGGAAGGGGTGGTGTCTTCCTGCCCTGTTCCCCTCTTAATCAGGTTTACAGTGGTGAGCAGTACAGGCAGGCACAGCCTCGGGATGAAAAGTGAAACGGGCCATGACATCTGAGCGAGGCACTGATTACACATGGCCAAAGGGGATGGTGACACACCAATTTAGAAGGACACAGAGTTCACACACACTGTAAGGGCATGCATGGCAGCACTTCTGATAGCTGGGTTGGACAGGGGCCATTTGCCATCCCTCTCCGTCCATCCTTCTCCAGTGATGTTCCCCCCCAGCCCCGCAGTTGCTCACACACAGCGAGCCGGTGATCCTGCACTGTTCCTTACAGCAGTCCCCCTGAAGCACACACTGAGACAGGGCTCCCAGCCTGCTCTCTCCTCCTCAGGACAGAAGCCATCTACGGAGCCCCTGGGCAAGGGAAATGTTGTATCAGGAGATTCTACAAGTCCCGTTCTACTTAAGCATCAGGTGGGGTTCATACTGATATAAAGAAGGAAGAATATCCAACAAAAACAGAGCAAAAGAGTGGACATTAGGGACCAATACTTTAGGAAAGCTGGGGTGCTTGGAAGCTTTCAGAGAAGATGGAACATGGTATAGTGGCAGACACCTGTCGCAGGCAGTTTAGCCTTGGATGGAAAGGATTAATTTGCATCAGGTAGCAGTCCCAGCTCTGAGAGCAAGACATTTGACTGATTTCACTATCTGCAGGGGCCATGTATGATCTCTACCTGTTCCCCTGCTCCTCAAAGAGGCCACTCAAGTGGCCACTCAAGAGAAGTCTGCAGTGTTTCAAAATGACTATCTCTTTCTCCTGACCCAAACCGTGGTTCTTCTTCGCTTTCCTCTGTCCAGCCCCATGCACAATCTCTCCAGAGGGTAAGCTCATTGCAGAAGCCCTGCTCATCAGTATAGTCAGCATTTAGAAACTCCTGCAGCTGAAATTACCCTGTGTTCAAGTTTCTTCATATGAGGACTGATGTCTTTGTGTCTGCCAGCAGCCAAGCAGGGAAGGTGCCCTCCCCAGGACCCTTCCTTCTCACCTCCAGACCTCGGCCTTTTGGTATCTAGCACACCCCATTGCTCTATTTAGATTACCTACTATGAGCCCACTAAGAGTCTTATGTGTTCCCTTTATTTCAGCAAACATCCCTTGAAGCACAAATTATGTTCCAGTGCTTCCCCCCAGCCACATGAGGAGTCTTCCTGCCACCCTCATGTTTGCATCCTGGTGACGATGGAGGGCAGTGATTGTGGGAGCTACGTGGCAAAAATGCTGAACTCTAACTTTGTGGTTACCCTAGAGAGCCAAAGAGGGAGCGGGAGTGGCCACCCAGAGCTACTGTTGAGTAGCAGCTGCTGAGTCAGATGCTGAAGGTTAAAGAAGCTAGGACTGGTGGCCTTGTTGGGAGCTGGATACCAAAATCACATCAGGCTTCTTTTGAAAGCCTCAGTCAAAACACTTCTGCAGCTCTGAAGGGGGCATTGATTTACCAGTTTTGACAGTTAAAGAGTAAACTTGGTACTTACTGAGTCCTGCACCTACAGGAAAAATCATGTGAAGAACAGAAGGGGATTTCCCTGGGGAACATCAAGAGGTAAAAATGTAGTGGAAACAAACTGGGAAAAAGGCAGTGCCTGGCAGGGGGATCTGAGAAGGTTGGGAATGGAAGCTAAAGGGGGGAAGGCAGCCCTTGAGGAGCGGTGGCAGAGCAGGGGACATGATTCTAGGATTGCAAGAAAAGGAGGATGGGGCAGGTGGGAGCAGTGGAAGGCAGAGCTTCAAAGTAACAGTGGGGGTGAGGCAACTCACAGTGTTCATGTTTGGTGCTGTGCAGACGTAAGTAGCAGTGTAGTCTAAATGTCGTAGGGTCTGATCCCAGAATGGAAGTAAAAACTTGATATTCGCAGGATTGTGGGATGTTCTGACATTGTTTTGCACTTAGATCACCACAGGATAGGAAATAACACCAAACCAGGCAGTTACCTTTAGAAACCCTTTCTCAGTAAATTAAGCTGCGACGGTATGAAAACAGGGAGTTAAAGAAAGGCTCTGAGAAAGGCTTAGCTTGATCCCAGCGGTGCATCCTCCAGCACTGGCTGTAGTGAGGTCAGAGCCCTGCCCTGGAATAATCTCCTATGGTCTTCACTGTGCTGCCCCAGGACCTCTCTCCTTTTTCCCAAAGGAGAGAAGATTACTGCCCTAGACTTCTCTTCGTTCATTTTAGAAGTGGCCTTTTCTGAGAACCTCTATACTCATCACTCTTCCGGCCAAGTCCAGCTTGACACTGAGCTTCTCCAACAACCTGATAGGCTGTTGTTGATACCACTGGCAGCTGAGGAGGCACAACCCTTCATGTAGGAACACTCTGAACATCCTTGTCCTTTCCCTTCTTTTGTCCTCTCCTGATTGAAGAGTTTACAAGCTCAGCATTGCTGCTTGCGGGTCTCCCTAAAGAGTGTCTCTGAATTTTTCAGACAGTAAGCTGGAGAGCACTTATTTTCTGATTAAAAAGATAAGGCTCCATTTGTGGAGAAAGGGAGCAGAATGTGAATAAGAGTGAGAGGCCTGCCATCAGGCAGGGTCCCTGCTCAGTGCTTTAGGTTATTCCCTCTATCTGTGCCATTCATCAATTTAACCCAATACGATGCCATGGTTTTAAGTGACTCCAGCATTAGAAACTCTGTCAGGCATGAGATTTATGGGGTGAAGTGCGACAAAGCTGCTTTGTCTGCCAAGTCACACATTTTGCTCTTTTTCTTTCCTCGCCAATATTTGTGGAGCTAGGAAATTGAGTCCTCACTGATTCCTCCAGACCATTTGTGAGATGACAGAAAGAACCAGTATTTCTGACGTGGATTGAAGGAAAAGAGGGAGGCTGTGGAGAATGGATCAGCATGGGGCATGAGTGGGACAGAAAGACTCAAAATAGAATGATTTTCAAGAATAATACAGAGCACTCTTGTTTTTTTTTCATTTTTCTCTGCTTCCCCCAAAACTCCTATCACCTATCCCTAACTATAAGGATGAACTTTATGCTGAGACATCACAGTCCTTTTGGATCTTGTCAATAGGCAGTTGTTACTGCTTTCTCCCTTATTCATACCATAAGGCTCAGAAGCCTGTTGGGAAGCAGAAACCCAACAGTTCTCTGTGATAGCTGGCAACGTGCCTGGCTCTGGTCTCCCAGACTGGGTAAGGCCAGGGATGTCGAATGAAGTGTGGCATCAGTTGTGGATGACTGTAGGCCCCTCTCAGATTTCTTTGCCAAAAGATATCCAAAGGGCCAGTCACAACCACACTGGCAGCTCCAACTTTCACAGGATCCTGACTGGGTGCTCAGTAGGGTCATGAATGGAAGTACTTTGGCAAAGGCATGAAGGATGTGGTGGAGGTGGAGAAAAAGAGGAGGAGCAATGGAAGACAGGAAGAGGGGCCCTGAGAAAAGCAGCAAGCATGGGAGAAGAAGAATGTGTATCAGTAGTGCATGAACCAAGAAGTGTGCAGCTCCCAAGTGCTTTTCTTTCCTGATGCTCTTCTGCTCAATGTACTCTGTGCTTGTCCCCTTAGATCTCATTTCTGTTGGATTTAGCAGCAGCCCTGTTAGCCTCACACTAGGTAACCAGTTTGTGGTGAAAACAAGAAGAGAGAAGCCCCCAACCACCCCTGGCAGATCAGCTGTCAAAATAGATTGGCTTCCAGCCCCTTGCCAGCTGCCCCCAGCACCGGCTGTCTGTGCAAGTTAAGAACCTTCTCCTGAGTTGCTGAGAACTGCCACAGCTAGCCTGTATCATTCACAGCATCCATGAGCATGGAGCTGCTGTCCGGACACCACGTGTCCTGCAGCACTTTGGGCACTCAGCTGGTACAGAAGGGAAGCAGGATATATTTTGGCACACGTGTGCACACAGACACACACAGACACAGACACACACACACTTAAGCTGCATAACTGTGCCATGGCAGCCTGGGATAGCACCTTGCAGGCACAAATACAAACTGCCACTTAGACTTTCACAGGGTGAAAAACTGGGCACACAGGGTGGGTGAACATAGAGAGACACATACACAGAGCCTCAGCACGTGGGCAATGAGAGGTCTGCCTGTATAGGGGCACATGGCATGTGAGCACAAAGCAGTGTGCACACAGTGAAAAAATATGCATAGGCACACCACGGACTGTCTTCCCCACCCCTCCATCCAGTCACTGCAAGTAAAGCTTGTTTTGTGCTGTATAACATTGTATCTCCCCCTGCCACATGACGGTTTTTATCCCCTACTCACTGAACTATATGCAATGGGCTGATTTGGTCATCTTACACCAAAATCTCTTGCCCGTTCTATATGCCCATGCACATGGCTCTATTCCCCTTCCACACTCCTCATCGCCATCCTCTCACCTTCAGCCAGGTGTGTGCCTATGGAAGTGAAGGCCTGGCTCTTCAGACATGGACAGGGTTGTTTATTCTTTGTCAACGAAAAGCCTGATTCCTGAATTCATCTGAAAGAGCAAAAAAATCCTTGTGTCCTCCCCTTCTCTCCCTGCCCCATGCCCCTGCATTTCTCATTGTCCCTCATGGGGGTCTGGCTGTTGCTCTGGGCTTGAAGACATTATTAACATTGCAAAGAAGGTTACCACTTCACAGCAGCTGTGTGAAAAACAGAAAGTCACTGTGATTAGGAATTTTTTAGGGAAGTCACTTATGGGGTGATGGAGAAGCAGTGGGCTGCCGTCATCTTCCTGTCTGCCTTTCCCTTTCCCCTCCTCTCCTGCCCTCCCTATTCTTTCACTCAACTCTCTATCCTCTCCTCTTTCCTTTCCCTGTCTGTTTGCCTCCCTGCTGATGTCCTACCATGGCCCTACCTGCCACGGGCAGCTTTGCTGCACGTTAATTAGGTCTTGCACAGTTCTGCGGATGAATGCCGCTGTCAGCTGGAGCACAGTTCCAGCCTCCCCCACCTCTGCACACACAGGCTCCTACTTCTTTTCCATCCCCCGGTAAATAGAACTGTCAGGAGACCATTTGTCTATAATGGCCCTCTGTGATAATAAATCTTTATTTATGGGGGTGTCAAGGAAGAAAAGGCAACAAAAATGAAGATGGCTTGTGGTGGTAGAAATTACCACATCAGGTGATGTCTGTGGGGAAGCTTTCTGGGAGAAAGAGCATGAGAGTAAGGGTGAGTGAAACACATGGAAGGCCCAAGGGTATATCTGCTGATCAAGCGAAACCTTGACTGACTGTCAGGAAATGCAGCCTTCATCCCTCAGACCACTCTCGTAGCATTCTGGCATCTTGCCCAATGATGGGAAAGGGAGGGAGCAGGGCTGGAAGGCTGGGGGAGAACTCCCAGTGTAAGCAGGAGGCAGGACAAATTCTGATTGTCCCTAGATGAGGACATATGGCAGGTTGCACATGCAGCCAGATATGAAATGATCAGGAGCCTTCCTGGCATGTTGAGCACCCACTGACTTGCAAGGGAACTCTTACTTCTCCCTGGTCTTTCAGCCTGGCAATTGGTGAGGACACTCAGCAAAACAATGATGTTGTGCTTAGTGTCTGGAGACCACAGATACAGTAGCTCATGGCCATTACCATTTTTTCAGGAAAAGATTATGTAATACAGAGAAACATCTCCTTGTCAGTGCTTTGGGAGAAAGAACAAGCTGAGAAAATCAGACAGAGGAGAAAATTACCTCCCAAAAATATGAGAAGGGATGGTGGAACTGGAGGGGAAGAAGGGAGGAGGTCAGTTAAAAGTGTTGGAGGTAGAGAGAGGGAAGCAATGCCCTACACATGAAATGAGGCTCTTTATTCCCTTCTCCAGTTCTTGGCACCTGGGCCAAGCTTATCCGGTGATGTGCAATTCCATGCTCTCTGACTGCCCTGCCACAGCATGGCAGAGCTCGCTGTGATCTGCATGAGGTTCCCTGGGCTGTGGCCACCCTTTCCTGCCCTGGCCTCAACTGCAGACCTCTAAAGGCTGCTGCAGCCCAAAGCAGGAGACAGTCAGAGGACTGACAAAAGCCCTGGAAGCTCCAGCAGCAGGTCATGACAACTGCCTGCGTGACATTGTGGGTGCTTGTTCTTGCTTACAGGGGAGGCAGCCCGGGAGGACAGATTTCAGCTCTCCTTGTCCTGTGATGTCCCCTTGCCTGCCCTGTTTTGACTCAGATACATTACAGTATAACGAATCTGTTACTCCCCTCGGGATTTCACAGTTGTTACTGTGCTGCATAGCACAACTGCTCACAATTTCATGGTGGTAGCAAGGCTGATGCTCATGCCCATCTCCCCTCAAGGGTCCTTGGGGTCAGAGGAAAAGCTCTTTAGGCTACATTTGAGCTTCAACACTCCAGGACACTTCTCAGCTCTGCTCTGCAATGGGCTCCTGTCCTGTGCTGAGCCCATGGGCAGTGAGACCACCACATCTATGCCTGCCTGATGTGGTAGGGCAGGGAAGCAATGGGCAGGAAGCTGTGGCATGCTACAGTCTCCCTGGCTTCACCAATGTACGATGAGATTACCAAGGTCAGGTGTGGACCGTCTTTGCAGCCCAGACTATACGAAGGAGGAGGAGAAGAGTCTCACAGAAGAGAAAGAGGAGGAGAAAACCTCGAGCAGACACTGGTGATGCACAAACACACGCAGCATGTTTGCAGACAGGAGGGGCCCTGTCCCTGCCTTCATTCTGAAGCTTTCTGTCCCATGAGCTGGACACAGCACAGATAAATTTCATCTAAGTTGGGCTGTAAATATAATCCCCCAAGTATAACACAGCAAGCATGACCCAGCATAATTATGTGAGAGTACAACTTTTCTTTAGGGTTAAACAACATCATCTTGTGTTCCTTGTGCTCCTTAGTCCCCATTCAGGTACTAGAAAGGACCAGTTTCTCTTTTCAAACTCTCCATCCCTCCTTTGCCCAGATGCCTGTCTCATCAAACTCTCTACCTGCCTGGGCTATGTTTTTTAAGCAAGCCATGCTCTGAGACCCTCCCCTTTATGCTGTCCTGGCCAAATAGCCATTGACCACTGGCTGAGGACACCAGTGTCCACAGCACAGGAATGCTTCCTTCTCATGAATTATCACCACAAGTCCTTGCCTTCACATACCTATGGAATCCTCATCCCTCTCTCTTCTTGCTGACTGTGTTTGGCAATTACCTCTTTGTCTAGCCTTTCTTTTCAAAAATTCTTTTTCATCTCACAGAAGCTTTTTGTGTTTTCTTTTCTTCACGGGGAAGAGAGTAGGGAGAGATGGTGTGCAGGGAGGGCACTTAATTGGCTGTACTCTGGGGCTTTGATGCCTGTCCTCAGTGATTAAACATAGATGTGCAGGTCCCTCGCAGTGGAGAACATTGCAAAGGGAGAAGCTCCTGTTTAAATGGGAGGAAACAAGTTTTGAGACAATTTGTCTAGAAGACAGAGTGACCCCAGACAAACCCAGCTCTCCTCTCCTCTTACTGCACTGGAACCAGCTGTTTGCCTTCCCGGGACTTCCTCCCTTCCATCCCTTGCATCTGGTGAGTTTTCCCAGGAGGCATCATCATTAAGTGCCAATGTGAGAATGAACACACAGTCATTAATTGGCTTGTACAAATAGTTTGGTTTCAGTTGGTAGGGGAAGTTGGACCCTGCATCTTGAATACCCAGCCCTGAATTTTGGTGAAGTTGGGGGGGAGTGGGTCTGTGGGGCCCAGTTCTAGATACATCCCTAGAGGGAGTCAAAGACTTGTCTCCTGCTGCAGCTCAGCTTGACCCAGAAGCTTCTGTTGTTGGACAGAACTGTTCACTTGCTGATGTATGTCAGGTATGGAAACTCCCAATCTCCATAGGTGGCAGAAAGCTGTGACAGGGTGGGATTTAAGACTCCCCCATCCCCTGCCATATGTCCTGGATAAGGACAGCCCCAATAAGCCACCTGTGATACTGTGTGTGATACAGCTACTACTCGACTGTGATGCAGCACATCAAAAGGTTATGACAGCTTCTGTCCTGCCTGTGGCAGACAGAGTTTCCCCATCATATCAGTCCTCCTTCTTCTGGTACCCCAAATCCCAGCCAGGAATTCACTGTAGGGGAGAAGAAGCTCCAACATACCCCCAACCCTTCCTCCTAGCAGCATGTGCTACCTGATGGATACTATGTGGCAGATCCACTATGTAGCTTCCTCAAACTTATAGTAAGTGTTTTTCAGGGAGGTGACTCCAGCATGAGGTAGGAGGCAAAATGCTCTTTTGGGTCAACTGCACACCTGAAATGAAAAATGAGCATTGGAAAATATGGAGGGTGTCTGCTAGCTGGGGACAAGAATGAGACAAGCTGTGAGGTTATTGTCTCCCAAGGAAGACGAAATTAATCTGTATGCTGATGAGGTGGGGGATTTTCAAGTGGAAAAGGGGGAGGGGACATCTCAGGAAGAGTGAGCAGAAATCTGTGAAAGAAAAAAAAAACGGTGCAAAAAGCAGGTGGGACTTCACACCTCATGGGATCAAGGCTGGGGTGTTTATATCAGGCCATCTTGCCTGGATTTTATTCTAGTGATGAACGTGTTCTGAAAACAAACAGAATGTTGAGGAAGAAACTTGTGGAGCAAATGACTGTTTTTTTGGTTGCTAAGCCATCTGTTCTGCTCCAGCAGCTCACTGAGGGCTCCGCCGTCGCCCTCAATCTGCATGCATGTGTTTTTGCGTGGGTGGCTGGTGCTGGCTGGCATGGCAGGAGGGAGTATCAGAGTGGAGGGGAGGATGTGTATGCTGGGGAACTCAAATGCTTCAAGCAAATTTGCTTGCAAGGGGAGGAGGAAAGTTGGCTGAGACAGTGTATGCAAACATGTGTGGCAGAGGCCAAGCCTGGGAGTGTGTGTGCGTGGCTGTGCTTTCAGTGTGCTGTAAGGTGTGTGTGCTTGTGTCCAGGGGTCTAGAATCACAGGGTGGGGTTTACATGAGGATAAGGAACCACATCTCCACAGCTATGCAGCCGTGAGCTGCAAACCTGCCTGGAGGTGGGGGCAGAGATGTGTCAATGTGTGTGTCAAGGAGGGGCTGTGAAGTGACACTCATAGAGAATGAATGTAGGTGGGCAACATCAACATGTAACCCAGAAGGCTGAAAGAGGCCAGGTGGAGGTGCGATCCAGTGGGAGAAGGGCACTGTGTGGCACACACTGTGAATGATGTGGCCAAAACAGAGAGGGAGATGAAGCCCATGCATGTGGAGTGTATGACCAGCCCATCAATGTGCAGAAACCCAGCTCTACTGTCCTTATGCCTGGCCATTCCACAGCAGTCTCCTCTTCTGCCATGCAGCCCTTGCAGCCTCGTCTGTGCTGCGGTGATGAAGGATGATGAAGGCTAAAGACCTATGCATATTGATTATCTTTAACCAGGCTGTGGAGGTCTTCTATCCCCACTCCTTTTCCCACTCATGCCCTCATTCTCATCCTTCCTCACTCCTTGCCAGACACAGCAGGGTTGCCATAGCAGCTGACAACTTGCACTCTCCTACCTCTCAGGAGCACAGGCAGCAGCAGTAAAAAAGATGAGTTGTATGAAGAAAGCTATGCCCTGTTTGTGTTCCTGTCTCCTGGGAACAGCAGCTGGGATGCCTTTGGTGACCTTGTGAGGCTGGGGGAAGTTACCTCAGAGCATCGAGTTGCTATACTGAGGGAGAACTTCTACTGCACTGGGCATGTATGACACTCCTCACCCACAAACAGTCTTGTCCAGCTGCTGGGTTGGATTTAGCTTCTGAAAGCTAAACTGTGCTACCACAGCACTGAATAAAGAATGGAACCCCAGACTGCTCCTAGCTGGCAGTGCAGACATCCTCCACACTGAATCATACCTCTTCAGGAATCTCATGCCTCTCAGATATGCTGCTGCACTGCAGAGGCACATCAGGCATCAGGTTCTACCCCAGAAGCGGCTGTATTAAAAAGTGAGCTGAATGCTATCCCTGTGTGCTTTAAGCAGCACCATTTAGGGAATGCACTCAGCTGATTGCAGTAAGAGAGTTTGTGTTGTTTTGTCCAGGAGTTGGTATCTGAAAAGATGACACTCCATTTTGAGGATAATGTTTTATATGTTTTTAAGCATTTGTTCCTTAGGGCCTGACTGTAGATATTTGGCTTTCTCAGCATGGATCATTCTTACATTTTTACCATGTGGTTGTGTCCTGGTGCACCTTCTCACAAACACTTCAGTGGTCTTTGTGAGACTCAGGACCTTTATAAAGGATGTTTCCCCCCTCTGAAACCACAAACGCCACAAATTCCCATACCCAACAAAAAAACCACTAAGATCTTAGCTTTGCCATAGACCTGTGGGGCAAACCACACCCCGCAGACAAAGAATTAGATTTCAAAGAAAGCAGTAGGTTATGAAAATAAGTGATCTCTGCTGACAGTGAGAGGAGAAAAAAAATATGGGAAAAGAGTTTGGAAGAAGGAAACAAAGGGAGGTGAGGTGTGTGCGTGTCATGGGTTCTTCATTTAAATGGTAAGTATGGTAATCTCTCCATATTTACGTTGTGTTTCAGAGAACCTGACTGGGATTTATTAGAAAATGAAATGCCCTAATTGAAAGTGAGTGGAGACAATTTGTATTAATAATGGTAGAAATCATCAAATAATGGAATTGTTTAAAATCTATTAGTTTGTTTCATGCAGTGAGAGGAACAGGTTGATTATCTCACAATAGAAAATATTAAAAGGAGAACCCAGTCTGCTGGTCCTCTATGCAGATTAAAGATATAATTTATTGAAGCAATTTATTTTCTGTTGGGAAGAAGGGGGGAGAATGGAAAAATACGATAAGGGCTGCAATCAAGTCTTGGATTCCTAATTTGAAGACCTACCTCTTATCTGCCTTCTTTCAATCATTAGAAAAAAAAATTACTCATTCCTTCATTGGGTTTAAAGCTGCAGGAGCAGAGACGATGGCTGGGAAAAAAATAAGATCTCATGAGGGGGCCTGTTATTCACCTCTTGAGTGTTATATTATTGACAGCAGTTGCTTCAAATCCAAGGCAAAACAACCTTGGGCTGCCTGGAGTAGCAGCAGGTAGAGCTTAGAGGTCAGCTCTGAGGTGTTGTCTATCTAATCCTTCCATTTGCTAAACTGGAGATTAATTCAGAGCTGCTTAATTCATTCATTCTGTCTGTCTGTCTGTCTGTCTCTGTGCTACTCTGGCCCTTACAAACCAGAGTGACAAATTACTTCAGTTTCACAGTTATAATCCCTTCCAATCCACAGGTATTCAAGTGTCTAAATAGGAATTAGGCACTTAGTGGTGTGCCTGTCTCCTATGCTCTCCCCTGTCCCATGACTTGCCTGGCATTCCCACTGAAAAAACCTTGCAAGTTGGTGCTTTTGCTATTCTTCAGTTTTCTCAAATAAAAGCCTAGACCCCTTCTCACACATTTTCTCTTGGCTCCAGCATGATCCCACAATCCAGTATCATCACAGCCATCTGAGAGGACTCTACAATGCTTCCTAACTTCTCCTTCCTTGTGTCATCTGCTCATGCTCTTCGCATTGCTCCTTGTATCTCCACACTGGTAGGTACTGGTACAGCTTGTAGGCAACAGAACATGAAGTTCTGCTGCTCTAGAGTAACCTCAAGCAATCCAGATCCAATAGTCCTTCCTTCCACCATCTCCATCAAAAGCTGTCAGAAGAGAGACATTATAAGGGGTAGAGTGAGGGAAGAGAAAAATCAGAGACAATGAGGTGGTCTTACAACAACCTCAGTGATGAGAGTAAAACAAGGGGACACAGAGGCCAGACAGCAGCACAGTCCTCACTCTGTTCACAGTCCTTCTCTGTCATAGAATCATAGAATCAATTGGGTTGGAAAAGACCTCAGAGATCATCAAGTCCAATCCTTGGTCCAACTCCAGTCCGTGTACTAGATCATGGCACTAAGTGCCATGTCCAATCTCAGTTTAAAAACCTCCAGGGACAGTGAATCCACCACCTCCCTGGGCAGGCCATTCCAATGCCTGACCACTCTCTCTGTAAAGAATTTCTTTCTAATCTCCAGCCTAAATTTCCCCTGGCAGAGCTTAAGCCCGTGCCCCCCTGTCCTATTGCTAACTGCCTGGGAGAAGAGACCAATCCCCACCTGGCTATAACTTCCCTTCAGGTAGTTATAGAGAGTGATGAGGTCACCTCTAAACCTCTTCTTCTCCAGACTAAACAACCCCAGCTCCCTCAGTCTCTCCCTATAGGTCTTGTGTTCCAGTCCCTTCACCAGTCTTGTTGCTCTTCTCTGGACCTCCAGGTCTGAGCTCATGTGCTGTTCTTGAGCAGGCTGTGGCTTGGGAGAGGAAAATTTCTGGTCTGTCCCAGGGGTCTTGAGCATTTCCATATGCAGAGGAAGCAGTTCCAAGTGTTTTGCAATCCCAGGGATTTTTCTGCTTGGTGCCTGAACATTGTGTTGATAAGAGAAATTGCAAATACTATACTATGCTCCTAAGATAAATAGCCACGTTTTGCCTTGAAAAATGGTAGACAGGGTAAAATGAAGATATTGAATTGCAATTTCTGATGTTTTGAGACAACTATATGAGGATTCAAGGCAAACTTAGTACTGCAAAGACAATGCCTAAGAGCCTTGTCTGTAAGAATCCATTACATCCTATGAAGTGGATAAAAAACATTAGAGAAAGTACAAAGATTAATAAGTAGAGGTATGGTTGAAGTAGGTTTAAAACAGGGAAGCCAAAACTAAATGTACACTGCTAAGAGAGTCATGCTGAGAGGAAATTTTGGTGCAGGCCAGAGGTGAGATTTTATTCCCAGCCTGAGCCAGGACGACGGTTCATCACAAGAAACAGCCTAGAGCTGCCATTTTGCTGGGCCTGGGATGGAGCTGTCAAAGCATTTTTTGTTCTGCTGAGAGATTTATATATGAGATAATGACTTTTCACACCTATGCTTTGCTATGGAATTATTTCTACATGGTAGAAACTCTTCCCTTTTCCCAAAGAAGATGGACCTTTTAAAGACTTTGTCTATCTAGGTGCTTTGATGAACACTTCTTTCCTCTATTCAAGCTTCAAGTTAATTCTTCTTCTGTATCTATTGTCCTTTCAGACTTGTGGGCCTGTCTCTGTACCCTAACACACATTCATTTCTTCTCTTTGTTTTTGCATCTTTCTTTTACCTCTGCCCTGCATAGTGACAAGGTGACAAAATCATCTGCCTGCAGGGAGAAATTTTTATTTCCTTTCTTTCTTACTGTGAAAAAGTCCCTCTCTAACAATCTGACTAGCATCTTTCTAACAGGGGTCACTCAATCATATTTGTACATTCTACTACTTCTCCAAGTACAGTGAATGACATGTACCTTGATTCAATGTTAGTCAAATACAACAGTTGAGACCAAGAAATTAAAAGACATTTAAGCCAAGGCTTGTCTTTCTAAAAAAGATTTTTCCATCATTAATTTATTTAAACTGGGACAATAGGAAAGGTAAAAATAACTCACCCATACTTTAGAGACCAGACCAAGTTTCTGGGGGAGTAGATGAATGCAGCTCTGTCAGCTGCATTTTTTTTTTTTTTTTTGTTTTGGATACAGTAGTCATACAGCTTCATATCAGTATGCTGATACATTGGGCATATACAAACCTTTTCATCATAAACACAGACTTGAATATAATTGTGTAACAGCTGCCCACCTACCCAGTGACAACTGTAGTAACCACCACACCCAGAGCATGGCATTCAGTGGTATTACTTAGGGTGAGGGCCATAAGTGCACTAATGACACTTGACTGCCCTGATCAGTCTTACCTGTGGCTTCTACTCACACATTCTCTAGTCCCAGAGGTCCTATTTAAGCTCAGGCCAAGGCACCCTCTTCTGGCATATTGTAGTTGTGTTGCTCCTGAATGTAACTGAGGACTGTTTCATCAACTTTGTTTATCCAAGTTTGTTAATAGTTCTTGTTGCTATCACTACGCCTGCTCAGGTAGTGTGGGGTCACTGACCTGTCCATGCTTAAGTTACCCCTGGCTCTTGATTCATCCTTTTTCATGAACCAGTCCTGCTCTCATTGCTCCCTGACATTGATCTTTCTTTCCAACCATAACAAATACTTATTTGGACTCTTACCTGTCTAGTGAGGACAGTATCATCTGAAAATAAGACAGGAGAGAAAACTCTCAGGATTACAGGTTGACCAGAAACACGTTTATATTTGCTTTACTGCAGACAGGTGGGTATTTTATTTTTTAAAAGCACAAACAAATAGAAGTACACTACACTGTATTCCACCAAATCCTTTCTCCATCACTAAGCACGTGCCTGCAGACTGTTTCCCGATACTTTCCCACTGAGGTAATGTAATCATTGTAGTGCACTGTGCTGATCTTGGCTTGCTACATGTAACAGGTAACTATTGCTTTACATGTAACAGGTAACTATTGCTTTGCTTTAGCTTTGCTTTACCTCTTCTCTCAACCTCTGTGGGTGAGAAGAGAAAAGATGGATCCTGACATTAAGACTAGAAGGCTGATCAAAATGATTCTGGGTGAGGGTATGTAGGTTTGTAGCATTTCTTAGTTACACACAGGCATTTCTGCTCATGGCCATCCAGCCAAAATGGGAATCCTGATATAATCTTCCTGTCTCCAATGTTTGACAACTGCACAGTCAGACAGTGTAAAACAAACTGCACTGCCCCCAAAGTCATAGAATCATAGAAACATTTAGGTTGGAAAAAGACCTTCAAGATCATCAAGTCCAACCTTTGACCAATACCACCATGCCCACTAAACTGTATCACAAAATGCCACATCTCTTTGTTTTCTGAACACCTTCAGGGATGGTGACTCCAGCACTTCCCTGGAGAGACTGTTTTAATGTTTAACCACTCTTTAGTGAAGGAACTTTTCCTAATACCCAACCTGCACCTCCCCTAGTACTATTGGAGGCCATTCCCCTACCCTATGTAATTCCCTTTCTTTGCCTGAGTAAAATCATGTCCTCAGAAAGTCTCTTGCAGAAAGCATTTCTCTGGCGTGCCCTTCTCTTCCTTTCCCTTTTCCCAAAGACTCTTCGGTGCCTAGAAGACTCTGAAGGTCCACGGACACAGCCCTTTGTGATTACGTTTTCAGGCTGTTCACACTTCTGTTGTTAGCCCACTCCTGGGCATGGCTGTGGCCTATGAATATCGAAAGTCTGCTATATAAGGCTCATGCCTGATTCGAGGGACAGTTAATGCTGAGAGTCATTATATGGTCGCCTGTCCCAGTGAGGAGAGGACTGTTTAACTGTTGAATATAAGCTGCTTCAGGCCACTTGGCTTTGGCAACTGGTATGTTGAGTCTATGGCAGCTTGACCAAAACATAGAGGGCCAGCTCCATTTTCTAACCTGGTCACAGGGATGTGTAGCAAACCTTACTCACTCTCCTCAGCTCTGTTCATCCCCTGAAGAGAAGCACTAAGCATCCAGAGGGCTGGAGCACCTCTCCTATGAAGACAGGCTGAGAGATTTGGGGTTGTTCAGGCTGGAGAAAAGAAGGCTCCAGGGAGATCTTACCAAGGCCTTTCAGTAACTAAGAGGAACTACTAAAAAGTTGGAGATGGATTTTTTACAAGAGTGTGTCTTGGTAGGACAAGAGGAAATGGTTTTAAACTGAAAGAGGGTAGGTCTGGATTAGATATTAGGAAAAAATTCTGTACTGTGAGAGTGGTGAGGCACTGGAACAGGTTGCCCAGAGAAACTGTGGATGTCCATGTAGTGTTCAAAGACAGGTTGGAAGGGACTCTGAGCAATGAACTAGACCCTCTGGTCTAGTGGAAAGTGTCCTTGCCCACGGCAGGGGAGTTGAAACTAAATGATCTGTAAGGTTCCTTCCAATGCAAACCATTCTATGTTTCTATAGTTCTATGATTCTGCTTTTGGACGCTCAGTAGTTCAAGCATGACAGGGATGGCTTTGACAACTCATTTGAACAGTGCCTTAAAAACAAATCTTGGCAGAGGATTCTGCTGAGTCCTGCAATGCAGCCAAGAGGGAATGCCAGTATCTGTATTTCAAACTTTTTCTTTCCTTTGCTGTATTTATTGCTTCATATCTGTTTCTTGGAGACAGAAGAAAGAAAGTCTTGCCTTCTGTCCTTTTCTAGGTATGTGTCTGAGTGTGGGTCCATGTGCATCGTGTAGAGAGACGGTTTCCTCAAGATACAAAAATCCCTGAAAAGGAGCAGTTGAAAGATGGCAATGACAGATTTGTTGAACAAGGGGGTTGGACATGAGATAACTGATGTTGCCAGTACTGAGAAGAGCAGTTAGGCTGGGCTGAAGGGACAAAAGGATGAACGGTAGGGGCTGAGGCTAGGGATCAGGGAGGGAACAGTCCATGTATCTTAGCTAATGTTCTCTGGCAGAGTAGCAGCGCTAATGGATATTAAAAGTGTCAGCTTCAAGATTTAGCAAAATGGTACCTCTCCTGATGCATCTCATCCTGGCACATAGAGCCCAGAGCAGAGAGAAATTAGGGCCAACAGGCTGTATGTGCCGAGTACAGGGTTGCCCTTTCCTCTTGTCAGGGACCTTACTCCTGTGACTCCACATCTCATGATGACAATCCTATGCAGTGCTGTTTGCTAACAGCATGCCTGTTTCTAGGTAGGAAGTTATTCTCCAACACCCACACAGATCTGCTCTCCTCCCCTATGCCCAACAGTGTCTTTCCTTTGAAAAGAACAATGGGAGACACGTCCATCCCTCAAAGGGAAGGAGGAAGCTTGTGTACAGAGATATCTCCCCAGGCAAGAGTGGCTGGCTGCTAGCTGAAGCCCTGTTAGGTCTTTCCAGCCTGTTTTGGTGGCAGCACCATCCTCAGTCAGATATGAGTTGCCTCTCTGCTCTGTGGCAGAGCACTGCCAAAGGAGATACTGCTATCCCCCAGCCCTTGGAGACCCTCTGTGGAGAGATGGTGAGAGGAAGTGATTCACCTGCCTTTCCTCACTGAGGAGATGGGAGACAGCTGCATATGGGGTACTGAAAGGAAAGAGGGAAAGAAAAGAGCATTTAGGGAGAGGGAGAGTAATATAGCCTTTGCTAGTTCCACACACTCGCCTTTATCTGCTCTGCTGTCCCCTTGAATCTGTGGTGGGTCTTTTTTTGGCACAGCAGTGGTGACAAGTAGTGTCTAATTTAGTGGTGGGAGGGAAGGCTAATGAAGGGATAAGTATGATGCCCTGACCCTCCCCTGCTCATAGAGACATTAGGTTTCATCCCCATCTATTCATACGGATGTCTCACCCGCCAGAGGACCAAAGAAAAGACCCAACTGAGTTTTGTCCTTCTACTGCTTAGCAGCCTCAGCCTGGCCCGACAGAGTTGGACTCCATCTCCCTCCTAGGTTTTCCTTGGCTTTGTTTTGATTTGATCCATCTTTTCGCCAAGTGTCTGACTGCCACGCTGCCAGCACTGGAGATGGAAGCCCTTGTTGCCCAGCCAGCTGGGGAGCATTGCCCCTGGGGCAGACAAGTTGTCAGTGACCCAAGTAATGCAGATTTCTTTGCCAGCTTACTCTCAGCTAAGGAGCAAAGTCTCAGGAGCCTTCCTGGCTTCCTCCAGGGCTAGAAAAGAACAATGTGCATAGAAATGTCTCACACCTTCCTCATGCTAATGCCTACTGTGTTAGAGGTGGCCACCCTAAAGACTCCAAATTACTATATTATTGCTGCTGACAAATCTTCAGTTATTTTAACTCCCATCTCTTTCATTTCCACCCGAGCTCCTCAACCCTTTGCAACCCAAAGTCAGCTCTGTGGGCCTGAGTTCTTCTGATCAAAAACACACAGAGAGAGTAAGGCAGGAACAGATGTACTAGTTGGGCAAACCTCAGTCATGCAAACCTTGACACCATCTTTTGTCTCCCTGATGCATAGGGACCTCAGGCACTTGCCCTCTATGTTCCCTCTGCTGCAAAGTCTGGGTCTCACCAATAGATTTGGGTGACTGTGAGATAGCCAGGTCACAGGTTTGGGAGAGAGGCCCAGGCCTTCCCTGTTCTCACCCCTTCAGGACAGCTGCAGAGTAGCACAATCAGCATGGCATGGTAGCACGCAGACTTGGAGTCTCGTGCAAGATGGAAGGAGAACTCACTCTTCCATCCACCCATATTTCTCATCTTTTCTTCCTTCTAGGTATTAGAGACTAAAGAGGGGAAGGAGGCACAGTGGTTAAGATCTCTGCAGCAACAGGGAAACAGCTTTGTTATATGTCTGTCCCCCAGAAGGCATTTGACCTCCTCACCTCCTCCAGGGCAGAGGATTTAACAAGATAAACTCTCTTGGATGGTTTACAGAGGAGAGACAGATCCAACAGAGCAAATCCCAGCTTCCTGATTACAAAGTGGGTTTTTCTAAGAAAAATGCATCTTATGGGAAATAGTGCAGATTATTCTATGTGACTGCAAATGACTAAGCAGAGCTGTATATGCTGCATAGATATTTTGTTCAGGTGCTGGGGAACACATGAGGGCAGGCATTCAGGAGAAGATGTGAGCTTAAGAGTACACTTGACACCAGGAGTAGAGGTTTCTGATGAAAGGAGTGTATACAAACAGTACAGATTATCACCATTTTGTCCTAAGCCTCATAAAACCTAATAATTTCTTTAAAGCCTTTGCAGCTGGAGTTAGGGGAATGAAGAGACAATTTAAATTCTCATACCAATTATGAAAAGGAATGAGGGAAGAAAGATTCTTTCTCTTCTACATAGGAACAAATACCCTCAAAATACAAATAGGCAAGGATCCCTTAAACATTTAAATAAAATCTTGTGGTTTTTTTTTTTAAATCCAGTCTTATGTTTGTGGAAATCGGTGGTATTTTGATCTAGCTTGGAAAAGATGATATATGGTCAAATGGTAAATGGATATAAGAAGGTACTGTAGTGCAAAAATGTATGTGTATATATGTGTGTATGTACATGTGTTCATAGAATTACAGAATGTTTTGTGTTGGAAGGAACCTCTAAAGACCACCTAGTCCACCCACCTTGCCATGGACATGGTCACCTTCCATTAGACCAGGTTGCAGAAAGCCCCAACCAGCCTGGCCTTGAACAATTGCAGTGATGGGGCATCCACAACGTCTCTCAGCAACCTGTTCCACTGTCTTATCACCCTCATCATAAGAAGTTTCTTTGTTACATCAAAAGTAAATCTACCCTCTTTCAGTTTAAAACTACCTCCCCTTTTCCCTTGGCAAAAAGTCTTTGTCTTTCTTATAAACCCCCTATAAATATTGAAAAGCTGCAATACGGTCTCCCCAGGCTGAACAACTCCAACTCTCTCAGCCTGTCTTCACAGGAAAGGTACTTCAGCTCTCTGATAATCTTTGTGGTCCCCATCTGGACCCTCTCCAGCAGGTCCTGGGGACCCCAGAGACGGATGCAGTACTCACAAGAGTACAGCAGAGGGGCAAGCACCTCTCTCAACCTGCTGGCCATGTTTCTTTTATTGCAACCTAGTATATACTTGGCTTTCTGAGCTGCCAGTGCACATTGCTGGCTCACATTCAACTTTTCATTTACCAGTATCCCCAAGTCCTTCTCTGCAGTATGCCTCTCAAACAAGTCACCGTCTGTACTGTTATTGGGGATTGCCCCAACCCAGGTAAGGATCTTGCACTTGATCTTGTTGAACCTTGTGACGCTCACATGGACCCACTTCTCAAGCTTGTAAAGATCCCTCTGGATGGCATCCCTTCCCACTAGTGTGTCAACTGTACCTCTTAGCATCATCTGCAAACTTGTGTCCCAGGACAGGGACACCACTCGATATTGGTTATCTACGATTGGTTGACCATTGGTTACCCATACACACCAATGTGTTGTCTACCATTACCTGAATTTTAACTGTATTAGAGTAAAGGCATCACTGTAGGGACATCAAGCTGTGCAATGTGAAGTTGTGCATGTCTGGAATTTAAGGTCATCTGGCATTTCCAGGAACCTGGAAATAGTGTACTTCTTCCCTGAAGAAAATGGCTCTGAGCAACTTGCTCCCCTCTGTCCCTTTCTACTGTCTTCTTTGAAATCTCCCTAGACTCTCTGTGTGCAAAGTACACTTTCTCCTGCTGAATGCTGTCTGGAGAGGGGGTCGAGCAGGCCATTGGCTCCTGGATATTGAAATTAGAGCTCCAGAGTACAGTGTGCAGCTGGTGAGGAAAGTCAAGGGCTGCAACAAGCAAAACAGAGTTCTACACAACAGAGCCCCATGTACACTATGATTATGACTTCAGACTTGCCAATCCTTCCTTCTCTTCCCTCCCCTGTTACTTTGCTCTTTATTCTGGGTCTCTTACTGGCTCCCAATTTTGGTGGTTTTTTTCCACAGTCCTGTATTGTCTCAAGGCCAAGCATTAAATAGTGAGAGGAAAGGGGTATCTGTGGTGCAAATTCTAAGGATCTTCTCTCACCCAGCCATTCAATGCAGAAAGTGAAAATGTGCCGATCTGTCTGCATCCCTCTCCCTCCACTGAGGGCTGGTCCTGGAAGCCCTGATGGAATTTGGGGTGTTTTTCTCAGTCAGAAGGCAGCAGGCAACAGGCAAATCACTGTTATCTGTGTCTCTTTTGTCTCAGGGAGGGCTGTGTGTCTTTTTCATTTAGGTAATAACAGGGTTCTAGCAGCACCTCCAGCACAAACCCAAGCTGCAGGTGAGCAGCAGGAGCAGAAGAGTTTGGCTCAGGTTTAACAACTCACATTCCACTGATAACAGGGGGTTTTCCCAGAGCTCTGCCAAGGCAGGCTGAGTCTGACCAGGAAGCAGGAAGGCAGGAGAGGCAGCACCAGGAAAAACAGAGAGGGATTTGTTGAGACAAGTTTATGGAGAGGGATGAGCAAAGCACAGAAGCTGGAAGGCACTGTGGGAAAGAGAAGCCAGAGGCAGAGGTGAGGTGAGAGGATTAAAGCAGAGGGAAAGTAAAGGGAGGGAACAGATGTTTCTGGGAAGGAACATAAGTTTGGACAAAGTTGAGAAGCATGAAAATTTATGGTAATGATAGAAAATCCCCCCAGCAGTATTTTTTGAGGAAACAAACTGGTAGCTTTCCACACACTTTATGCCCATTTGGGGGAAGAGTCAATTACAAGCCCCAAGAAATTCCTGACTGTTGTATGACTTTTCACACAGTTGCAGAAGTTTATATTTCTCTCCCTTTTATTTTCTCACCCATGTTGCAATAAAAGCTAAATGAGAGAGAACACACACACAAAGCCCCCAACAAACAAAAAAAAGCAAGCAACGAAATCTAACAAAAACAAAAGCAAACACCCAGCTGAAACTCATCCATATGTTGTTTGTTAATATATCAGACTATTTCGAGGTGTCTCTCTCCAACAAGTCAATTTTAAAAACTCAGGTTTCCTTTCCCTAAAAAAGGATTGAATATAATTTTCCACATTGCACATGTGCCTCCCATGTGCATTGAGATGGTTAAACTTTTGTGACTTTCTGCCCCAGTGGGAGGTCTGTGAATGCCAAAGGAGGCTCTGGTTTACCTGTGAATGTGATCCCAATCAGATGGGGCTTCACTGTCACTCAGAAGCTTGCTGACTAGCAATAAATATTCATAGAACTGATTAGATGTTAATTGCAAAAATCACCACCTCTTCAGCCAACTCCGGGAACCTTGCTGCCACCCACCATAGTTAGAGGCAGCAGAAAATGTCTTTTATGTAGGTTTCTTAAGGTCAATCTAGTATCTCAGAGGGAGGAGGGCTATGGGGGCTACGGGACCCCTGAGGCCCTATGGGACCCCTAGGGGGGATATGGGGCCTGTGTGGCCTAGGAGGGCTGTGGAGCCCATGAGGGCTATGAGGCTTGTGAAGTCTTGCAATGTCCTTAACACAGCCACAGCAGTCCTTTCCAAGTTCTGCACCAGATGAAGGGCTGCATTGCTGCTATTATAGCCCCCCTGGGGCAGGAGTCCTGTAGACTGTGGTTTCTGTAGACATCACTGCAGTCTGTTCTGCCTCCCTCTACCTACGTGCTGCTTGCTGTCCAACCCCACGAGGACTTGCCCTTCCCTTCTCCTCTGTGATCTCCATTCTTCCCTTACAGACAGTTTTGCCAGGGCCCTTCTACAAGGAGAGGGCAAGGGGAAGCATTGGGCTGGGATGCATGTAGACAGTGTGTACCTGTGTGTGCACAGATGTCTATGTGCATGCTCAGGTATGTGTGACTATGACTGTGCAGGATGAAGCACACTCATACACGTCTATGTCTGTGTTTACATGTGGAAAGAGACCTGTAGCCCCATTTATTCAGAAAGGTAGAGGAGCAAAGACATGGTGTGCTGGCAGGACAAAGAAAGCGAACAGCTGCTGTGACACGAGTTGCCCCTAAGTAGTGTGACACAGTGGCTATGGTAAAAACTGTAGACTGTTCAAATGACGTTATACCTACATCTCCCTGACATTTGTGCCACCCCTGCTCTGGAACAGAGGTGAAAGTCCTGTTCTTGTCAAGTCTTTCTTCATTGACAACCTACACAAACCCAGACTTCTCTACCCTCCCTGACTCTCTCCTTGTAGCCCTCTGTCCCACCGTATACAGCCTCCTTGAACTTAGCCCAGTAGCACCAGCCTTCAGGAGCAAACTGCTGTCCATATATAGGCTCACACGCTGGGAATGTGATAACCTGGGACAGGCACCATTCATCTTCGTCGCAGGAAGGCAGCAGGATTGGAAATGGCATGGCAAGATGAGACTGCTGCACGCCCCTGTCACAGGCACTTAGAGCAGAGCCTCTGCAGATGTGACAGCAGTGACACTCTAAGAAACCCTGGTCAGATCTCAACCCCTGTCTGCCTGGGCTTCGTCCAGCTGCAGAGATGGGTCCTCTGTCAGGCTAGAGGCAAAAGTGATCCAGAACAAGGTATAGCAGAGAGGCCATGCTGCCTTTGAGAGCCGTCCTGCTCTCTAGCTTTGTGCTCTGGCCCTTCTGTGTGAAATGCATGCTCAAAAAATTTTTTAAGAAGGAGGAAGTACCTCAGTGAGTCCCCTACCCTCAGGTAGGCAGTTGCTTTCCAGCCAGCAAACACAACGGATGGGAGACAGGAGGAACTGCTCCTATTGAACCCGCAAATCTGACAGCACCATTCAAACCAACTCCAGTACAGTGGGGCTGTGCTTCTTTCCATACAAATGACTGATATCAGAGGGTATGACTGGCTCCCATCCCTCTGAGGCTATGGCCATGGCTATGGCTACTGGGTTAACAGTACAGGCTGACAAACTTGTCCCCTCGTGGTGTCAATCCCTGCACTACAGTGGAGCGGTGAGGTGCGGGGGCTTACACATTGTTACAGACAGAGTAAAAAAGCAGGTAGTTCCACTCCATATAATCCTATTTAGCTGGCAGAAAAGAGATCCTTGATTTTTCCTTTGCATTGAAGGCTGGGTGACACACAGCTGAGCAGTTTCAGGCCTGCCAGGAATAGACAGTGTCTGAAATGGTTGCTTCCACCCCGACACTGAACACTACTCATGGCCAACTTGCATGCAAAGTCATGTCTTCCCAAGGCCTCCATTTGCTCCTGAGCTCCTGTCACCAAGAATATTCACCCCCTGCAAAAAGCAGGTTCAACTGATGTCCTTTGATCACTCTGAATCCACAATTCGGTCCAGTGTGCCTCCATTTAAATGCTGCCCTTCACCTCCACCTCTCAGAGATTTTCTCTAAGCTGTAGTGCATGAGACTCCTGGCTCTCCTCACAGCTGCTCCATCTTTGTCACTGCAAACAATTTATAGAATGCCTTTTTAAAATGTATTAGCCTTCCAAAAAGGAGCTGATGAACAGGGGATAGGAGGAAGGGAAGGAGAGGGGAGGAGGCAGGATACAGTGATATGGTCTGTTCCACACATCCGCAGTATTCTCCTCCCAGCCCTTCTATGAAAATAGATGGACATTTATTATGAAAACGAATTGCTGGGTGTGCACAGGAATCCTTAGGCAGGCAGGGAATAAGTGTCAGTCTTCTGCGTGCACGTCTCTGTGAGCCACATACACTGCCTACGATGCGAAAGAGAAATACATCAACCATACAGATAGCAATTTGTCAGATTTAATACCTGAAGGACTCTGTGTGTGCCTGTGTATTTGTGTGTTTGTCTGTATGCATTCATGTGTGTGGTGCAGCAGTTGCCCTCAGCAAGGGGCACATGTGATGGTGGTCAGCAACATGTTCCCTGGTGGTGCCATTCTAGTTGCACAAGTTGTTCCTGTCATAAATTTCTAAGGTCTCCAAGCACATCTGTCAAAGCACACAGATATGAGTGGTTGGTCAGTTTTATAGACCTGTCCTGAGACACCATGGCCAGTACCACATTGGTATTCAGCTGGCATGAGATCAACGATACCACTTGGAGAGAGCACGTGTTGCACTGCTGGTGGGCAAAATCAGGTACCATTGTGTTCATGACACTGAGGAGTATAGCAAGGAATTTAGAAATGCATTTTCTATACTGGAGTCAAGGAAAGGCAGTGGAAACTTAAACTTACTGTCTGTCTCCCTACCTCAGTTTCTAGGAGAGGAGAAACCTGGTCCAGCCCTTCTTGACCCTTGTGGTTAGTTTGATGGACGGAAATTAAACAGTTGCCTGTCTCTGCGTGTTGTTTTGCCTCTCACAAGCTGTCCTTCCCACCCCATCCCTGCTAGGAATAATTTTGCTCTGCAGTGTGTGGATATCCAGGGGAAGAAGGGAGGGGAAAGAACATAGGCAGCCTGAAGAGAATGGAAAGGACTGGGGATGAGGAATGCAGAAGAGCTTGGATAGACCCTGCTGTCATAGGAATGATCAAGGTAAACTGTAGGTTAGTGAATAAGGCTTAGCTCTTATTCCCTCATGCAAGACCATATTGTGGGTAAAAGAGCGACTCCAGGCTACATTTTGATCGCTTTCATCACACAGAGCATAAATATAAGAAGCACTGGAACAGACACTTCTCACCCAAATCCTAGGCTCTGGGGCATCTCTCACCAACCAAATGCATATTTATATTTCACTTACATATATTGGAGATGTTGACAAGATAAGGGGCCATATTCTGACTTCTCAACGTCTGGACATGAGCCTGCCTCCCCTAATTGAATCCAAAGCAAGAGTGAACGTGTGTGTGCAAGCACATGTGCTCTAGAGCAGTGGGCAGCAAACTCACTCGGTATCACATCAGTAACAAAGAGATTCCATGCAGGAGACACTCGCAGGCGCGAGCAGAAGAAAACCTTCACGTTTCTTCTCCAGGGTGAGCGCATGCTTCAACTCGGAGATACGCTCCCTGACTCTTGAAATTAATTCAACATTCCTGTGGCTTGGGCAAAAATAACCGGAATGAATAATCGGGCTGTGCTGGCCTTGCTGCAGATTTCCGGGTAGATACAGCCCCCTGCAGGAAGGAAAAAGCCAAGAGACTGCGGTGGTGCTCAGGCTACTTTGCTGGGCACAGGAACGTGATACTCTTATCTTGCGCTCCCTGCCTTTATCACGAAAACGATTGTGTACCCTGAGTTTTGGGCTTGTTTCAAGCACTTTTATTTCTTTTTTTACACAAGAGACAAACCCCTCCAGATGATACCAATGTGTGAAGATGGGAATGCCCCTGTGTGTGAGTGTGCTAGTGTGGGGGAGGTGGATGCACCTCCAGTTTTTCATGCCATCGGACTGAGAGCCTTTCAGATACAAAGCCCAGGCCTCTGGGCTGGTGCAAGGAACCAGCCTTTGCTAAGAAGCCATCAGCCAGGAGAGCTAGTGTTTGGGTTTCTTCCCTGGGTAAACCTGTGGTCACCCCCAAGGCTCAAAACAGAGAAACAAAAGACCCAGAGCTGTTTCCTTGGTCCCACTGCCTCTCTACACTCAGTTATCCCTTACGTTGGATAGGGATCCAACATTTCTAACTTTTTAAAACCTATGACTCAGCTACAGAGCAGGGGCTTCCCAGGATTACAGTCCTCACAGCTATAGGAAGGGGGATAGAGGGATTTCTTCTGAACTGAGGGCTTTTTATCCTACCTTGGCCTCTGGTTTCACAGTGAGGTCCTAAGTATTAGTGGCCTCCAACCCACAAACACTACACATCTGTTTGAGAAAGAGAAACCACTGGGGCCTTTCTGCTCTGCAGCTGACTGGACTGTGCTCAGCTGCTCCAAGAACATCTACATGCGTCCTCACAGAAAAAAACTCTGGCCTGGTTTGATTGTGGGAGCAGCCAGAGATATTCTGCAGACATTCTTGTCTCTTCTCAGATCCTGTCCTACATGTCTGGGGATGTATGGGAGAACCCAATGGCCAGTTGTTGTTGAGCCTTTGTGTTCAGACATGGGTAACTCTGTGCCCACAGTTCTGACAGTCCTCAGTGGATTGCACCCTGCACCACTGCCTTCAGTTTGGAAAGGGAAGAAGCAAACCTGGTAAGATGTACTGTCATTTATCTTCCTGCCAAGTGGGAGGCAGAAGGAACCAATTCTCCCAAATTTCTTCACTGGAAGAGCCCAGCAAGAGAGAGAAGCTGTCCACCAACCTATGCTTTCCTGAGGCCAGTGACCAAGTCAGGGTTCAGTTTTTGCTGGCAATCTTTTTCTTACGGGCAGAGACCAGATCATAGAAAGGATCCTGTGTGATGCTGGTTCTGGAAATAAGAGGAAATGGGACCAAAAGTAAGAGATTTAATGATGGAGAGCAGCACAGACAACCCAAATGAACTTGCACAGAGACACCACTTACCAAAGTGTAGGACTGGACATCTCAAGACTCACAGCAGAGAATTTAGCTGTGGCCAGAGATTTTACAGAAGGGACCTTGAAACGCTTTAAAGTCAAGAGCTACCACAGTTGCTAGACTACAAACATTTCTTTCTACCCCTCTTTTGAAGCTCTGATAGCCATTTGTCCTTGGGGCTGAACAACGGCAAGCTCAGGCCTCTAGTTCTGGTCTCCTCACCGTATTGCCTCAATCCACTCATCACGTTCTGCTGGTGTGGCTGCTGAGATCTTGTAGGACTGATGCTTGCCTTCAACGACCTTCCCATCCCCATCTGTTTTGCAGGCTTTGATCTTTTGCCCTTTGCAATTGGGATTGTAGAGTTCAAAACAGTTCTGTCAGGAAGGAAATAAAATGGAGCAGTTAGGGGAAGACACTGTGGACCAAGGAGACTATGCTGCCTTCAACCATGAGTGACAGGCTCAAAGAGCTTCCCAAAGGGAGGAGAGCATTCTGTCTCTGAAATGTAACAGACCCTTTGCTTCCCCACCCCAAGAATTGAACCCACACCTCCTGGTGCAAAATAACTAGGTAGTCAACTGTGTGCACTCATCTCTGCCCACCTACACATCTATACACATGTGAAAACATACAATACAGCCAGCCAAAGGACAGCTGTCTTTTCACACCAGAAATATAAATTAAAAATACAGTCATGTTCAGACAGGGCCACAAGGCAGTTTGGAATGGCACCTTCCCTCAGAGAAGCATGGTAAGAGCAGGTTGTGTGCATCTTCTCTTCCCTCTGACCATCTAACAGCCTGTGTTGGCAGAGTACCAACCAGTAGAGACTTACTGGCTTTTTGGGATCATCCACCTTCCGGACTGATAGGTTCTCCAAGGGGATAATGCCCAGAGGCTCTTTGTCCTGAAGGCAAGAAAACATGAATTAATACCCAAGATGCTCCCCAAATCCATGCCACTATGTAGACCCTCTCTGACTTCCCAGACATGTGCTTTCGTGGAGGTGACAGCGACAGTGCCTGCAGAGACAAGACTCAGGTGAGGAAACAGCACTGAATTCAGTCTGGGAGCACAGAGTAGAAGAGAAGACTTGCCCCCTATCCTCTGCTCCTCCCTGGCCCCCCAGAGGCTCATAACCACCCAGGACACTTTCCCAATCATGAGTTAAGCCTTTACCGTGGTATATTCAAAGTAGTACAGGCAGTTATCTGTCAGAATGAACCAGCGACGTTTCCAGGTTTTCACACGTCCTCCTAAAGGCAACAAGGTTCAAAAGCCAGTAGTCACACATTTTTCTCTCCTTCCCACTGCCACCCCCAAGCTTCAGACCTGCACAAACAGACATACACTCCCAGGTCTCCCTGTAAGTGAGCTCCAAGGAGACACCGTGGCGCTAACCACCGATGTGACACAGTGTGGTGGACACACATACACAGGGAGCCAATTTTGCTCTGATGGTGCTGGGAATGGGAACAGGAGAGGAATATCTTCTCGAGTGCCTTTTTGAGCAGACAGAGCCTGCAATAGCTGGGAGGAGGAAGCAGCAGCTGGTTTCAACAGCAGGTGTCAGCCTCAGCTCACCACAGCAGACAGAATAAAAGGACAGCAGAGATGATGGTGGGTTCCAGGGGGAGATTTGTGGTGGGAGGCAGGCAAGTGGGGAATTCAGTGGAGCTAGGGTAGTCCTCCTCCTTACCTAGTTTCAGCAGCCAGCCCTCACGGTTAGGGTTGAAGAAAGTATGGGTGAGGTCGTTGCCATCATCCTCTGGTATGGAGAACGGCTCGTTCTTAATGCTCTCAAACAGATTCTGCCCCAGAGCATTAATGGAGAGAGAGAGAAAGACAGTGAAAGATTTATTTCTGACAAAGCTTGTACACAACTGTCCTAGGTCCATCTAGTCCATCACTCTATTTCTACAAGGGCAGGCAGGGAAAGTGCAGGGGAGCAGGCAGTGAGCACCGGGGCTACAACAGCCCTCGGTCTACACATCACAGGGTTTCAAGAGGGATCACTAGCTCTTTTCTGCATCTCATGTCATAAAGAGTCTCAATTTAGCAAGTCACAGACACAAAATGGTGCACCTATAGCAAGTCAGGCTGCTGTGATCAAACCCAGCGTGACACAAGTGCTGCTTTGGGTAGTATTAAGGCACTAGGATAGGGACTCAACAGAGGAGAGACTGCAGCCCCATTTAGACCCTGAGTTGGTGGTGCCAAACACTGCCTATAAGCTCTACGTAGAGATCAGCATATATAGCTACATGGCCACAAGGAGGCACATTTCATAGAACAGAGACTTTGGCACCGAGAGACACAAAGAGCAACCGACGTTCATGACAGAGTGACAGGGAGGCAGGTTACTAGCTTTCAAGGTATACTAAATGTTGCTAACATCATTGGATTTGCACTCATTTATAACACAAATCCCAAGCCAAGAAAAAAAAGAAAAAAAAGAGGAAACTATAGGCTTCTGCATCTCCCCTCAAATTGCCTGAAATATATGACACCTGGAGTAACATCTAAAGCCTTTACCCTGAGGGGATGTTGCTCAGCAAACCCATGTGTGGGATGTAGGCAGCCTCTTTGACACAAGACAGAAGTTATTGTACCCAGGCTGGTTGCTGAAGACAAACACATGTAGGCAGGCTGCCCACCTCTACTTTGCCTCATAGGGCAGGTCCCATACCTGCTGAGCCTTTGAGAAAATGGAAGCTCCAGCTTTGCTAAAGGATGCATTCCCTGTCTCTGCATCTTCATGCCCTGGGATAAGAGACACCATGGACCTGCTGAGAACTTTCCAGATGCTGGAAGAGACCCTGACACTCACTGGGGCTTGTTGGTTCTACTCATCCTGGCGTAAGAGAAGTCAGGCACTGGTGTCCTGACTGATGCAAATATTGGAGTCAACTGAGACACTTAGGTATGAAAAAGGGAAAGGGATTTATAATCTTGGCCACAGTGACATTGGCTCCCATACACAGAGACACACAAGAAACAGATAGTCCCCTTGGGGGCTAGGACTTTCAAAGCTGACTGAGGTGGCCAGCTACCTCCCAGGGACGTGGGTACCCCATTCACACGGCCTCATACCTACACGACATTCAGCAGTATCCGTTCCTCTCTCACACATACAGACTTAAAAGCACAAACTTTCTTAAACTGATACAGCTATTCCCTAAATGTCTCCAGCCCTGTCTCTCTTGCTCCGTGTTCTCACCAACAAGAATGTGTGAAGCTTCTCTCCAAAGCAGTGCCCACATTTTCCAGATTCGCTTTTATACATACTGCCCTCTTTCCCCATACAGACCTTCTCCTTGTATGGTAGAAGATCAGCAGGCCTGTATCACACTGAGACCTGCAGACCTTTGCTTCTCAGTGGACTCTGAGCAGAGAGAAGAGGTGATTTTTGATGACAAAATTGGAAGTCTTCTTACCTTTAAGAGCTCTTCTGGCAGGTCCCCTCCATTGTCAATGCCTCTGTTGATGGATACAAACCTTTCCAAGTGGGGTTTGTCTTTCACATTGGGGTTGTGCAGGCTGGTGTTAAGCATGATGATAGAGAAGGAGAGTATGTAACAGGTATCTATCAATGAGAAAGAAAACCACGATGGGTACCACTTGTTTTAGAGAGCAGAACAATCTACACACTAGCAGGTGGCTTGGTTTCTAGTTACTGAAGAACAGGTCATTCTCTCAGTTGTAGGAGGAGAAGGGAGATGTCCCCTCTGCTAGGAGAAAGGGGGACAGATTGGGATCAGGGTGATTCCATTCCTTCAGGATAATGGGGCAAGTTCAGCAGACCTGGTCCAATAATGGCTCTGCCAGCAGGAAAGTTTCTATGGACCTACATCTGTCAGTACTATCCTTGCTGCAATGCAGTACCTGTCATGTGAGACTGGGACCACTTCTCCAGTCTACTGCCCATTGGAATGGACTGTACCACAGTGCGAAAAGGGGGACCAAAAACATGCAGCTTCACAGGAACTGGGCTGCCTCCTTCGGCTTAAGGGGAAACACACTTCTGAGTGATGCCCTCTGTGCTTTGTGAATGGAAAAGGCAGGCTCCTCTCTCTAGCAAACAGTGTAGCTCAGCTTTACAGGCCTTCTCCCCATAACTACCTGTGGACTGGAATACTCCTGGGTTACACTTGCAGTACCAGTTGGCAAAGGCCTCCATCATCCGGTCAATCTTCTGTGCTTCCCCAGGCAGCCGGAAGCTCCATAGGAACTGCCTATCAGGAGCAGCATACCAGATAGTTAGTCAGATTGGGTGCAAGAAACATTTCTCCCTTCCCTCAATGCATGCGACACCATGAAAATAAAAGAAGTTGTCCCATCATACTGGGGAGACAACACAGTGCATGAAGCAGGAGCTCTGCTCCTCTCTCTAGAAATTGCCTGGGTTCATCAGCCTCAAACACCGAGAAGCAGCGAGAAGCAGAACTAAGCATCCTGGAATTCATGGCTCTGCTTCTTAATGAGTGCCCTGCAAGGCAGCAGAGACCTCAAGAGAAAGAGTCCTGCCAGGAGGTGGCCTATAGGAAAACAAGATGCCCTAGGACTGAGTCACTGTGTCATTGAGATAACAGCACTGTGGACAACATGATTTCTCCTGCAAAAAATAACTTCTCCCATCCCCCCAGACACTGAAGCCATAAGGACCCTCTTTTCTGCACATGGTCAATCCAGTCAAGGGGCCATGAACGTGTTCCCCCTTGAGAAGTTGTTGGCAACTCACAGAGCAATGGCCTTGCAGCCACCACATGCAGCGGGGCCCTGGGAAATTCCCATTGCAGACCAGTTAGGCTTCCTGACCCTCCTGGGTGGTAAGACCCAGCAGCTGAGCAGGCTCCAGCACCATGCACTGCATGTGTCGCTGTCACTTACCTCAGTGCCTGCACCAGGTTTAAGTGGGCAAACTGGTGACATGCCACAAAGGCTTGGAGGATCTGAATGTTTGTGGGGTCCCTGGGAGAGGATAGAGGGAAAAGGTCAGAATAGAGCTCTGACCCTGCTCACTTTGGATGCCCCTTGGTGTGACAACATGCCCCTGACTCCATCCCAGCCTCCACTTCTTCTTTGACCAAGAAGCAACTGATACGTGCCAATATTGTCTCAGAAGGCTGACCCCATTACAAGCAGAAGGAAAAGCAGCCCATATAGCCAGCCTTAGTTACCCTCCAAATACCCTCCCAGGGGTGTACTGCCCACCCAGCCCACTGTGGTTGGAGGTATGTTCAGTCTTGGCAACTGGCTGAGGTCTGCCACAGGACATCCCAAATGGTAGTTGAGAGGGGCCAGGCAGGACAGGGCCTCCAAAGGGACTCCTCGTCCTGTCTGGGTTGCTCACCTCCCACCCAGGTAATCCCCAATAGCTGTCTTGTTCAGACCTTCACCCTTGTGGAGGAATTTGGCAATCTCCTGCAGGTCTGAGGATAATACCTGGTGCTCAATCAGATACTGGATCCCCTGGGAAGGAGAAGCAAGACAGTGAAGTAAGACAGCTTTGTGGTCTGATGAGAAAGTAGGACTCCAACACATTGATATCAGCCTTCCTTAGTTTTGATGAACTTGCCTCCTCTGTTACCCCCCAGTCCCTTTATGGGAGACCACAGCCATGTTCTCATCTTTATTCCATCCCTCTTCATCCACTGTGGTTGATCAGTCTCGTTTTTGTTTCATCCCTAGATATGGCTAAATGTTTTACTGTGATGGCAACTCAAACAAACAGAAATGGGCAATGGAGTTTAAAAGTCAAAAAGGCAAAGTGAAAATAATGAATTTAATATTTTCAATCAAAATATCTTAGTGTTCTGTTCCTAAATGTCTTTTTTTTTTTTCCTAAATTAACTTAAAGGAACACTGTTTGTTTAAAAGAAGACAAAATGAAAAAAAAAATGTACTCAGGCAAAAATAAAGGCTTGAGACAACTTAAAATAATTTTTTCCTAAATTTTTCTTCCATGCCACATAACAGAGAAGACTGCAATTGTTTCAGTTCAATCCCTCCTAGCCAGTAAGGATGAAATATGCTTTTTAAGGAATACAGAGGGTCTGAGTTGGGTTGTGCAAAGAGTCAACATCCTATTTTAGAGAGAATTTCAAGATTTTCAAAGCCAAAGAAAGCTGAGATTTTGTTCAAAAGATTCTTGACAATATCTAACAACACTGCAGTTCTCCAGACCACATAGCAATTCTCCTCACAAAGTACAATAAAATAATGAAAATTATTTTAGATCCATCAAAATGTTCTACTTCAATGGAATCATTTCACTTTGCCCTGTAATATATAAGAAACTATCTCTAAAATGCCCCAAAGAAAAAGCAGTTTCAAAAGAAGAAATTGAAATGTTTGTGAGATATTTTTTTTTCCATGCTATTTTCCTTTCTCTTTCCCCAGATGGAATTTTGGTAAGATCAATTTAATTTTGCAAAGCATTGCGGTGATGATGGGGCCCCATTTTCCAGAAGAAAATATTTCTCCCCAAAGGTTTTGTTTGACCAGATTCCTAGTGCTTATCTCCTCTATCCTCAGGAACTTTCCATGGGATCTTGGAGATAGGAACTCATTTAAGGTGTCAGTATTGCATGGGTGGAGTGTAACCTTAGAAAGGAGGGGTAAAGAAATTTCCTTGCATTGCAGCACCTCCTATTTATTGCATGTAGCAAAAAGGAGGCAATAATCAGAAATCTGTATAATACAGGCACACCATATATAACATTTGATCAGCCTGATCGGCATTAAATAATAAAGCTAAACTGGTTTAGGGTTAGAACTAGTTCGAGTATTTCTGCACAGCATGGCACAGTGCCACAGAGAGATGCCTCTGGGGCTTCAAACCAAGGTCAGACTGAAAGGCAAAATAAAACCTTCTCTCACATATGCTGTAAGTACTGATATCACTGCTCTCAGACAGCTCCTACTGACAGAGGGATGTCCAGGGGACTGGCAAGCTCTCCAGCTGTGGTGTGGATGCTGGAGAAGGCATCTTGACAGTCTCAGCAGGGCACAGAAGGAGGCATGAGAAGCTGCCATGCTGAGCAGCAGCCACCCAAGATGTTAGCTGTGGTAGTTAGCTGGTGATGAGCTATCATTTGATCACAGCTTGTGGTTTTACTTACTGAGCTCAAAAAGTGGCCCACCAGTGAGGAGGAAGGAAGAGGGAACTGTCTTTCTCGTATCTTGTCTAGTTAATCATAATGTTTTTAGAGCTTTCTGCAGAGGGTTGAAGGCAATCTGCAGGCCACTACTCGGAGTCCCAGAAAGTAGACAAGCTGTATTTACTCCACGGTTCAACCAATACTACCAAAACCAAAACTGTTTCCAAAATGACAGAGGCATCTTATCTTCTTCTGTTATGAATGATCCAAGGAACTAGACTAATTCTCAAAATTTCTCCCTTTCTTCTTTGTTCATCCTCCTGTATCACATTATAGCAGACTGTTAGCCTCACAGTCAAGAAGAGCTGTGCTCAAGGAAATTCGTTTCCCATGACACATTGGCAGAGTTAAACCATCCTCCCCTTACTTCTCTTACGTTCAGGTTGAATAGTATGGGCTGACCTATAAGCACGTGATGGGGGGAGACAACACAGCTTGATCATATAAAAGATCTTATTCAGGAATAAAATGGAGAATGCTATTAACTGGAGCCTTAGTGAGTTAGGAAACCAGCCCCACAGTCCCATGCCATAGTTCCTTTGACATAGGTAGCTGCAAGAAGACCAGTAGCCAACAGAGAATCTTCCTCCAAGCTTTATCTTCATAGGTGGTATGAGCAAATCCTACCTTTGCAGGGTCCATGTTGAATTTCTTCCGGCCCAGGGACAGAATTTTATCCCTCTGTGATAGTTTGCTGCAAACACACACAAAAAAGAAGGAAAATCAAACTTAGAATAAAGGACCATGTCATTTCACTCACAAATAACTTATTACTAAGTTAGGTAACTTACATATCTTAAGGACAGTTGTTGACAGACTATCCAGAAATAAAGAGAAATCTAAGAGGAGAGAAGGGTATTCCTGGCCTCATTTCTCTATCCTTGTTGTGATTCAAATCCCATTAGTGCTTTTGTTTTTTCAACCTCAAAAGAGAGACTTTTTTAAAAAAGGCATACTCATTCCACTTGCCTAGTCTGCTCTCCAGGATTATTGTCTGCCTCTTGCCTCTCTGCATTTTGGAAACGTTCGATCTCTGCAAACACTTCAGCAATCTCCTCCTTCAGCTTCTGCAAAAGAAAGATCAGGAGGATGAAGGCAATGGAGGGAAAAACAGCAGACATTTTTCAAAATATAGAACACATTTTACTACTTCCCTCAAACACAGGAAAAGGACAGCTCAGATGGTCATGACCAGCCAAGGATGTCTATGAAATGGCAACTGGCTCGGGGGTGACCCCGCCGCATTCCAGATGAAAACAATTGGAGAGAGGGGCAGAGGAATGTTCTCATGTCTGTTGTCAATCAAGGCTGGAAAAATCAAGATTGGCCAGTGTGGCAAGTGTCAGAGAACTCACCCCAGTGTTGATTTCAGTTCCTCAAACAATGTCAGATGTAAGAATCCTTCCATTGTGCCCTTTTCCTTTAAGCTTTTACTTTGCATAGCCCTGCTATGCATCCAAGAAAGGGGAAGTGGAACCAGTAACCATGATGTCAATATGAACCTGAAGTGGCAATACTATGAAACACAGAGTTTTTAACGTACCTATCATTCAAACACCACTGAGCAGATACCTGTCTTTAGGGTGAGAAAGAAGAAAAGGGGAGTGAAAAAAGAGAACAACTGCCAAATTTTTTTAAAAAATCAATTGTGGAATTCACTTTCCTTTAGGCCCATGACAGACCACGGCCTTCTTGGCTGGATATTCTGCATTACTAAGGAAATCTATATTTGCTTGTTTCCATCCTTCAGTTATGGTCCTCCTCAGAGCCAAAGTGCATCACAGATCTCTTCCAGGAATTACCCAAATTCGTCCCCAGGCAAACCACAGTAATTAGGGGAATAATTTTATGACAGATTCTTTCTCATCAGGGAATGAGGATGTGGATGAAGCATGTAACCAGATAGAGAAACTGAATTTCTGCAATATCCCATAATTTAAAAGAACTTCAGTTTTGCTTTGGCCACCTTCTATTGTGTTTTATTAGTCTCTGGAGCTGTGAGTGTTCCTTACTAAGATTTAGGTATTGCAAAAATGTAATGAAGATGTGATCTTAGCTCCCAAATTTCAAATGATTGCCAATTTTGTTATTTTATTCACTGCTGGTTTTGGCAGTGTTACTGGCAAGTCAAGACACACCTTCTCCTCTCCTCCCTCTCTCCTCCCCCAGACATCCCCCCAAGTCTTTGTGTTTAAGGGTATTGCTAGACACTTAATGAAAAAATCCCCTGGGGAAAATGTCTCTCATTCTAAGGTAGTCTTTTCACCTAAACTCATTCTGCTCCATTGGACAATGCATTGCTTAATGGATTTAGGATTAAAATATGAGTTTGTGCAGTCTAGCAACATTTCACTGTCCATAGTGGGCAAAAAAATGTAGTATTCCTCTTACAGTGCCAATTGCCTATTCCGAAAATGGAAGAGAGAAGAACCACGCACAAGCAAATAACATGCACATACATTCATAATCTGTTTTGCAAGAGGAGACAAGACACTATTCTGATTTGCAGCAGAAGGAGGGAGTCTGTAGTTTGGCTTAATCCTTTATGACATCTGGACATCTACAGATTGTGGGAAAATCAGTCCAAGTCCAATGATTCGGTGCAACAAGCTCTCTCAAATGGGAGACCATATTCCATGGTGGTGGAGGCAGAACAGAATAGAAAGTGTACAGCATCATGCACAACTGTGATGCAGTCTGACTGATTTTGAATCCGTTACTTTCAGACATTTTTAGGAGTCAGTGTAGAAATGTCTGAGTCTGCTAAAAGAAAAGAAGAAAAGCAAGTTCAACCACAGAAACTCGTGTGGAAGGTCCTGCCAACACACCTCTTCGAAGAGACGGGATCCTTCATGAAGGACTTGTTAGAGGTCCACAAACAAAAGTTGGATAAACAGAGGGTGATGCTGCACAGGTAACTAGGACTGATATGTCATTAGCAGGTAATCAGTAATTAAAAATAATCATAAATGCTGAGCCAGGTGCCTGCCAGTATGACAACGAAGTCATACTCATTACCTTAATCCTAAATATGCAATCCCAGCTCATCCCTACTCATAATTTGACCAGCCTTTCTCAAATATCCCATTAGGGCAGCTGATTCCTGCAGCAGAGAGTTGAATGTACTCTGGTGGCAAATAGGCCTGGCCAGGGTAGCCTGAAGTTGAGAATTCAAGTTGGATTATGACAGTGAAAATGTCTCCAGTGCCAGAGCACTTCTGCATGGCCTGGACTGTTATACAAAGATGCTCCTTGGTGAAGACAGATTTCAGAAGGCTACGCAGGCAAGAGAAACAGGATGGTCCTTACCTTAATGTCCTCCAGAAGCTCCTGTTTGTGCTGCCTGATTGTCTGTATTTCAGTCTCTTCAGCCTCGCTCAAATCAGTTGACTCTGGAAGAATAAAGATGCCCGTGACAATGGTACCGGGGCCAACATATCACAGAGAAAGCTGCCTCAACCTCTCAGCAGCTACCCTCTCCTAGGGTCATGTCACAGCCAACTCTGATTTCTCTGTTTCAGCATCTATGTTCCTTGCTGTTGCAGCCACTGTACCTCACCTTTGGCCTGCAAACGGTTCTCAGTCCCAAGCAAGCAGCACAAACCCATACAACCCTCGTTGCAGTCAGATGTTGTGCTGCTAACCCTCTTATCTAACCATGCAGCAACCCACCCTCCCACTCAAGCAATTCCGCTTGCTGTGAGCACAATGGAGAGGTCTCACCAAATGCTCTCTGGTGGTTTTTATGTCAGTCATCTCTATGTACTGAAAGTCTGTGACCTAAACACTTCACCTACATTCAAACCTCCCATGAAGAGCCACTGGCTTCATGGATTGATCCACCACAGCTAGGGTCAGCAGTGACTTAGGAGAGAATCGAGGTTTTTCAAATCTGAAGGCAGGATCTGGGGTGATGAAAGCCTTGCTGAAGAAGAAGGAATGTCTTTGGGAGGCTGTTGTTCTGTGGACTGCAGTCAACACAGAAATATGAGTAGGCTTTCTTCTAATGTACAGGAAGTTAAACAGATAGCAGTAGAGCCAAGGCAACCACAACACGATTCATAAAACACCTAGAACAACTGGGGTTTAGCAGCACTGCTGCTAAATATAATCCAGGTGAAACATAGCCTCTTCAGCAAGGAGAAGGAAAAGGCTGCAGCCATAGAGAGGAGGCAAAGCAGATGATGAGGCCCCAGGAAAAAAAAAAAAAGCTCACAAAAGGTTGAGAGCACTGGAGGTCACTGCTGAAGCGGCAGACAAGGCCCTTGGTGAATACTGCAAGACAAAGCTTTCCCAGGAAGCCATGCCAAGCCACTGGATGTCCTGCTTCACTGTTTCATGAGCCAAAATGCCCCAGGCCTTCTGTCTTCCTGGAAAAAGGGGAAGTAACACCAGTTGCATTGGAAATTCTCTTGGTGTGGATCTCACATGCAAAACAACTGCTATAAATATGACTGGAGGAAAAAAGAGGAAGGAAGCAGCCACGACAGACAGAAGGAAAAGGGGACATGGGCAATCATCTTGGAGTCCGCATGCTTCTTTCCTGTCATGGCCACAACAGCTCAGAGAGATCTGCCGTCCACAATCCTAATCTTTCCCCCATGAGCTAAGTGTTCCTGTTATTCTTCTCAGGCTGCAGCCTCTCATCCTGCTGGTTTCAAAGGTTGCATTCCCTGGGGAAAGACTGCTGAATCTGTGGGAGTGAAGCACTGGACAAGCAGCCAGCATGAAGCCAGGACTGGGATGGACCCATGTGCCCTTCCAGTCCTGGAAGCAGTCCTTGTGAGGAGCTGAAAGAAGCTGACTGATTGCTGAAGCCAATCAAGATGGAAGGAAAACCTGTGGCATCCAGAAGCTCACAACAGCCAAATCTGTATCTGACAGGAAAACAAACAACCAAGCAAACAAGTATAAAACCAAGCAAGCAACTAAGAAGGCAAACAAAAAATAAACAAACAAAAACAAACTACAACCAAAAAAACCCATGCAACAGCTCAGCTACTTGTTGGGCAGGTTGCTGACTTCCCTTTGACTGTCAGCCCTCTGCCTCTGAGCAGTGCCTGGGCTTCAGCTTAATTTATGTCTCGCACTGTTCTGGCATCTGCAGGAGATGAGGTCAGCCTCTCAGTCTACCCAGCTTTATCTCTCCCACTCCTGCAGGGGCTTGTAATTGTGGAATCACTGGGGCGATTCCTTGACAAATTACAACTAAGACCTTTTGCCCCGTATTTCTTTCCACAGAAGCTCCATAGCAGGATATACCTGAGGAACCTCACCTTCCCCCGTCCCATCAGCAAACTCTGTGGTGTGGCTGGTTGCTTTGATTCAGTTGTTCTTTGCCTATTGAAGCAGTCTGAAGCATCTCAAAGAGACATGAGGCTCCCAGAGGACACCATCTCACCCACATAACCCCCACCAAGATTGTAAATAACAGAGTCTCCCTTCCTCCTGAACATTTGAAAACCCCAACTCCCAACCTGTCCAGTTTGTCAGAATGAGAAAAGTGTGGGAAGGACTGTGTGTGTGTGGAGGGCGGGGGAGAAAAAGCACATGAGTCATGGGGAAGGAATTAAAGGGTAAATAAGCAGGAAAGGGTAACAGTATAGAAAAAAATTGGATGAATCAAACGTTCAAGGCAACATAGGTTGAGCTGCAGAGAGGGTCCTTGTTAGGTTTCCTAAGTTTCCTGAATATCTTAAGTCCCTGACTGCCTTGGAAAATAAGTCTGAGGTCAGTGCATGCATGTTATTCCTCCGTCCTAACAGAAGGCCTGATGCTCTGCTCAGGGTGTTCTGAGGCCATCCATCAATGTTATTGACCACATTGCAGTCAGGGGAAGTGAACACAAAGGGCTTGGTTGGGGAACCATCCACAGAAAGGCAGTGAAGGCAGCAGAGGCAGCTGGGCAAGCAGCAGGTGAGTTACTGAGAGCCTTTCCTTCCCTTTCCACTTTGAGAACAAGCTGAGCCAACAAGAGAAGGACACTGAGTGAAGCACCACCTGGCTCACTCTAGACACTTGCAATGGCAAACAGAATTCATCCCTGCACCAGGGGATTGAGGAATAGCTTCAGCCTTGTCAAAGTCCTCAGTACCACCAAGTTCCACTTCCCTCTAGAGCTAGGTGAGAACACAGATGAAGCATAGCCCTGGTCAGGGTTCTCTGCACAGAGGGAAATTTCACCCTGGTGAAGAACACACCACAAAAACACCCACACATTTCAGGAGGATACTGCCAGCCAAACCAACGCTGAAGTTTCACAGTTCAGACACACAAAAAAAAGAATGTCTGGCATCCTCTCCAGAGAGGTCATGAAGTTGCTGCTTGAAATTTATTTTCAGAGAGTAAATGTTGAAAGGAAAGTGCATCAGCATTGCATTTTTTGTTCTTACACCTGCTCTTGAGATTGTTTCCCCACTCTTAGGGCAGAACTAGAGAGAAAGACCTGCCAATTCCTCATGAACTGCCCAGGCTTGTATTTTCACTGCTGTCACTCAAAACAGTACACAGACTTCAATTCCAGTTGTGGTGACTTGTGCCTCCAGCCTCCCCATCTGGAGGGCAGGTCGGAGTTACCCAAACATCTGGGTACTTATGTGGCCAGCAGAGAGTACTGTGTCTGGTGGTCTCATTTCCCATTGCAAAGGGCTGTGCAGAACCATCCAGACACTGACTAAGGCTTTCAAACCCAAGCAAAATTATATGAATAGGAAGATAGCTTTTGAAGCACAGAGATAAGTGGGAGAGCTGGAAGGATGGACTGCAGAAGCAGTGGGGGAAGGTTATGAAGAATGACTGTATTTGTAGCACTGTGGCAAACCATCCACGTGCTACACACCCACAGAACGACAGCAGAGGTTCATCAGGCCCATTTGCAAGGCAGTGTAGGGCTCTGAGTGTAGACACCGAAGGGTTTGGGTGCCTCCACCCATAGCAACACACAAGCAGAGCAGCCTGATGGGCACCTTCTGTCTGAAGGAGGCTGTCTGGTGGAAAAATTTCACCTGAAATTCCTTTTCTTTTTCATTATGGCTGTTGTGTCATCTGCAGTACAGACCACCACCTCCACAACCAGGTACTAGGCTGGCAACAGGCAGATGATAGGAAGCCTTCCAGCTCTTCAATTTCCTCCAACCCTCTCTCCTTCCTGCAGCCACTCCACAGTTCTCTTCCAGCTTGCGTCAGACGAAATTCAACATAGATCCCAACAGGTTTAATTTGCACATTTTAGTTATGGGGGAAAGGTGTGAAGAAGAATTTATGTTGCCTCCTGGTCCCCTTATCCCACATGACAACTTACATAAATCAGGGTAGCTTCCAGCCACTTTTGACAATGGCTCTTACCCCACACATCCTAGCACAGGATACCATGGCACCAGTGTGCTCTCCCATATTTCACACACCCAGCTCAAGAACTGAGCATATTGGCTCAGTGGCCTCACCCAGACAGTCGTGAGAGGGTACTGAATGAATCTGGAAGAGGACATACACTGCAGGCAGAGAAACCTCCCCACAGATACAGTTCATATCACACAGATATGTACCTAACAGAACCATCACACCTCCAGGTAGGAGTGACCCCATGAAAAGGTATACATGCACATCTGACCTTCAGGACAATCAAGCCACAACTCAGCAATTTCAAATGCATTTCGCACCCTAAAGCTCACTGGAAAACTCTGTCTGGTAGCAGCCTGGGCTCTCAAGGGAGCTCAGCATCAAACAAACCCTCTTTCTCAGCCGGTTGTGGAGTGACAGGATGGGACTGAGTGAAAACATCAGTCAGAGCCAGCACATCTCTCTAGGCATTGCCTGCCTCTGGGCTCTGCCTCTAGCCAGAACTGAGCAAACCCGCATTCTCCCTGAATTCTCATTGTGCTATTACAGTGTGTATACTTTATTGAAAGGATACTTACTTGAATGTGCAACTTTCAAGATAGAATTAACTCATAACATATAACCTGAATGAATGACTGTGTCAGACCACCTGTTAGAAGGGAGGCACACCCCAAAATAAATAGCAAAACATGAGTTATCCCTCCTCCTGTCCAGTTTGTCCTGCAGAAACTTTGTCCACAGTTGCTTTCCAGGGGAGGGTTGGGTGATCTGAAGAGACCCACCTTCACCAACATTCATAGCCAGATGCTGGCAAGAGCTCAGCTCCTACAGGTACTACAAATTTCCCTGACAAGGAAGTACATGGTTTGAGTGTGCCCCTTCCTTGGTTACACACCTCAAAGCTAAAATGTGCACAACACTTGTTGAAACTGGGCACTGCTTTTTGCTTTCACTCTCTGCTCCATAACCTATATACAAAATCCTGATAGGACAGAATCAGATTGAGAAGGGCCATTGCAAGGTGATCCTTTTTCTTCCTGGCCCTTGTTCAGTCTATTGCCATTCAGCTCTCCCTCTCTGCTGGCTTTGCACAGACTCATGCTCAGAGCTTCCTCAGCCAGAGGCTGGAAATGTTTAGCCTGGAAGTGTGCCTTTCCCTGCTGAATCCCAAACATTTTCCCCACCACCTGCCAAAGCAGGAAATAAAACCTAAGATCTCTCAGTTCCTTGGATGCAGTTTATCTCCCCCTACCCACATCTGCCCATTGAAATTATTTCAGGACCAGGCAGGCCCACCTGGTTTGAAGGATCCTAATACAGTTATTTACCTTTAACATGGAAATAAGCAAGAGATGCCCCAGTACCAAAAGCCTTGCAAGAGTGTTGCACTGGGATACCCATCTGCATGAGGGGCTCTGCAAAAGCAAACCAGCTCCTGGGATCTGCAGGGAAACACCACTTTGGAGATTGCAAGACATGCAAGAGTTGCATGAAGAGAAGCCAGAGCTTAGAAGTGTTCATCCTAAGTGTTATATAAACCCTTGATGCCCCTGAGTCAGTTCCCAGCTCAGTCCAGGGTCACCAGCCCAAGGGATCCCAGCACTCTCAGCACAAAAGCCATTTGAATCAGTGCGAAACTTTCTCCCAGTGTGAAAGGAGAACAAGTAAAAAGAAACCCATGCCTAATCCTGAAGGCTGACAAGCAATTTACTGTACCCCCAGGGATCTTCCAGCATCTCATTGCTCCAGCCAGCAGTCCCAGCATCCACTCTAGCTGCGGGGATTTCATGGCATGCTCTACTCCGTCAAACTGAGTGTACAGCCCTCACCCAAAAAAAAGATACATGATGGTTAAGGCTTACCAGCAGGACAAAAATCCATCCTGAAGAGTGAGGTATATTTTCAACACAAATGTGTTTCAACTGTGTTGAAAATCTGAGGTTTTTGTTCGTCCTTGCCTTCTACTTGTTCAAGTGCTTCACAGAACTGAAACAACTTGGAGCCAGTGACCAAGACCGCAGCACAATTATGGGGGGCGGATTGCCCTGTGACTCCTCCCTTCCTCTCCCTGTCCCTCTGATCACATGTCATGAGCTTGCCTCAGAGAAGGAAACTGTACGTGCATACTTCTGTGAGCTAACAGGAGCTCGCTGGCTACTTCTGAAACAGAAATGTACAGATGCATTTCTGTCCCAGCAGCTTTCTGGGAATCTCTCTTTGAGGCAGCTAAAATGAGCCATGAGAGGCTGATAGTACTTTGGTATTTTGTCTGAGATACTATGAGGAGAGAGGGGGGCAAAAGGGAAGTTCTTGATTCAGAAAACCCATCTGATTGGGGAAGTGGTTTCATTCTAAAGGAAAGATTCTTCCTATGTTAATTCTGCAGCAGGTGGAGGGGGTAGGGATGGGAACGAACACTCCAAAACTGAAGGATGGTTGATAGAGGGGAGAATAAAGCTGTCAGCTTCTTCTCTCTCCCTCAGTGCCCACTAACTCACTAAAAAACTGGTTTTTTTTGGAAACCTTGTAAGTCAGGATAGAGTGAACTAAGAAGAAATGAAGACCTCTCTCAGGTTTAGCAATATTCCTGCTGATGAGAGGCATTAGCAGGACTGTTTTGAAGACATTTGTGCTGCTCTGTTCTGCTGTGAGGCAGAGAGGTTCTCTTTCTCCTCCAACTCCTCCACACAGCTCCAGAAGGCTTTATGCTTCCCCTTGAGTTGGTTTTGGTTGCCATATGATTTATGTGGTAGACCTATGATGTAGGCAACGTGGGGAAAAAAAGAAGCATGCAGGAGAGGACCATGTTAGACCCAGAAGAACCAGTGATTGAATAAATAGGTCAAGGGCAAAATTCAAAGCAGGTGTGATGCCCAAACAAGGCTCTTGCCTCCTCTAGTGAGACTGAAGATGTAGAAGGTTGGCTCTACATCTGAAGATGTAGAGCCAACTCTGAAGCACTCTACATCCTCAACTCCCTGACCTGCTGCTGGACTCAAATCAGGCCTTAAGCAGGACAGAAAAAAACAAGACCAGACTTCTAGCTACCTTCTTTCCCCTAGACAGCAAGGTAGAGTTTGCAAGAGCACTTGTAGAAAAATAAGAAAAGGCCTTCTAAGTTGTCATGCAGTTGGAGCTAGCATCTGTGTACACTTATCACCATTTAGGAGAGGCTCCTGTGAGGCTGAAGGTCGTTGACTCACTAGGAAAGGAAGAGCTATTACTTTCCTACACTCCTATTAACTGAGTCTGGTCTGAAGTCCAGAAAGAATAACTGGCTCTTTAAAAGGCTTGATGTAAAAGGTAGGATCTGCCTGAACACTCTGACTAAGGTCCATTGACCTAGAGCCATTCAGCCTCAGAAAGAAAGACAGACATAAGTTGCCCTCCTTTCTTCTCAGTCTCTTGCATTTGCTCTAACCCGTGGTTATGCTGTAGGTTTACTGCTGTTACTAGAGAGGACAAACCCTCTGATGAACCTCCAGTGAAGAGTGGGAGATATCCCCACGTGAAAGATGACAAGTGGTGGCAGAAATCCAGAATCAGTTTAAACAGATAGGGTCACAAACAACCTGTGACATTTTGGAACAGTCAGTGGCGAACATTTAGGACTCACTTTCCATGGTCAGTGTCTATATTTACAAAGAAGCAGCTAGAAACTTATTCATGAGTGATAAAAGCAAGGAGAAGATAATCTCTCTGGACACTCATTATACCAAATGTCCATGCATAAAAGTTATCAGAGGCCTGCCTTTGGGTTACAAATTGCCAAAATCTTGCCCTTAGTAAACTAAATTTCTGTCTTGAGATTCTGGGCCACATAAGAGGAGAACTCACTGCCCCACAGTCCAACCCAGAGCTCCAATTCCTGCACTGGGACTAAGTCTGGTGCATCACTTCTAGTCCTTCCTTCCGTCACTGTTTTCCACAAAAAAAATCATGTCAGCAGTATTGTAGCTGACATCAAGCAAACACGTCAACCTAACATACTCCCTTGAAAGACCTGATCTTGCCTGCCTCAGAGGTAGGAGACAAATGCAGGCAGTTTGATCAGGGCTGTTGTTACACATATGTCTGTGGGCAAGTCAAACCACAAGCACCCTGCAAATACCAAAATGGATGCCTCTGCGCACTGCAAAGTACTCTCAGCCACTAGAAGAGAGGACAAAACCTGCCCCCGTGTCTCCACTCCATATTTGCTTCATCTTTCCAGCTCCTTGATCCTTTCTTCTCACAGCTTTTCCTGCCTCTCTGTTGGAATGTCTGACTGCCCTGTTTTGAGACCTTACTACCATTTCAGTGCAATGATCACTTCTACTACTTGCATTCCCCTGGTTCTGGTAGCCTTGCTGGTAACAGTGGCTGGCCTTGACGTCCTTTAAATGCTTTCATTTATTTCAGCCAGAGGAGTCTGAATGGGAAACATACAGGTAAAAAACTGCATAAGGCTATTTCACATAAAAATGAAACACCTGTGACATCTTTGCTCTTGAAGGTACACAACAGAGACAGGATCATATAACTAAGCTAAGCCTAGAGCATCTCCCGTTCTTTCCAAAGTACAGGGTTTAAGTATGTCTCCCTCTCCAGGTCCTTAGTTCCCCACTGATTCACGTGGTGGAAAAACGAGTTTGATTCCAGGCTTCCCCTGGAGGAAACCTAGAACCAGATGAGAGGTCAATCTGCTTGAGCATCCCAAACCAGCAATATGGATCTGTAGCAAACTCAGGTGGATACCCATAGTGTCCCAGCCAGCAATATGTCTGGAAATACCCTTAAGGTAAGTAACACGTGTTCTGTGGTTATGTCATGAAAAGACCATGAATGGGCTACAAAACAGCTCTTGTTATTTCAAATAAAAATGGGGGGGGGGGGGCGGGGGGCAAAACCAAAGCAAAATGCAATGACAGAGAGAATGAGGGAGAAGGAAGGAAAGGAAAGGAAGGGAAGGAAAGAATGAAGCCTTCCCAGCTGTGGTTATCTCAGGCTTGGGCTGTGCAGGCAAAAGGTGAGAGTGTGTGCAATGGTGCAGCAGTTCTCACCTCATCAAGCATGGACAGATTAGACAGACTGCTGTAGATCAATACTCCAGGCTGCTCCCTGTGCCTCCTGTGCCAGGGACCAATTTTCTCCCCATATGCTCTCTGACTATACAGAGGCTTAAATTTGAGCTGGAAATATCTGTTGTTCTGGTGTTCACAAAGGAAAATATCAAACCAACAATGTGGGTGCACTTTTCTACTACCTTGTACAGGCTTAAAATAATTTTGTAAATAAAAAAGATATAAATATTTCTTGCTACTTTCAAGGGGATAAAGACAGTGACAAAGTGCCATGTATTTTTCTGTGCTGAACATGTCAACTGTATTCCCACAACTATCCACACAGAAACAAAGCACAGGTTTGTACAAATTCAATAGGCCCTTCAGAAGGTCTAGGCTGACATTCGGGTTGGGTATAGGGACTGGAGCCTATTTTAAAGGTAGAAAAATGGTGATTTTAAAAGGCTGCAGGCAAAAAAAAAACCCTCTTATAAAGATTATAGAAGGGTCACTTAGAGTCTCATAAACCTGAATGAAGAGCCGGAGGGATATTTTTTTGTTGGACTTGGAAGTGCAGCAAGACTGAAGCTTTATACCTTTGAAATAAAATGGTAAAAGGGAAGCACAAGATTTTACTTTGGTAGTTCAGGAAATATTAGTCTTGTAAAGCAGAGTAGATATACATTTCCTTAGTCCTCTAAACATCTGTTTTCACTTCCCTGATGCAGCCTTCCTAGAAGACACCATCACTTACCAATAAAAATATGTATTAGATCTGGTTTTACAAAACATAGTATATCTAACATCTAAAGAGTGCTAGCAGGCAGGGGAGTCAAGTTGACGCTCAAGTCAGAATTTACACATGTGCTCTCTAGTCTCTGTAACCTCTGCTCTACAACAGGCAGCTGAAAATGGTTGAATAACCTAAGCACCTTGTGGGAAAGAATACACGGTCAGATATTGATCCGTATTTATTGCCATTAATGTAGCAGCCAGGTATCAGTGAGATGGGGTTGTCACTGCCTGCGAGTAAAATGTCTGTGGGAATGGAAGCCCATATCAGGATCACTGGGGACCTGCAGAAGTACAGAGAATCAGACAAGGCCAAGCCTAAAAAATCCAGTATGACATAGAGTTTGTGAACAATTTCCTAACTGAGGGAAATGCAAGTGTGAAACAGCCATCACAAAGACCTTGATGCCGAAACGTCTGTGCCATGGTCTTCTGCTTACCCAGATACATGACGGAGAAGAGGCGGAGGAGGGGAACCCCTTTCAGTGCTCCAGGTAGGAGAATAGCAGTGGACCTGGCATTTTGTCCCAAAGCAAAAAGGCTGAGAGCAGTCACTCTAAAGATAGAGGAACCTGCATAACATAGAGTATCAGGAATGGGCCACCTGCCCCTGATTGCAGTAGGCCTGGTCTCCAGAAAAGCCCATGAGTAAGACAGATTCAAAACTCAGCAAACACCATTTGCAAGCTGAGTTGCTTAGGATGGCTGTAAATGTAAGCAGTTTGTGTTCAGTGCAACTGGATTGGAAACTTTATACTTTTTCTAAGCTTTTTCTTGACAGAATAAATTTTGGCTAGAGAGGCCTTTGGTATGACCATGTCAGAAAACAGACCTGGTATGAAACAACTCTGCAAGCTCTCTAACAGGGACTGCAGAACATCATCACCCACTTCAGTTATGATCTGAGCTCTGAAGTTAGGACAGGCTTGTAAAAAAAGTGTAGCAACCTGAGAAACCGCAGCAGTAGGGGGTGGTGGTGGGAATTTTGGAAAAGAGAAGTGTCAAAGCAAGAACTAAAAGCAGGGGACAGATGGCATGAAGCTGTGTCAATGGGGAAGTGGGAAGGTGCAAAAAGGGAATAATGTAAGTTTGCAGCCCAGTCAGGCTGAAGCAAATTGCTCTTTACCCTGGTGGGGGCTCAACAGACAGAGAAAAGTTCTCATGGCCACTCAGGATTGCCTGAGAGAGAGATCACTTCAAATAAATCCTATCAGGACCCAGAGTAACGAGAATACATTCTGTGACCATGTCCTTTGTGCGCAAAGAAATGAACCTTGTGCTTCCCCCATGAAAGAATCCTCCCTGCTACTCTGTCTGTGCTGAAGGACAAGCCTCCTGCTCAGCTCCTGCCCTCCGGTGCAAGGCTGTGATGTGCAGACACCATTTCTGAAAGATTCCCTCTTACCCTTTGCCCATCATCCTCGAGGAAGCAGAACACCAGAGAAAGAGAGGGAGAGATAGGCGATCCTCACTGCTTTAGGTCCTTGTGGGGGTAAAAAGGATATCATGCATTTCCTCCCTTGTGACCCAGCTCAGGACCCTGAAAGTCTCTCAGAGCAAAACCATCTCACTGAGCAGTTCTTTCCCATGTCTCCCTCAAACTCAGTGAAGGGAACGAGAAACCCTAAATCTGTGCCTGCCTTCCCTCAGCCTCGCTGCGCATGCAGAAGGAAACTCATGTCAAGAGCACCTCTTGGTGGTGTAAGAGGACATCAAAGCAGCAGCAACAGATCTGTATGTGCTCATTTTGGGGTTATGGGCCTCCGTCCTGCAGGTTCCTTCTTTTTTCTGCAGCATGTACAAATGAGAGATTTTAATGCAGCAGGTGCCAGTTGTTCTCAGAGTGATTATTATATATGTTATTTGAATGTAATATCCCATTTTTAATAATTTTAATATGATGGAAAGAAACACCCCAGAAGCTTTTATGTAGATCCCTATTGTTTCCCTACAGAGGCACTGGTGGAGGAAGGATTCCCAACACAGACCTCTGACTGGAAAAGAAATGACTATCCATAGTGGTTGCAGGGAATCATCTTCCAAAAGTAATTTGCCCAGAAATGGGTTCTTGCCAGGACTTCCACAGCTCATTTTTAGCCATGCAGTATTTACAGTGTCTTTGACATGGGGCTCACCTGAACCTGAGTTGTCCACAACAATCCCTCCTCCTTGACCAATGTAACTGGTTTTCTTCTTCTCCAATCCCTTCCACACTGCCAGTCCCATAAGCCCATGTACTAAACAACAAGGACAAAAGCACACACTGGCATTCAGCAGGTCAGTGGTCCTTGTTCATCCCTGCCACCAGGTCCTGTTGTGCCACTGGTCAGTTTTCCATCCAGTCTGCCTTAGCTTGAATCCCATCCCTAACATTGTCATACGACTTACTCTCTCCCAGGTAGGACTCAATGTATTCTCCAGCTCTCCCCAGCTCTTTTCCCCTCAGTTGCTAACCTTCACACTCCAGGTGTTTTCTTTTCTTCCTACCTGCTTCTCCCCAGACACATAAGATTTATGGAAATCCGTCAGAGAAAATATATGGGGAAAACTGAACTGTTCCTTTGGAGAAGCTGATTCTAACTGTAGTATTATGAGAAAGGGGTTAAGTTGCTGATTGCCTGTTCCAGGCTGCCTACCCAGCCTAGAGTTCCCTGAATCTCCAGAAACTCTATCAGCTCCAGATACTCTACTCCAGCTCCCTGAACCCTCACTTGTCACCCAGATGTCTCCCACAGAGAGCTCTCAATATGTCCGATTGCTCAGGGAGTTATCATGGTTGTTCTCCATCCACCAGTGGCATTCTCTAGAACCAGATGCACCTGCATTCTCTTCTGAGTCCTTGTCTCCTGGCCCATTACATTCTGTGTCTGCCTGTCCTTTCCAGCTCCCCTCTGTAACAGCCTTTGTCCCTCTCCCTTATGTCCTTCTCTGACCTATATTTCTGCGGCCTGTTCCTGCTCTCACTTGCAGAAGTGTCAATGAGTTTCCCTCCTCCCCTTTCCCTACCCCTCACAGAGGGAACACCTAGTACAGCTGGTCACTTTGTGCTTCTGAAATAGCTGCAAGACTTGGAAACATTCCATGGTTGAAGGTTTCTGGGTTGTGGCCAGTGCTGAGCGACAGAAGAGAGAGCTCTCTGCCAGAGCAGATCAGTCACAGCAGCCTCCCATGGCTTCAGCAGCGCAAAGGTCATCGACCTTCGGAGAAATGCTTTTATTCAGAGATCCTTCCTTCTGGAATATCCCAGCTGCAGACTCACTGTTCTTGGTCTAACTGGCCTCCTGACAAACCCTGGAAATTCTGATTAATTCTGTGCCACCCTACCACATCTTCTATAAAATGCATCTCTGGCCCATCCACTCCTCAGTTCAGGCTGGAGCACACAGATATTCCTACATGGATGCTTTTCCAGGCTTAATGTTGCATGGAGGAGAAGGAAGGAAGAGGATGAAGACCCATATTTTGATAAGGAAAAGGAAGGGTAGAACTTCCTGGGATCATTACGCTCTTTGTCTCTTCTTTCTTAGGGTGCTCGCTTCCCTTGATGCTTAGCTCTACAAATCTTTTATCTTCTGAGGACAATGAGGACTGCCTTAGAGAGCTGGGGTCTTTCAGCCTGAAGAAGAGAAAGATCTGAGGAGACCTTATTGCAGCCTTTCAACGCATTAAGGGGACCCATAAGAAAGACAATGACAGACTTCTTGGTTGGATCTGTAGTGACAGGACAAAAGGTTATAGTTTGAAACTAAAAGAGGATAGATTCAGACTAGATATAGGAAAGACGTTCTTTCATGATGAGGGTGGTAAAACACTGGAACAAGTTACCCAGAGAAGTGGTGGATGCCTCATCCCTGGAAACATTCAAGGTCAGGTTGGACAGGACTCTGAGAAACCTGATCTAGTTGAAGGTGTCTCTGCGTATTGCAGAGGGTTTGGACTAGATGGCCTTTAATGGTCCCTTCCAACCCAAACTATTCTATAACAAGAAAGAAGGGGTCTGGCGGAAGTTTCCACTGGCTGCTTTTGCACAGTAGAGGAGAGGTTGAATAGGAGAGGCTGGTTTGCAGGGGCTTCTCTTGTCCACCAGTATTGGCTCTCATGGTACTGTCAGGGGAGAGAAAACAATTCATTCCATCCCTTGATGCATTTGCTCACCTTCACAGTGAACACACAGGTTCACACAACTTTTCTTTGTACTAGAAGTCTGGGCAGGTGAGAAAGTGAGGGAGTACCTTATCCCCATGGGAGAGGAGAGATAGAGCAGCCAGCCGTATGGTGGCGGTTGCTTCCTGGGGGGTGCATAAATTCCCTATTCAGCCTTCACAGAGGAATTGTTCCCTGTGATGTTTCACCCTTGATGCTTAGGGGCACTGGGAAGACCTGAAAAACCTTCATTAGCCCTCATCACCCCACTACTCTCACTTCAGATGCCCTTCCCTGCTTACATCTCCTCCAAAGTTTGGATAATAAAGGAGGGAAGAGAAAAATCCACCCGTCTGCTTTCTCATCCTGCTTCTAACTCTTGTTCAGCTCCACTGGAAAAGCAGTTTGGTGCCCTCAGCCATTCACTGTGATGAGATGGGAAAGGAGTGTGTGTGAGACATACAGGGAGAACAAAAAGTATTACAGTAGTCATCATCCCAGCCATGAAGCCACGCCTGCTCTGCCTCCAGCTAACGGCCTCTGCCACAGAGCTGCATTGCGGTGGGAGGGGAGGAGGGACCAGAGGGTAATCGTCGAGTAAAGTTCCCTCTTCCACTTCCTCCCTCCTTGCGACCTGCTATTCACTGCAGCACAAGGGCTGATACCCACATTTGCCCATCTCTCCCTGCTGTTTGCCTTGGCCTGACTTTCGTTTGCCCGGGGCACTGTCCTCCACTACAGGTCCAGAGCCATGCAAGCCATCAAGTGTGTCGTGGTGGGAGACGGGTAGGTACCCTGCGTGTTTGCTGTGGATGCTGGGAGGGATAGACAGTGACAAGGGGCATGAAACAAAGGTGTCTGCCTCATGAAACTGCTGCAACTTTGCTTCTGACCTCCTGCAGGCTTGCTACTACTTGCTTGCTCCTCCCTCCCTAGGGCAAGGGACCTTCCTCTGGGGAGAGTATGGAAGAGGACATTTTGAAGGCCATCCTGTCCCATGCACAGGAGGTGATGGATTTCCTGCCAAATTCAACCTTGTAGGCAGGAGTCAGATTTAAAACCTGAGAGGTGCAAGTGCTCTCCTGCAGGTGAATGGCTCCTTCTTTGAGAGGCATCTGCTCACTGGGAATGACTGAGAGAGGACATGGCGCTATGGTGCTGATGAGATGTCCGCCAGGACCTATGTGTTCATCTTTTCTCAGTGCATAATCTCTCTATCAGGGTATAGTGGAGATGGTTGGCAAGGGGTTTGTGTGGGCAAAAGGAGGAAGAGCCCTTTCCACTGGATAGGCACAAGTACAGGCCGCTTTGGGGGTGGGAGGTAAAACCTTGCCTTCACATCATGGTGGCTTCACTGCCCGTGATCCCTGGAAATGGTCTGATCCAAGCCATCAGTAAGTGAAACAGTCATCACCGCTTGGGGCAGGAGGGATGGAGTGGAACAGGGCCTCTTCTTGCCCTGTGAGATGAGTAGATGTAATGGAGGGGGAGAGAAAAGTCCATATTCGGAATGGAGTAGCTTAATTCATTTCCCATCTAGAAGCTGGCCAGGCTGTTATCTGGGGCAGCTATATGGTAGCAAACGAAGAGACATTTGCAGCAGTCCTGCTCCCCACAGTCACTTCCTCCTTCAAAACTCGCCTGGGGAAGAAGTTGTCTGCAAACATAACAGTACATGTCAGACATGTTCTCAGGGGCTTGAGTAAGGGGACGGGGAGAAGGGACAAGGAAAAACAGAGCTTCAAATAAAAAATATTACCTCTAAGAAAAGTCTCCTGAAGGCTTTCAAGCTAGAGCTGAACAAAAAACTCCACTGGGCATTTCTCTGTTGCCCTGTTACCCACCTCACTATTTTGCCCCTCACACATTGCACCAACTCTGTAGCCTTCCCTAAAGACACTATTCCCCTCATATCATACCTAACCCCACAATGTGTCCTGCTTTCAACCCCTCTGACCTCAATTCCTCTTAAATGTCTTCTGTCCCATCATTTTGCTTCTCTGTACACCTCTCACCATCTTGCAACACAACAGTGCAGTCATCCCCCCATTGCTCTGAGCTCTTGGTTCACCGCCCCTCATCTCTCTCCCAGCCATACCAGCCATGTCAGCCTCTTGGCTCAACCCTACCAACTACATTACTCAGCTAAGCCTGCATATTATCCCATAGCTGTTCTGCCCTCATAAACCCCTCCATCACACATCATTGTCCTCTTAACACTTTCTGAGTTCAGGCACAGAAACCAGCAGGTGCCACTAACCTCACCTCTGTGTTTTAACCTTCACCCCTTCACTGACCCTTTGTGCTCCTCTCTGTTCAACGACACCAATTCAGAACCTGCCCCTCTTCCATGACTGACCCACTCACAGGCTCACAGGTCTCCTGAAACATGACCTGTAGAGTTTCAAGAAGACTCCATGGCAGTCCCTCAATATCTCTATGATAACAGGGAAGCAATGGAGATGGTGAAAATGCAGGGACTGAGAGAGGAGGATCTAAGAAAGAGGAGTGGCAGGAGGAAGAAACAAATGTCAGAGCACACCAAAGAGCTCAGCTTTTCCTCAGCTGCCCCACAGGCCAGTGACTGAGACAGGTGGCTTGCGACCATGGTGAAGACACCAGCCATGCCTGTCAAGTGCACACAAAAAGGCAGGAGTGCAGCTCTGTGACAGGGACTTTGCAGGTACAGCTGAGATGGTTTCAGCATCCCCAGCAGCAGAATTACAGACTTTGCCCCAGGAAAGACATCTCCCACATCCTGTGGCTGTGTTAGCAGAGGCAAGTTGCTCTCATCACCTACACCTCATGTGTTCTGTACATGAAACAGCTCAGTTTTCCCAAGCCTCACAAACCTGAGACTAACATCCCAGCAAGAGAGGGATTTTCTTTCCTGCACCTGTCCTGGCTGTTTTATTTTCTGCCAATTTCTCTTTACTTATTCTTTCCCTCACCACAGTCTTCACCTTGCTCACGAAAACTCCTCCTCCACTTCATAGCCTTATTCCTCCTTATCCCACCACTACTCTCATCCAGTCTGGATTGTGCTGTTCCCTGGCTTATTCATGCTCCACCCTGCTGCAGCATGGGTGTGTAGGTGGCTAAGGAGAGAGGAAGCACCAGCTTTTAGCTCAGAAACATCACCAGCAGCCTCTGTCAGCTATCAAGTACAGGCACCTTGCTGGCTGCTTACAGATCTCTATGTGGGTGATGCTGAAGCTTACTGTAGATGGGAAAGACCGAGACATGTCATGGCTAAGTCAGGAAGAGTTGGTACCAGCTCCAGGCCACAACACCTGCAAAAGCAGGCAGTGTTCCTGTATTTGAGTGCTGAGGCTGGCTTGGTAGCTTTGTCATGGCACTGAATCAGTGCACCAGCCGTGGTTGTGAGTATACAGCACTGTGCATGCTCTGGAAAATGTGAGCCTCTCACCTCCATCTCAGAGTGGATGCATTTTAGCTGAGTGATCTCTGTACTAGACCGTAAAAACAAGCTTTCATTCTCGAAGACAACAAACATTTCTGGGTGACATCCTGCCTTTCTTCCTGCTGGTTGTCTAACCTGTGGTTACACACTGTCTGGTCCTGTGAGTGTGTTTCTGTTTCCAGGGGTCATCTGACAGGGCTAGTTTAGAAGTGTGGAAGGATTGCCTCATCTCCATCTCACCCTAGCAAGACTGCCTGCTGCCATGATTTCCTGCTATTTTTTCTTTCTCTTCCAGAGCTGTGGGAAAAACCTGTCTCCTTATCAGCTATACCACCAATGCGTTCCCAGGAGAATACATTCCCACTGTGTGAGTAATGCAAAAACAGGTCCTGGAGTGGGTGGGAGGCATTGCAAACAGGATGCAAAGGAGCACAGTAACCCTTTGTTGTGCACTCCATTGCTTACAATCTCCATGCCAAGCAAAGGAAGGTCTGCCAAACCAGCAAGGGGGCTTTACACTTTGAATCTGTTACCTTTCACCAGAAGCATGAGTGGCCTTATAAAACATTGGTATTAATGGGATATTTGGAAGACTCAAGTCGACTCAGTAGTAGATGGGATCCTGCTAGGCAAAACAAACAGGCACTAGGCTACAAGAATTGGGCTGGATCCAAGAGAAGGCAGTTGGATGGACATGGGTCCCCACTTCCTTCCTTGTTCAAGGCACTTGCTGTCATTGGAGCAGTCATAGATTTGGTTGGAAAAGACCTCTAAGATCATTAAGTCCAGCCATTAGCCTAGCACTGCCAAGTCCACTACTAAATCATGTCCCTTACAATGTCAGCATACACCATGAACACATTCACTCTGTCTTTGTGTTGGTTCCTTCCTATCACTGATTTCCCTTGTCTTAGTCTGAAAAAAATCACCAAAAGGACCAGGAAATAAAAATGTCTATGAACATCTCTATTGTTTTAATGTCCTTTTATTCCCATTAAGTCTTTACTCCCAAGTGGGCAATGCTGACAGCTGTTCTCAAATATTTCAAGCTGAGTTGTCAAAGAGTAAGGGGACATGTTGTTCTCAATTCCAGCAGGGCTGTTCAGGGGTGCAGGGCTCTGGGGGAGCTACAGAAACATGAGTTCTTCTTCTTTACTTTTAAAATAGGTTTAAAACTAGGTTCTAGAGCATAAAAAAAAAGAGAATAAAAAGAGACAGGGGCTTGGTGCAAGAGTCAACATAGTCGTGGGAAAGATATTGGGGAAAGAAAGGACAAATTAAAGGGTTTGTGGATCTGCATGTAAGGTACCAAAGGTGGAGCTGCTGCCAAGCACCTGTTCAGGACACCTGAATGGTAGGGAGGAGGTTGATGCTGAGTGGGAAATCCATAAGGGGGAGGTTCACAGCATCACTCAGGTGAGCTGAGGAGTCTCTACCCTTTGCTCCTGGATTTATCTAGTGAACTCCACCTACACTACTGGAAGGGCTCCCTCTTCTCCTGTTTGACCCATGGCCTATGTCTCTGAATTTCAGGTTTGATAACTATTCTGCCAACGTGATGGTTGACAGCAAGCCTGTAAATCTGGGACTATGGGATACTGCTGGACAAGAAGACTATGACAGGCTGAGGCCACTCTCTTACCCGCAGACGGTGGGTCACACTCCATGCCCCTCCTCCCTTTCTCCCTCAGATACACCTCCACCCCTCACTGCAAAAATCAACACATCCCATGAAACACTGACAGGACTGTTACTGTCTCTGCATTTTTCTGAGAATATCTCTCTTGATATACAAGTGCCTTGAAGCCCAAAATTTAGAAGACAGCTAAGAATATTTTGGAGCCTTAATCTAATCTTCCATTACTGGTATAACTGAACAAGAAAAGCGAGACATTCAAAGGCACTTTTGAAGCCAGCTGACACTGACTTCAGCATGGGGCAGATGCCTTACACAGCCCTGGTAAAAAAATCTCCTTTAAAGTTAAAGTGACTTGGGGAATTTAGGAGCTGAGACAGGAGCTTCTTACATTTTTGCAAACCCACTATTCTGGCTTCTGCCTTTTAAAAGATATCTGATGTGTGGACACCTGTTTTATCTGCTAATGCCTGGAGGAAAACAAATGGATGCCTCAGATACTGTGTTCACCATTTTTTCATCACAGTGAGAGTGATTTCAGGGTTTAAGGATCACCCTCCCCAGAGAATGTTGTTTCAAGCAGTCTTTTAGCAAGCTCGGAAAGACCCTGCTTCATCAGGTGCTGGTCTGAGGGTTGCCACTGCAATCAAAAAGGTTAGAAATTGAGGCCATTATTTGTTTGGGCTAGGTTCGGTCACCTAAAAACCAGACACCAGGTATAAGCTGTTTGCCTAAGCTGCTTCTGCAGTCAGTGCAAGCAGGCATATTTCTCAACAATGTGCTTGTACCCACTCTAGGATGCATCTCAAGGGAGGGTGGGGGAATGGTTCTCCTAGGTTGTTGTCTCTTATGGTTCTAGAAATATGGAAATGGATAGGCTGTGTCTGACACCACTGTTCCAGCTAGGTGAAGCTGGATGAAATAGTTATAACCTTGATTAGCTGGTTTGATTTGGTTTGGTGTGGTTATAATGGAAGTCTAAACTCTGCCATGCCCAGGAGAATCTTTTACCTGGAGAACTGAAACTCCACCTCATCTGAGTCCTCTGTGTGCACTTTTTGGTTTGAGCCTAGCTCTGTCTAATAAAAAATTATTTTGTCCTGAAAGCTCTCTGGTGTTCTGTGAGCAATGAGCAGGACTCTGTCAGGCCATTTCCCATGAGGATGAGTGTGCCAACCACAAAAACCCCATCCTCATAGTTAACCATTTGGCTCTTCTGATAGTGGTGGCTATGGTTACCATGAGTCATGGCAGCAAACATCCTTCTCTCCTCCAGAAGCAAGAAGCAGCAGTCAGGACTAGGACTGTGTTACACTGTGAGAAAGCTTCCCCTGTCATGACCCTCTGCTGCAGAGGGAGTGTGCTGCCCACACAGATCTTCTCTTCCCTCCCTGCCTCGTCATGCCATCCCATGCTCTCATCCTAACTGCACCGTGGTTGTATGCCTACAGGATGTCTTCCTGATCTGTTTCTCCCTTGTCAGCCCGGCATCTTATGAAAACGTCCGTGCTAAGGTGAGATGAAGTATCCTGGTCCATCAGAGGGCAGGTGAGATTGGTGGTGGTCTTGCAAAGACAGTGACTTTGGGAGGAGACTACCAATAGAACATCTAGAACATCTAGAGAGGTCATATCTTTTTTCTGTCTATCAGAAGGAACTAAAATATCAGCCTCTTTCAGATGCCTTTTCTGGTTCATCTCAAAGAAGGTCGCCAACCCTACTAATGGGCTAGTATTCATCTTGCTGAGCTATTTTTCTGTCAGACTTATATTCTGATGGCATCTTTCAGCTAAGACTGTCAAAGCACAGACATGCAGGATCAATCCATAGGGTATGAGAAGCATTTAGATGGGAAGTGACGGAGTAAGGGAGAGACTAATGAAGAGGAAAACAGCAGTATTTCCTTCCTACCACTTGCAGGTTCCTCCTGAGTGGGAGAATGAAGGGTAGGGAGCAGCTTGTGCTTTTGCTTAACAAAATTTGAGCTTCATGTCAGGTTTTGCCTGAAGAGTCAGCAACAGGGACTGGCCTGGATCAGGTTCTAGTGCCCAGCAATGGATGGGAGGAATGACAGTCTGTTAGTTGTCTTACTGACATTTTTTCGGGAGTGCCTCTTTGTTTCCCTTGTGCATGCCCATATGTATGACCTCTTCTCACATCTTTGCTATTTTGCTCCACTGCTAGTGGTTCCCCGAGGTGCGGCACCACTGCCCTAGCACTCCCATCATCCTTGTGGGCACAAAGCTGGATCTTCGTGATGACAAGGACACCATTGAGAAGCTGAAGGAGAAGAAGCTGTCCCCCATTACATATCCTCAGGGCCTTGCTCTGGCCAAGGAAATTGGTATGTGTTTGGGGAACCATCTTGGACCTACTGAAAGGAGAGAGACAGAAGATAAGGGCTTCCCCTCAACCTAATATGGCTTTTGTAGAGGTATCTTATAGTGGAATCTCTGAGGGACACCGGGAGACACATCAAGGGTCATGGGACAAAATATACTTTGGGAGAATCAGGAAGGAGATTTGCTCGTTGAGGAAGACTCAACCTAGCAGTCCTCTCTCCTGGTCACCATCCTCCACATATGCACACAAATACACGCTTTCACATTCCCCTCCCCTTTTACTCTGCTACTTCTATCTGGGACAATATTTTTCTGTGAAAGCCACAGCTGCCTTGTGGGCAGAGGCCTCTTCTCTACATCCGGAAAGAGGTAGAAGAGTGAGGTTTTTAACATCTCTCAGGAAGAGTTGCAACTGCAACTTCCCCTCCCTGCTTCTGTCTGCTGGGGTTTATACAGATATACCCAGGTATGAGCTACCATTCAGCTCAAGGGCATCAGCTCTCCTCCGTACCTCAGGACAGGCATAAATGCCTGCTCCTCTCTTCTCAGAGGTGGCACACAGATATAGGACAGAGGGTGGGAACTACAGCTTAAGGGAGAAGTTTTCAATCTGGAGTCCAGCGGAGGGGATGTCTGGCCAGGATAACATAAACAGCCACACACAATAGCTCTGCTCTGGCTACAGAGGTGGAGAATAGGCAAATCTTGGTCTTGTACAGATGGCAAGCTTTGCCCTGAAGTCAAGACTCTGAGTGAGTGAAGTATGTCCTGACAATGCGTAACGTCCTTGATCACCTGAGATGTGTTTATTCAATTTTGGCAAGAGGCAGGTGCCTTGCTTTCTAGCACAAGTAACAGAAACCCGGATACCCCACTGCCTACCCCAGCTCTCTTTCTCCCCATTACAATGCCCGGCTTCTTCCCAACAGACTCTGTGAAATACCTCGAGTGCTCAGCTTTGACGCAGCGCGGCCTCAAGACGGTGTTTGATGAGGCCATCCGAGCAGTCCTCTGTCCACAGCCCACACGGACAAAAAAACGTGTATGCAGCCTCCTCTAAGCAAGTAAGTCTGGCAGGGATTCCAGGGAGCGACACCAGTGACACTTTCCTGTTCCTGAACCCAGATGGTCAGGGCTATTGGGTTCCTGTGACCTGCTGAGCCTAGTGTAATCGGTCCACCTCAAAGAGAGAGAGGGAGACAGGAGTTCTGCTTGGGAAAAGGACAGGACATAGGATGATGGACCCCAGAAAAACTTTCCCCTCCTTTCTGTTTGACTATGGGCAGGTTTGCTCCCTTCTCCTGGTGCAGGGCTGCCTAGGATTTTCCACATTTGTCCTCACAGACAAGAACTGTCTGTTCTTCTGCCACAGAGGGAACTACATCCAGGCTGCCCTGGGGATGACCTGTTCTGAGAGCTATGAAACCATAGCCTTTGTCGAGAGGAATAGAAAAAAAAAAAAAAAAAAAATCTGTTCCCTATTCATGGCAGCTGCCCAATGGCCCTCTCCTCTTACCAAGCCCTGCTCACCTCAAGGGGGTTTTTGCATTGCTGTTCATTGGCAGGCAGCAGCTTTTCCTCCAGAACTCCTTTACTCCTCATATTGTCCCCAACTGCCCTTCCACTTCAGCTCAAGTCAGCAGAAGGAGGAGAGAGGCTTCAGGATGAGAGGCAAAGCTGGCCAAAGCCTGATGGGAGAGAAGAGTGGGAACTCGCTAGTTGGGACCCTGCCCCTTCATACTCCCACCATCACCAAGGCAGAGGGAGGGAGAACAGGAAAACAGTCGAGCTGGTATTAGGAGGTCTCTCGTGTTTTTGGCTATAGATCCCAGCCCCATCCCGATGCCAGGTGCTGCCCAGCACGCAGGAGAGTGACGGCTCCAGCTTCCCGGAGCTCAGCACCTTGTGGCAGTCATTGCGCTTTTTTACTTCTGCCGGCTTGAAAGACTGTTGTGGGTCTGTAGCACTGATGTGTTGGTTTGCACAACTTCCCCCACACTCACCTCACCCCACCTACTCCTGCCCTTCCTCCTGGGCTCATGAGGTTACAGCATAGTGAATAAGACCCAATAAACAGACCAAATTCTTGTCACGTCTGTGATGTGTTGCATCGTGGGGGGACACAGCCCTGAAGCAGTGAGCAATGGGGCAGCTGGGTGGAGACACCTACCAGCTGTGCCCCTCCTTCAGCAACAGCAAGCCAGGCAGAACCACACTGAGCTTGGTGAGGATGAAGAGACACAGCTTGATTCATGCACCAAGTTGCTAAGTTCTCAGCTGAGCCCCCTGCATTCCTCAGTAAAGTGCAAATATCATGTGCAGTGGGGTGATTATACCTTCACTTTTGCTTTTCCTCTTCTCAGTCTCCATGTGTCCAAAGGAACAGTTGTCTCCCCTCTGAGACATAAAAAAGATGGAATGCAGGCTTTGGGACTGGACACCCAAACCCGGATTCCTCTCCATGGGGGCTGCCCCTGCAGGTTGCTGTGGACATCCTTTCACCAAAACACTCCTGCATTAATCTTCCTAAGCTCACATCACAAGGAGTCATGTCAGTACTGGCATTCACTCACACTGCTAGGCACAGCCAGAGAGAGAATGGGAAGGGGGAGGGCAGGGAAAAAAATTAAAGAGGGAGGAATGAGTCACCAGTCCAGACAAATTGCCTCCAAGACACTAAAATTAAGCTGAAGAGAGTGGTCCCAGCGGTACTGTGGATCTGGCAGCTGTGAGCACCTGCCTTCCTGATGCATTGCAGGGACTTGAGGGTAAGTGTTACAGGGTGGCTGCTACCGCCACTGCTTGCAGGAGGGAGGAGGGCTCAGGGTGCAATGATTGGCACTGCAAAATCCTGCAGTCCTAAGAGGGCACAGAGAAACTATGGAGTTGAGCCAGATTACCACTGCTGGATGCAGCAACACTTCAAAGGCTGCTTCCTGCACTGAGGAGGTGCATGAGTAGTGCCAGCTACAACCACCACAGTGAAGCACCCGAGGTACCCTGCTGCCAGGGAAATTCCTGCAATTTCAAGTCATGGTTGAATCTAAATAAGGCAGTTAATTCAGTGATGTGACACATTGCATACTGATAAGGTCCAGAGTAACCCTTGTGGTAGTAAGTTCCACAAATATCTGGATTGCACATGGACTGCTGGATGAAGTGCGCAGGCCCCATCCAAAGGTAATGTACATTATGTCAACGTAAGTCCAGATGCACAAAAATTAAGTCTCTGGTATGGGCATATACCTGTGGAAGGGCAAGTGACAAAACCCTTGAGAATGGGATCTCCTGTAAACATTCCAAGCATTACTCAAACCAATGTATTCCCAGTGGTTTATTACTTCCTCTCTAGTTTTCAAGCCTTGGCTTTTACCTTCTCAGTCTGCCTCGTCCCCACGTACAGCAGCACTGACCATGTGCGTGAAACAAAATTCTTGTACCTTCCTCCCCGTGGAAGCGCACAGGCTGAGCTCTCATCCCAACACAGTTTAAGCAGTTTGCACAACCCTGTTAGAGCTGAGAATGTGGCAGGACTTGGAGCATTGGGGAAGTGATCTGGAGACACGGAATTTGTGATCCTATGACTGTGCTTATGCTAGCAAGTCCTGCAAGGGTTAGCAGGCCTCAGTAAAGCCCTGCTGTTGCTTGACTCTGTTTCTTCTAAGACAGGAGCTCCAGGGCGCCTGCATGGTGCTACAGATACCTGCTCTGCCATGGCAAAGAAAACCTCTGGGTGCTAGCCATGCCATTCTTTCCACAATGAGGCCTCACATCTCCTGTGTGTCTCCGGATAGCATTGTGGCCAAGTTCTGGCCTAAGGCAGCCTGATAGCTTTGATGACCTGTACTGCCTTCATTAGCTCACCTACAATTGACACTGGCTGAACATAAAGTTGCTCAAATAGGTTTGGAATGCCAGATTAAACCCTGGCTATATTCTGCTTGAAGAGATACTGCCTTCTTCTGTTAAGGCTGGAACTGACCCTAGGGGCTCAAATGCTCACAATAGCAGTGCCAAATGGCAAGAAGTGGGTGACTGCACAGCACAAGGAGTCACTGATGTTGGCTGCAGGGCAGGGAAGGGGGTGAGGATGACAGGGAAGGCCTTTGTGCAGGGAATGGGAATGGGAAAATTCTCATGTCCTTCCTGGGTGAATGGCTCACACAAAGGAGAATAATTTCTTTCCTAGACACATTTCTTCTGGGTCTACATGTTCCAACAGAGATTAAATCTAGTAGGAGAGTTTGGGGCTGTTGAACTGGACCATTTTCCCAATGAAAAATGCAAAAGACAAGAGATTGTTCATGGAGCCAGATAAGGGAAGGAGTTGAAACAGACAGCCCCTTATTTTGTTGTCTGCCCTCATCTCCATCCATCTGAAGTGCATATAGGCCAGAATAGAAGGGAGAAGGGTTTGTGTGCTCAACATCTACCTCGATTTCTGAGCATCTTGCCAGCCAGAAGGTTTTGCCATGTCCCTGCATCTCTGAGCAACACAAGTCCTGCCTGCAAGACCTTGGGAACAGGGAGGCCATCTCCTGGGTGCCTGCCCAGGGAAGCCGAGCCGTGTCGCCCCCTCCTTCATGCCACTCTCCCACCACATAGCTGCTCTTTCTATCCCTCTTCTTCCTCTCCATCTCCCCTGCACTGGCTTCAGCTTCTTTTACCTCACTCCTCATTCCTTCATCCTCCCCATCTTCTATTCTCCCCTATCCCTTTGCCCCTCTCCTTGCACCTCTCTCTCCCCCTTCTATCTTCCCTCCCGGTGTCTCCTCCCGCTCCTCGTTCTCCTGCCCTGTCGTCCATCCCCTCCTTCTCCTCCTTCTCCTGCCGGTGTTTCCGTGCGTGGCGCCCATTGGCTGCCGGCACCCGTCCCCCGGTGGCGCCGTTCCGCTGCCTCTGCCCGAGCCCCGCAGATGGCGGGGGCAGCGAGGGGGACAGACCCTCCGGCGTGGGGCTGAGGGACCGCGCAGCCCCGCCCGCCCGCCCGCGGGCACGGCCGCG
>VYXB01010411.1:0-110322 GCA_013397135.1 Pachyramphus minor
GTGACTTAATTGGTTATTTACTTACTTTTAAATTATTTTTTAACATGCTGTGTTAATTTCTTTCTAAAAACTAGAACAAAGGCTTTTGCTGTGTGTTTTCTGGCAGGATCTGGGAACTGGTGACACCAGATCAAATGCTGCTCCTTAGCAGTCCAGTTGTCTTTTCCTGGAACAGTGGAATTGTGTTACTAAATTTTCTTTACTTCTGTTAAAGTGGTACAAAAATGCTTTGACCAACATCCAGACTTTTTATGTCGGATGCAATACCCAGAGCTGTATAACTTAAATAAATCTGTTAACACAGGGCAAAAAAAGAAAGTGCTTAATTTTAAGGAGAGAAAATAAGGAAATTAGGGCAAGACAACAATGGAGTTGTGAGAAGCAAGACCCAAGACTTGTCTAAGGTCGGCTGTGGGTACATGGCTTTGCTGGCAGTGAGCAGATATGTTCCTGCCTGCCTCAGTGTGGATTAAATGCTGAGAGCAAGCAGACATGAAGTTTTTTCTCACTTCATTGCTGCTTCTCATTGCAGATATTTCTACAGTTGAAGGAGGTTTTCTTTGTAGGACTGGAAGACCTGCTGTGCAAGAAGCCTCCCTCTCCTTCCCTGCTGACACTGAATTTATGAGCCCAAAATAAAAATCCAGCCATTCATACCAGACAGTACAGTCTGCTGTACCTGTACAAAATGCACTTGCAGGTACCAATGGCAATGTTGAAAACGTGTCTGCTCCCAAGTATAAGGTGACATTTTCAAATGTTCCCCACCCAGAAGCCATTAGTCAATGGGCACTTAATAAAAAACCAAAAAAAACCCCCACCTGTTTTCATGAAAAGCTCTTCTTACTCACCAAGTGCCTTATTCAATAATGAGTTAACTTTCAGCCTTGCTCTCCACAATGAGTGAAGAGGTTTTTATAACTTATTATGGAATGAACACCAGCAATGGAATTCCTCTCCTTCTTTCCATTTTTGGCTGGAAATAGATGTAGAATTTGCTAAAAATTTACAAACTGGTTTGTCCAGCAGGAAGCTGCATTTTTCCATGTAAGTGGAGAGCTGCTTTCAATTTGGATCCACTTTCAGTTGTGGGAGCTGCCCCAGCCATCCCTGCCAGTAAGGGAAGCACTACTCCTCTCCAGCACTGGTATCTCGAGCTGTGCCCACAGGCTGCCAGTGCAGGAAGGCAGAGTCCGACAGGCCATCCTTTGCCTGTGTTTGTATTTTAAGTTCAATCAGCAGATGAAGAGTCCAGAGCAATGATGGAACTCCAAGATCTCAGTTCCACACAGCAAGAGTCCAAACCTTAGAGAGCCAGCACAAGGCTTGGTCCTCTCGCTGCTCAGATGCATAATTTGCTTTCTAACCAGCTTCATCAAAGAGAACAAGTCCTGTCATGGTTTGTCATGGTTTCCCAAAGCTGGAAGGCTTTGGGAAAACTCCAGGTTTCAAATGCCACAAATACTCAAATAGTTCTTCAAAGGAAAGGCACAAAACATCAGTGCGGGTGAAAAGTTCAACTTTATTTTGTAATCCCATTCGTATTTTCAAGTCACAGTTTCTATTTATTGCAGTGGGCTCAGTCATACAGCACTAGAAATTCTGATGGAAAATGTGTTTATTTTCTATACTTTCCCAAATACTTGGGCTACACAGGTTTTCTCTTTTAGAGTTTCCACTTTTTTTCCATTTTTCTTATCCAACAGAAGCTTGGCTATTTGGGCATATACTCTTTCAGTGAATTACTTTATCAATTTTTACAGCCCCAAATCCAATCAACATAAAAAACTAATTGCTTCTGAGTTTTACATAATCCTTTATCTGCCTGTCAGGAGATCTTAACTCAACATGAAAAATTAAGCTTTCTATTATAGAAAACCTTCTTTTTTCCCCTTTTACTTCTGGGGATCCCTTGGAGGCCTTTCAGTTGGTACTAGTCAAACTAATTTGACCAAATGCTTCTTTCTTTAAATATTTCTATACTATAATGTCTAATTAAAAGCATTCTGTACTTTTGTTTCCTCATTAAGTGCTGATCAAATCAGATAACATGGACTAAATATTATCTCAAGCTCAGCAAGGTGTGAAAGCCATCAGATCACAGTATTTTCTCTTTTTTTGGTCATTTTAATAAAGTTTCAAAAATGTAAAAAATCGATTTATGATGTGTGTATTTGGAATAGCTCAAGCTACACAAAAATGATCCTAAAGCATCCTTACACAAAAAGCATCCTAAGCATACTTTGCCTGCAATGGGAAAGGCATAACTTGACAAAACTACTCATATGAAAAGGTAGCTGCCACAGTGACCAGCTGCCACTACCCTTGAAGCAACTCAGCTCTTCTCTCTGCATACCAACAGTGCTCCATTCGTTTTTCCTTCAGCTGTAATGCCCACCTTTTCCTGGTATTAGTTCTCTAAAGGATTATTGGATTACATGGCCTGCCTTTTTTAAAAGAGCCAAAAAAATCATTTACAGAAGCATCAGTCCAAATATGACAAACTAGTTAAGAAATGTTCAGGTATGCTATTAGAATATTTTCCACCATATTAATAACGTCAGCCTCTTTCATTAATCACATAGAGAACAGTATCCTCTACTACCTCAACTGCTGTCAGCTGGACCATTCTGCAGGTACAAGTAAGTTCAACAATTTCTTCTCCAGTACTGCAGGAGACATTTGTATTTGGCCAAAATGTACTATGCCACGGACTTAAGAGTCTTGGATCTTTTAAATTATGAAGGAAGACTCTTTTTTTTAAGAAGAATTGTGGAGAGAACAGGATTGTGGTGAGCAATCCATCCTGCATTTCTGTAGGCCCAGCCTTAACATAACTGGGCACAGACACTGTGGGAACACTGAACTATTTTGATAACGGAGCTTCTGGTCTGAAACAAAGAGAAACCTGTGCCAAAATAAGGGAGGAGTCCCAGAAGGTAAATAATGATTTCACTCTGTGTGGACACCTGTAATAATCCAATTAAAAGTGTGTTAGTAATGCATGTTTAGTTCATGGATCCAATAGCTTAAGAGTGATCACGAGCCAGGGTGTATTGGAAGTGTATAAAAGAGCAGCTTACGTAAATAAAGTGGAACACTGTTGATCACATTGGTCGTTAGCAGAATTTTTTCTGAACCCCTCCATCTACAAAGAATATTCTATATTTTTCTGATCCACTACAATTAATGTCATCATAGGGATAAATTCCTCCTAAATAATATAATTACAGAATTTTACCATGAGCTGTGGTGCAAGCTGGAAAGTGCTTGTAATGGGGCAACACTTTTCCAAGGCAATCTTCCTTTAGAGAGTTAACTGTGCTCAGTGATTCAGAAATACTATAACCATAATTTCTTTTGACAGTATTTTGGCTTTTCTACTTGCAGTCCCAGCTGGGTCCTTCAATTTTTAGATAAGCAGATACAAAAAATAAACTTTGCTAAGAACAGAGCCAACTTGAGCAAACCTCCAAAACTGCTGGATTCTGAGTTTAGGATAAACCCAAATAAATTCTTTTACGTTATCAACTTTCATTATCTAACATTGGAATAGTACATCACAAGGAAATCAGCATTTCAGTGAGGTAACAGCAGTAAATAGTTTACTTTCAGGAAAAGCACTATTTGCTTTAATGTTTCCTGGCCATTGGTTTTGACTTGTTTGGGGTTGGGGTTTTTTTCTCCTTTGAATATCAATGTTTTTAATTAGTTTCCTGAAAGTGTGCATTGTGTCTTCAAGTTATCTGAATTGGCCACCTCCTAACATGACTTATACAGTGGAGTCTGTTTTCCATGGTTTTTATCTTCTTTCAGGTGTTGAATATGTAATAAATACGAAGTTAGAAAGCCTTATGATTTTTGCAGTGCAGTCTCATGTGATTAACCTGCTGAGTAGGGCATGAAATAGTAAGAAACAAATGTTCCACAAGGCAGGAACTGCACACGGTAAATGGACCAAACCATGTTTTAATGGCTTTATATGAATGGTTAGTTCTGCTTTGTTTCCCTGAGGGTAAATGAATATTTTATTTTTGGTTGATATACTGAAACTGATGAATCGACTAGTGCCGATTAGTGGTAACAGCTTATGAACAAAAATTAAATGTAAACTACATTTTTTGGAGAGAAAAAGGCATACATTCCTGCTCTACTTGAAGTCAAATACATGAGTTCCAAGCTTAGCTAAAAAGCTAGACCTTTTTGTTTCATTTACATATCGAGACCACCTCCATTAATGAAGTAAACTGGGTCGGGAAGTGACTGAATTTCTGAATAGCACTGATTTTCATATCTGTCACAGTGCATTCAATAACTGCCATTACAAATTATAGCTAAAGTCGTAGTCTTTCATAAGAAGTTGGTTTGGAGCATAAAGACTCACCCGGAAAAGCATCTTGAAGCATGAGGAAGTTTCTGACCAGCAGGGAAATATTCGCCCAAATTCTGCATGATGTAAAGTCAGTTTGCAATCCTGCCCTGTTTAGGACAGAATAACAGTTTTTGTATGAAATGACTGTCACAAAGCAAAACAGATCCAGGAGAAAATTTTCACTTCCCATGACTTTTTTTTATTCAGACAAAGCTTCATACTGATCTCCTTTACTTGGCCAGTGTTTGCTTCACAATATTTGTACAAATCTGCACTTACTTCAGTTTGACTTGCATTTCTCCATGTAGTATGCAAATAAATCAAGGAACAGCAGGTACACTGTAATGAACACATCTTCCTCATGTAAGATATCAGTGGTCTAATCAAGACCAAGTCATTAATTTTAGAAAGATCTGTATTTTTCCTGCTTTGCCTTTGCCAAAGTATTTACTGTATTCAAAGTTCGTGTAACCCTGGAGTAAAAACTGTTTGTGAGACCTGTGCAAACTGTCTCACAGCCTTCAGTCGTCTTCCTCTTCTTTAGGCCTTTCATTATTACATTTTCTGAAAAAAAAAAATAGTAGAGGATTGGCTCTCACATGCTTCTGAAGAGAGATCCGAAATAAAAGTAACAGAATAATTGAAATGTATATATATTTTAAATTGAATAAAGGAGATCTCAGTGGCTCATAGAAGCTTTCTGAAAACATCTAAATTCTATCAGGTAAAAATAATAAATTTACCTCTTTTGATATTTTATTTTTCAGGAAGTGGCATGCATTTCAGAAATCCTCTGTCTAGAAGCCCTGTAATTTTAAAATTGTTTTGATATTACAGTAAACCTTACTGCCTTGGAGGTAAGATCCTGTCAACCCAGACACTGGAAATAGCAAGGAAATTAGCCATGAGGATAACTGGAGATAGGAATTAAAAAAATGTAAATGTCTTTTCGAAATCTCCTGCCAGAATGCCATTCGGATAAGAAAAATGTTTAAAATGTTATACAGCAGATGTCAGATTTGGCTGGAATCTGGTTCAGAGAAGATAGGTCACAAGGATTAGTAGGAATCAATCTCTTTTGTTTGAGTAGAAGACACATCATTGTGGATCTCTTCTAAGGAAACATGAAAAAATTCAAATTTTCCTGGACATGGCTTTCCCCGGTCAGAATATGTTGAAGATATGATCATAAAGGAGTAAACAATAATCTTTGTCCTCAAAGATAGCAAATTATATGACAACAACCTAACTTCCGTGGCAGGTGATTTTATCAGAAATTAATTTACAATTTTCATTACATTTCTACCCAAAAAACACTCATACTCTATCACTAAGGCTGGAAATGTTCCATATTGCATGGACATTTTTTTTTTTTTGTATGAAATGAGTGGCAACTTTCCAATATTATGTATGACCTCCCTGAAAAAAACATTACTTTTGTAAGAAAAAAAAACCATCCTTTTTCACTGGTAGCTTTGGAGGTTTTGTTTTATTTTTGAGAAAATATACCAATTTCCAAAATTTAAAACCAAAATCTTGATCTCCCCACCCATGCTCTCTCCCCAAAGCATGCTGCTTTGCCTGTTGCTAGACAAGACCACACCTATGACAGCTAAAACTGTGACCTCCGGTGGACACAAAGTTAGGAAAGTGTCTAAAAATTCTTCTTGGAAAGGAAACAACTGAGTAACAGACAAACTTACGCCTGTAAGGTTTTTACATCCCTTCGTCACCTTTTGTATCCTTAAATCACCTTGCTGTGATGTTAAAGACTCTGTTCTGATCACAGTGTTGTATCTGTACTTTCCCTGGGCTGACTTATAAAAGAGCAAACCCAACACAATGTGAAGGCTGTTCTTTGCACTCTCTGCCTGCTGGTATACATTAACCTGGTACTATACAAGATCTACTGAGTGTATCCAGCGAGGATTGTCTTCCAAATATTGGCTTGTACACGTAGGCAACCTTACTGTCTCCATAGCAAAGCATCTGTGCAGCTTACCCTGCCCTCTGCAGTGATGTTTGTTTAGGTTAATAAGTTAACAGTAGAAAGAGATGTGTCCTACTCATCACAGTGTCTTGCTCTGAGTGCACATGTGCATGGCCCAAAGCAGCTTTTCTGAAATGAACCTCACTCCCTCTTTCTGTCACCTTGTATGAATGTCAGGGCCAGGTTCCTGGTTCATAACCTTTTATCTCTTTGAAAATATTAAACATAAACCGCCCGCTGATAAGCAGCGATAATGCATTTTGTAAGGCAGTGATAAAACAGGTAAGGCAGTTAAGAAACTTGACTTAAAGTTTCCCCTCTGGCTCAAGGGAATTTCCTGGTCCCCACATACAAAATCAATCTACAGGGGAGAGAATAACAGTAACCAACTGGAGGTGTGAGATACTATGGCTCTTGCATAATTGCAAACTTAAGTGATAAGAAGTAACAGGAACCGTGTTTTTATTTCAGCATTTTCTGACTTCTCCAACAAACCAGTAGTGCTTCCCCTGTCTATTTATGGTCCCTCTGGTGGATGAAGGCATTTTATCTCTTTCTGATAGTGGGTATATCTAGTTATCTGCGTCCCACTGCATAAACTTGTGTCTATTGCTAGTAAATTGTTACTAGGAATTTTAAGTGTAATTTGATTCTGATAACCATCACATTAAATGGAGATCAGATTTAGTAGCAAAGTTCAGACTAAAAATTGGTCAAACTGGTCACCAGTTATATCTCATCTATAACACCCTGAAGGGTCTTCTGGTAAGAAGGACACCATATCCCAGCATTTCAAATTATGTTTTTACCACAGTCTTCTGGATTTTAAGGCCTGTTTTTGTAGCAGGAGCTCAGTGCTAGCACTCAGCATGTCTTGGCTACATTTACTTTACTATGACTAATTTAACTAATTGTCTACTTGGACACTGCTTCCCATTTTTTTGATAAAAAATAAGGGAGACAGAAGGTTTTCCTACTTCAGTAGTTTAAATCCAGTCAATATTGTAAAGCTTACAAAACCTCTGTAGCCTCTGATTAGAGTCATTACCAAACTCAAAATATTATTAATTTAGGGGTGTTAAGTAATAACAGTTCCAAGAATAAAATTATTCACAACCTGAGGGAGTCACGGGTGAATACTAAGTATGATCAGAGACGGAACAGAAACATCTGGATTTTCCTTTGATGACCAGGGATTTTTTGGTTTGCTCTGCAAGTTCTTACAGAACCAAGACTGGGACTCTGACTGCCTTTACTCATTGGTGGCATGCAGTGCAGCAACAGGGCACCTGTCCTTGGTGACCTTTGAGAGGGACATGGCAGGGATGAGCACAACTGAACCTTACCAGTAGTGCCTAAGAGAACTGGTGAGGTCAGTGGTGGCAGAAAGGAAGAATTATTTGAGGTCAAGGACAGGGGGGAGAAAAAATAGCCCTGGGAATTAGAGCAGGAGGTACCCTGTTTGCTACAGTGCCTTTCCATAGGGTTGTTTATTACTGTACAGCGCAAAACAGAGGGCATGTCTTTCATAGCAGGAGGTAAACAGGAATGGCCTCAGTGCAGCAAATCAAGTTTTTAATTAGATTGCCCTTCACATTTTTATCACGTGTTTCAGCTAGAGCCCAGCCTGCAAATGCTGGCTGCTGCAGTCAGGCGGAGTGTGCTCATACGTGTGTGTGACCCTGCATACTGATAATTCACCAACTTCTTCAGCTTTTTCTCACAATGTTCCCACTGGTGTATCCTCACAGCTTGGGTTGTTACCAAGCTCAGGAACACCTACTGGGATATTTTTTCCTCTTTTTTAAGTAGATTATTCAACATGTGGAGAGCAAATGAAGGATGGAAGGTGACCTTTTCCTAAAATGCAGTAGTAGCTCCTCCACATACAGCATACATGTACAGCATACATGATGCTTTACAGAATGTCTGAGATTTAAAGAAAAGGTGTGTTCTGCTGTAGCCTTCCATATTTGCCAAGGTTTCTTGACCTGCCTAATACAGTTCTGTGCTTCCTTAAGAAAGGTCAGCAGCTTCTTTCATGCATCATAACATTCAGCAAAATCTGAAAGGTGTGACTCACAGCAATAAGTTCTCCTGCAAAATGGGAAAGTTAACCTTGACTTTATCCTGTTTGCTAATACCAAAGAAATGCTAGATCCTGTCTTGTGGGCAACTGCATTTCAAATTAAAAATTTTTATTTCTGAGCTTTAACTCACACAGTTCATCCTTTCTGAAGAAAATCAATTTTATTGGAATTTTTTTCCTTTGCTGCCTGATCTCTAGTATCAGGTACACATCTGACTTTTCTGTCTGTAGAACCTGGGCATTTTACCCTGTCTTTGTATTCTCACAGCACTTCTGTGGATCAGGAAAGGTTTATTTCATAAATTCCATTGCAGAAATAGATAAATATTTCATAACTTCAGTAAAATCCTATTTTTTTAAAATGGGAGAAAATTTTCTGCCCAAGATCACACAAGTGAAAGGTAGAAGAATTAAAATATCAAAAAAATCACAACTTTATAGACCGCCTCATGTCTAACAATTATTTTCTAAAAGGTTTAGAGCAAAGTTCCCATTGTTATAAGCCCAGGGAAGTGATATACTTAAAGGAATGAGGGATATAACAGAAGGAAAGTTTTGTGTGGAGTTTCAGTTTAATTCCCCAATTAGCTTTCTTGAATTAAAGTTGAATCAACCACATTGGTGTCTGATTTGACCTCTTGTGAACCCTCTGGATTCTGGCAAAAGGACTTCTATTTAGTTTGATTCAGGATATGCACATAAAAGCAAATATTGGTAATACAATAACACTCCTTAATTTCCATATACATGTCTCCTCTGTACCCAAAGTTTAAAATGCTATCATAAAGAAGCTACTTTGAACCTTTGCTATGCAATATTTTTGGGAAAGCTTTTGGAGAATAGTATTTTGAAGAATATAAAAATAATCTAGCCATTTGGAAAATATTATTTTTTTTAAATCATATATGTAAAGTCACTGTCTTTTTGTAGCTATATAAAAATTATTTTGTCCACCAAATAATTTTAAATACATTTTGAAAATTTCCCTGCATGCTGCATTTAGTGCCAGGTGTTCTTCCTACTGAAATCCAAAAGAAATCCTTCTTCACAAGGTGACAACCATCAGGAAATTGAACTCTCTTCAATGCCATAGAAATACTGTGGCTGTCATCAGCAGCATTTTAGAAATACTTCATTGTTTCTCATTCCTACCATTCACCTATGCAGAATTATAAAGTTAGATTATGCTTTATACTGTCACTGTGATACTTAGAAATAAAGGAAAACATGATATGCCTCTTTCCTTAACTCTCTACTCAATTAGTAACTCTTTTTTGGCAGTTACACTGGTTAATATTATGATCTATTGGTACAGATAAATTTAATTTTCTAATTTTCTTATATTAAGTCCATCTTAATGGGTATAATAAGTCTTACCTGTGATACTGCAGTCTTTTCTCTTCATTCTCAACATTTTATTGAAGACTTCAGTGACGGCAAGTTTTATCCAACACAGTAGTATTCCTGGCTTTTTATAAAACAGATCATCAAAGCAGGAGAATTTAATTTTTTTTTTAAATTGTGTATTTTAGCTACTTTCTTTTCATATCTCTGACCATTGACACAACAAATGACATGACAACAAATCACATGACTTTTCTGCATGTAAATACTCAAATCACTAAGTGCAAGTCCATATTTACCGAAGTCACAAGTCCACTGGATCCTATTTCCAGTGTAGGTTGTAGAAGAGCCAAATGCAGACCTGTAATTTTCCAAAGAGGATTTCAATTGTTCCTCATTAGCAAGGAGAATTTGCTAAGCACCAGGTGTCTAATCTTGCCTGTAAAACTGCTCCATGCTGTTTACCTAACTAGACAGCATTAACTGGACCAAAAGCAGGACTCAAAGTGCCCTGCCAGATAACTGAATGTCCCACCAGCATGACTGTATCTCCTCTCTCCTGTGAGAGCAGGGCTTGTCTCCTGGTACTGGAGCACCCTTTTCCTCTGGGAGGCTCAGAGCCACACCGGTGACCTACATCCAGCAAAGCAGCGATTTAAATGTTGTGCATCCCACCGAGCTGCTGGTGGAGAAGAGCTTTTTGCCCTCACTCTTGATCGTTTTTAGCCCTTCACTAACTCTTGGCTTTGTTTTGTTCCATGGCTGAACTTTCATGTGCTTTTGGTGAGGGAGGAATTGTTCCCTGTTGGATTCTTGTTAAGGCTAGATACATTCATGCTGGGGTATGGGGCTGGAAAAGAGACAATAATAGCTTTCTTGAATAAAACATACATAAATCTTGGAGTTCTCAGGACTCCCTAACTGGGTTCTGAGCTTATGTTTATTTTTATTAGGTTTATAGGTAGGGCAACATTACAAAATGTTGTATTCCATGGTATTACAATAAAAATGGCTTGGAGGTGTAAATGTGAAAGATAAATGTTCCAATTGTCTTTTCATTGGTTATAGGATAGCATCCAATGTAAACAGAGAAAAAAATCCAATCCATTCACAGTGATACTGCCTGAAAGCTCCTTCTGATTGTTCTCTTGGACATATGGTAAGAATTTACTTGCAATACATTAAAAGCTTTTCTGAATGACATCAAAAAGGGAAACACATAGTGCATATTGACTTCGAGGATATTTAGTGATGGGTGGTGCAGCTGGGATCTTCTAATTATTTCCATAAGTATCACATCAGATTAGTACAGCTGGGACCTAGTGAATGACATAGACTTTTATAAGGAGGAACAGGAGGAAAAAATCTTTTTTTTTTTCTTTTTCATTGACCTCAAAAAATTTGTATCCATTAATAAATCAAAGCAATATTTGAGTAGCAACTATTTTAAAACTGAATTTCTTCTTTTTCTTTGAGTTTACTTTTGGTGAAACTGATCTCAAATAGTTACTTTTTAGGATGTCTATTTTAGCATCATTCTATGATGCAGCTAAAGTGAAATGAAGTATTAAAATGAAGTATTGCTTCTCTGAATGTAAGTTATTTTATGGGCCAGTTAATTAACTGATGCACTACCTGAATTTATTCCTGTACTAAGTCATTCATTAGGCTATTATGAGACAATTCTGGAGCTTCAAATAGCTTTTGGTAGTATAGTAGAGGCAATTTGACATCCTTCTGAAAAGAGTAAAGAAGAACTAAAAATACATGGTAGCAGTTACAGTATTTTTCGATGTTCCTACTCCTTCTATTCTAATCACAGGTACATTAAGGAATATATTTCAAAAACTAGTCTCTGGTGGTCTAATCCTTTTTGGCAGGCTGTTGATAACTTGAAAACCCTAATAATTTCCTGAATCTTTAAAAGCTATCCACGTATGTTCTTGTGTATACCTTGGAAGCACCAAATTCTCTTTAAAAGGACATATCCTTCATCAGATCTTTTTGTTAGCTATGTTAATTTAGGTCCAACCAGAAGTTCACTAGAGTCCTTGTAATATATTTAGAAAGTAATACAACAGAAGGAAAGTTTGGTGAAAGGAATGAATGTGCAGTGATGCATACAGAAATGTACACTTACGTAACTAGTTTACTATTGCAAACGCAGAGCTCAAAGTTCAGCACTGCATGAAAACAGTACAGAGAGTCCTGTTCTGGAGTTTACACCAACATGACAAACCCCAGGATCTGTATCTCACTAGCCCCCTTAGTTGACTGAGCACTCCCCAGTCCACGTGAAGGCCTTCCTTCATCCAAACCTCTGTAAAAGAAAAGACATTACACTGGACAAAACTTGCTCCTAAACTCTGCTCACCTCTCAGTTGAAGGACTGGATGAGGGACTTACAGGAAAAGGATGTAGTTTTAGCTCCTAGTCTGCAGAGTATGCAGATAACTAAGGTCAGTGAATACTATTACTTCTCAATGTGGAAGGAGCAGGAAATAGAAAAAGGACATTGTAGTCATAACTGAGAGCCTACCTACTCAAAAGGGAAGGAAATTTAGAAGATGACAGCATCTTCCTCTTAAGCACTTGAGTTTGACTGAATCAGTTTTGGGACAAGGAGTTCTCACCCTGCCTCTCATCACAAGTTATCTATATGACAGACAGGTGTAGTACTTTGTTCCTCACCCCAACCCTTTCAGTCTTCTTCCCTCTGAGCCAGAACTCAGTACCATGCTGGCCAGTATCAGACCTAGCCACCAGACACTGCAGTCTGAAATGCAGGAATCATCAGTTGGCAGAAATCCTACTGCTTTTGCCTGAACTGCCAGAATATTCTTCCTCAAAAGAGAATACAGCCAAGTTCATGTGAACGGTCTGTCATGGAAAAAACCTAATTACTCCAAGGTAAAACAATATCGTGACCACATAATGCAACTTTACAAGCTGAAGCAACATCTTCTCTAACCCAAGAGATTTAAGCGAGTTTTCTAATCAGAGTAATTTATTCTGGTGATCAACTGTTGTTTGCACATAAGTAGTACAAGTCAGCTGCCTTCAAAAATTTTCCCCATCTCCTCTGTTCCAAGACAATTTCTCATTAACTCTAGGATACCTTTTACCATTTGTGCATTCAGGGACCATATAACTTGGAAGTAGCTATGAGGTGTAATGGTAGGGGTCAGCTAGGATTTTCAACACTCAAGGGATGGAAAAAGTTTTGGGAACTTCTAAAGTAAGGAAAAATATGGGTTTGGAGTAAGAGAAGTGTTGCTGGCAGCTGCACAAGCAAGTGCTGCATCTCTCAGAAAAGAGGACAACCACGGTGTGGAGCTGGGTGGGGGAGCAGGTGATTTAGGAGAAACTGTGCTCCTGAACTGCATGGCATCAGCACAAGCCCATTCCTGATATACTCATCCTCTCCATCAGGGAGGAGGTGTCCATATATTTTGTTTAATTTGTCTTAAGTGTTTTATTTTAGTTAGGGTTAAATGCCTTGCATGTATCTTCAAACATTTTTCTTCTGCCTCTGCTTTTCAACTTTCCTTTTCTTAGATTAAATAGGATCAGGGAAAGGTCACTGTTTGCACATACCTTTGGAAAAAACCCAAAACAAAACAAACCTCCATTTTAACCATGGCTTGTCCTGGCATGAGAAACACTCAGTGATGTAGTCATTAGAGTCACGAAGTGCATGCTCACAGAGTAGAGATGTTTTACGCTGATTCTTTTAGATGAAAATTATTTCATTCGCTGACCCTTGAGAGCATAGAAACAATTAATCAGAACATTGTTCAGTATTCATATTACCTGTATGAATAACACTTGTTTGAATCAGTCATGTTATTTACATTATATATATGTACAAAATGTTATAGTATTGGGGGGGGCGGGGCTAGAGTAAAAGAGAAAGTGGTCCTTCCCCTCAACATTTAGCATTGTGTTGAGATATGCAAATATTTAAAATAAAGTAATTGTAATTTGGTAATTCCCTCTGAGAGTCTGAGATTAAAAAATACATGAAATTAAATTCTCTGTGTTGCTCACACCCTGTCCAGCACTGTGCATCACATTCAAAGTGTTATTCAAGTCAAAGAAAGGAGCTTGGATGGTGCTGCCCTTGTGATGAAAACATCTGATGTTTTCTTCAGGTTTTGCACGTGAACTGTTGATAATTCACCATCACCTAACTTTTTGATGTGAGATAGGACTGAGTCTTTGTTCATCCCAGGGTTATGTTGGTAAAACAGTATGAAATCCTACCAGTGAACAAACCATATCAGTAGCTATGTCTACACTGCTAAAAATATCCAACTCCAGAAGAGGTCCATGGCCTTCATGGTTTCAAGAGCTTTTATCCATTTTGCTCAGAAATAGCCCCTCTGGATGGCCACATTTTTATGGACTACACTTCACCTGAGTTTCCTTGGCATCTCAAGGTGGTACACCCAAAACCCTAAAACATACTGTTTACTTCTTGTCTTTTAACCATCAATAGTGCTGTGTATGAGTGCAGAGCTGTATCATAGTGAAGCAGTGTATCATGTAAAGTAAAAACACAGAGAAATATTTCTATAGACTAAAGGTAAGGATAAGCACTGCATGCTCCAGGATATATAATGACAGTGTAGAAATATAGACACAAGGACAATGTTCTGGGACAGAAGAAGGTGGAAAGAACCAAAACTGTTCTATAAAAATTAGTTCTTGAGAGCAAACTCAGAAATAAACTATTATCAAAACCAAATCCCACTTTCATCTGAAAGTGAACTAATTGATATACTCCAAAAAGACGAATATATATATTATATATTCCAGGTCAATGACCCATTGTAGGATGCAGACTAGTTTGTATAGTCATTCTGTCATTTGTCTACTTTCTCATCTTTCACCAGAAGAACACTTCACCAAAAGTGTTGGCAGCTTTTACACAGACTCAGTTCATACCTAACCTCAGGTCTTTAACTACAATACAAGATGTAGCACTTTTATTCCATTTTGCACCTCATTTTCAGGACAACAGAGAAAATAAATCTGATGAAGATCTCAGATAACAATTTCCTCTTACCCCAATCTTCAAGGCAAAATCATCTATACAAAATTTTACCTTGTAGGCAATAGCCTGACTTGAAAAGAAAAAGGAAAAAAAAAAAAAGAAAAAATTCAACAATCTAGATGCCAACAGTTTCATCAGTAATGTGGTTTAACTATCCATCGAGTTAATGCCATTTTCCTAATATCTGGGGGGCTTGTTTTTCTTTATGTAATTCAGTACCAGAGGAGATAAGGAAGACACTGGATTATATTGGTTTTGCAGCAGTCTCTCAGATTTTTCTAAAATTATTTGAATGTTTTCCACTATATCAAACCCCATTCCATCTGTCTTTCCTCAGAGCTCATGTCTTTTATAGGCCTTCAATTTTGCTTTCTTCCCTAATTCCTATCACCCACATCTTTCTTGAAACAACCAAAATTAGACACAGCACTCCAGCTGAGTACTTAACAGTGCTACACAGCGAAAACACTACTCCATGTGTTCTACATACGATTCTTCCGTGCTTTTGTGAAATATTTTTTTTTCACTGCAGTTTGACGCTGTTCGTTTTGGTTCAATTTTCCTTTCAGTGCATCTCCTAGATGCTATTCTGAAGAAAATGTGCCTACAAAGTCTTTCCCCAACCTCTACTTATTGAAAGATTATTCCTACACAAGCATGTTGTGCTTCTGCATGAAATAATGATGTCTTATTTGTGTTTCACGTCTATAACAAACTTGTATTAATTGTCAGCACTTTTTATCCCCTTTACCCTGAGACTGCTTTTCCATGACTAACAACAATCCTATAGTTGTCTCTATTCTGTTATAGGTCCTTTCTCTTTTCTAAAGAATCATGAACTTCATAATGTCACTGACATTTTCATGTAGACCTTCTTCCTGGATCTCTCTGTACTTCTTAGGATGAAATGTAGAAAAGCCCATCTCCAGTTACTTCTTTCACCTCTTGAAAGAAAATTCTGTTTCTGGCACTCTCCACAAATTTAAGAGACATTTTTTACCTTTTGTCTGTGTTGTCCACCTAATACTTCTGGTCTGATGGACCAAAACTGCTTGGCTGTCTGTCTCCTGCTACAGAGGGAAGGCCCTAGAGTTAAGAACTTGCTTACATAAGGCAGTTCCTCCACCCTTTCCCTTTTTTTCTCAATGTCTTTCTGAAATAGGTGTATAATGACATCCAATCCTCTGAATTATCCCTATGGGGCTTTATCAATTTTCCTGCTTAGGGTACACAAAGTGTTCAGTAGAATGACTGCCTTCTGTGCTTACTATGATCTTACTACTTACACCACTCTATTACTTAGAAGAGAAAAAAAAAAATAGTATTAGCTCTCTTTTATAAAAAATTTAGCCCCATTGACTTGACCTTTTTTTAAAAGCAAGAAGGATTACAGTAATTCTGCCAAATTCTTCACATGTGTCACTTAAGTGTCTCCTAAAACAGACCTGCAAACTTCATAGGACAGAATAAGATGCATTTCTTTGTTTTTGTACTCTGAGAAAATGTGTACTACAGAGAACTTGCAAGAATTTATTGAGGCTAAAATGGTTTTACATATTGTTCTGGTTAGAAACTCTTATAATCAAATAGCTAGCTTTGATGTCACAGTTTAGTTAAAAGAATCATATGTGTTCCTGCTCCTTAATTTCCGTGAAACCACAAATATTGGTATTGCAACAGCTTTAGGACTTCTGGACAACATAACTCAGTCTTCCTCAGAAAGTTAAAGTGTTGGGACATATTTCTTCACCTTAATTTTAATTCTTCCAACACTTACTTCTACCCAGACTTTCTCCATTCACTGCACCGAATTCCCAATAGTTCTGAAGTTGCCAATGTTATAGCAGCATACCTATAACACTGTTTTGGTTTGGAGAGTTACAACATTTTAGTTAGCTGCCCCCTGTAATGAGCCATTCTTTTTGTGTCCACGAAAATATAACCCAATCTCCTAATTTCAGGTACTGTGACACGACTACAGCTACTACCAGTGATTGTTAATAATAGTACTGTTGAGCTTGATTACAATACGTACATCCCTGAACTGTTATAGATATATGGATTTTGATAACAGATAATGGTGACTAGGCCCCCAAACCTACAATACCAATTTTCCATTTTTGGGCTGACTTCTGACAAATAAATAAGAAAATGGGGCTTTCTTATATTAAAGTGATTCTGCCAAGTCTTTTCTGGTCAAATCACAGGTAGAATACATATGCAAAAGTCACAAAGCAACCAAGATTGGAGAGAAATATGGAAAGAAAAAGGTCTTTTATAACTCCACCCTGTGAATTACAACCCAGCTGCATGAAACATGTAGATGATCATGTGTAATTAAGGTAACAGGTCAAATACTAGCACTGACTCCCCACATGTGGCTTCTGGGTGCAGTCTGGGTGTCTTTCTGATGCTCTTCTGGTCTGCTGCACAAGTGAAAAAGCAGCAAGGAGCTATAGCACCTGTGAAATACACTGCACCTGCTTTTCATTTGGCTCTTATTCTGAGGAAACATTCCAGTAAAGTTGGGTGTCTACTGGTTTTGCATACCATGTGTTGCATTCTTTTCAGGGTTAATGCTTTTCTTGGGAAGTAAGTTCTCACTTCCAGCTTGTATTATGGGATTTTTCTGGTAGAGTGTTCTGTTTGCTTTTCTTTAATAATGTTGTGCTTATGGTTAACTGGTCTTTAAAGCAGATGTGGTTTTTAATACCGTCAACTATAGCTGGTGTTAATTAATGATACTTCACTGCATTTAATTTTACTCTTCCTGCAAGTGACCACTTTTGGACAGAGGAATCAAACACATAGAGGCGTGGGTGTACATTGGCTGTTTGGAATAGGATACTTTTCAGATGCAACTAGCATTTTCCAAAGATACACAAATATTTTTAATAAAAGAAGAAATAGTATTTTCTCTCCAAATTTTATTACGATATTTTATTGTAAGGTGTTCCCCCCAAAATTACAAAGGCATTATTGTAAACTACAATTTTTGTGTTGTTTCTCCAACTTCTTTTATTGATGTAAGTCTTCTCTGTTTAGCATGTGTTTTAGTCCAGAATTTTTGCTGCAAAAATATCAGAATATGCTAATTTATTTTGTACTTAAGCACAGAATAGTTAGCTGTAATTAGACTACAAGACCACATTCCTTAGTAGTTTTGATGGGGAATCTTTTTCCAGGAGGCAGTTTCTTACTCTTTCTTTTGTATGTTTTCTATTTTAATCTGGTTTTTTATAGTTTGGGTGGGGCTTTGTCCTCTTTGAAGATGCTCATTAACTTGTATGGAGTATAGCATCACTTCCAAAGGCAGAAATGGGTAGAGGAGGGAAAGAGAAGACAAGATATTTCTTCTCAACACCCTGTGATTCTCTTTTCTGTATGATCAGTTTGCTCTGCTCGTCTTGCACACCCTTTTTGGACTGACTTTTCTATGCAGGGAAACCTTGAGACTCTTTCCTACCAGGCCTGTGGTGTGTAGAGCAATGGATCTGAATTGTAATTGACATTTCATAGTTACTGTGTGTGGATAACTGATAATGAAGCTTTGAAAACTGAAAGTGTTTGTGTTTTGGAGATACCAAACACTCCCTAAGTGCCAGTGATGCCAACTAAGATGTGTGAGTATCTAGCAGCTCTGAAAAGTGGTCTGACCTTTTTTGTTTATGCTACCTGTATTCTTCTACTTTGCTATCTCTGTGCTCTCAGTCCCACACCAGGTATTTGCTTTCTAGGTGGGATGTCCTTCTGTCTAGAATTTTAAACGCAAAGATAGTTTATTTTGAAAATAATAGTTTATTGCCTTTTTTAACAAAAAACTGAGATGTTGTGAGGAGATGTTCTCACTCTCCTTGAGATGATTAAGAAATAAAACTGTTGCCTTTTGGATACAGCTCTGAAATTTGGGGCTGGGACAGTGAAGTACTTGAGCTGTTCTGTCTCTTTTAAAAATCAGTAAATTCATATACTTCATAGCAGCAGAAGTCAAAGCCTTTCACTAATTTTTTGGAACAGAGAAGACAGATGTGTATGTGCATAATGCAGGCTTAACACTGAGTCATGGAATCATAGAACCATTTAGATTTGAAATGATCTAAGATCATTGAGTTCAACCACTAATTCAGCACTGCTAAGTCCACCACTTGATGAACTGATGCACAGGAAATTCCACCTAAACATGAGGAAGAACTTTACTGTGTGGGTAACCAAGCACTGGAACAGGTTGCCCGGAGAGGCTGTGGAGTCTCCTTCCCTGGAGATATTCAAAATCCATCTGGATGGATCAATACTGAGTAACGTGCTCTAGGGGACTCTGCTTGAGCAGGGAGGTTGGACTGGATGAACTCCAGTGGTCTCTTCTAGCATTAACCCTTCTGTGGGACTCAGGGAGGAGGCGATGCCCCAGTAAGGGGGCCAAGCTGCCCGCCGTGCGCGGTGTGCAGGGCCGGAGGCGGCGGGCGGGAGGCGCCGGGCGGCATCAACTTAGTGGCTCAGCCCTGTTGCGGCACCGACCTTCACCTGAAACCCGAGCCGGAGGAGGGAGGGCCGTGCCCGCCGCTATAACACCCGGGCGGGAGGCGGTCGACCCGCCCCGCAGGGACCGGGAAGGGGCTCGGGCTGGCCACAGATACCAATCCACCCGTGTGTGGGCTGTGAAGGTAAGCTGAAATAATGTGAGGGGGAAAGCACAGTCAACAGTCGAACAAAAATGCTGCAATTTTTTTTTTTTTTTAAATTTGAAGTCTATTAGGCATTTTGTTATCATTATTACTTTAGCCTTTATCAAGTTCATGTGTGGCTTTTCTTTTGTGGTTTGGGGGTTTTTTGTTGTTGCTTGGGGTTTTATAACCAGTATATTTGATAGATCAAGAAAGAAAGTCTAGGGAGACTTGCAGCACCAGTCATTTACTGCCTCTAAATCTCTGCTAGTACCATATAGCATAATGAGTGCATGTCTTTACCATTGTAATAATGACCATATTAGACTGCTCAATTAGTTCTAATCAGACATAAAGTAATGAGGGAAATCCTCGATTCTGTAATAGATCATCCACAATAATTTCTATATGACCTCAGGATTTAGCATAAAAGACTACTAAAGCAGGCTACTGAGATACATCCCCTTATAAAAGTGTGCACTGTTCCTGATATCTCATTAATAGTAGTTATTTTGTCATGCTGTTGCATATTTTATTTTCTTTTTAGCTGTTCTATTTAAATAGAATAAAGTTGAGACCAAGATGTAATGAGTCATGGAAAAATCCACAGATGTGAACTCCTTAAATATTTACTAATTCTAAATGTTGGTTTTTAAATGCAGATTTTGATTAATGTGACTTCCTCATAAGGATACAACAAAGAAGAACAATGAAGGACCATTTTGTAAATTCTGCAGAGAAGGACCTCTCTGATCCTGGTAGGCATGAACACTGTATACATGTTTGAGGAATATATTCCACAGCTTTCAATCTAAAGATGCATTATAAAGCTTTCCTTAACGTTATAGTGGTTTTGTAGGAGATAACAAGTTTCCACTCAGCTAAAGCCACACCTGTAAAGCATTTCTGCATGAATCATTCCATCAAGTTCAACAAAAGTCATTTATGTAGGTGAAACTATTTAGGAGGGTCCTAGCCTTGGCATGAAAATGCTGCTGAGGTAAGCTAAGCTGGAAGCACATTATTGTTTTTAAATGGTTGTCTAAACCAGTCATTATAGACTGATCGACATTAAAAAGCTGTGTAGAAAATTCATAGTGAATCAGCAGTTAAGGTAAAGGTAAATAGAGAGTCGCTGCTGTGGGGAGTCCCTTTTCTCCCCACATGTTTTACAGTTGGTTCCCTACTGTAGTTGCACATCAGTTTCTTTAGATACTTATTACATCTCATTTTATGCATTTAGAATTATAAGATTCCCAGGGTAGGATTCGTCTTTCATGTTGGTTTCTGAAGCCCGTATCACAAAGGAAGTGAGACGTGGCAATTACTGTGAGAGAAAGAAAAATTGAAGATGATTATTACAGGCAAAGACATGTTTCTTCAGTCAACTTCCATCTCTTCTGTGAAGTTATAACCTTCACTCTAAGCAAATCCATTCATTTCATTAGGGCTTCTTCTCATTTGCATTCACTTGTGTAAGTGTTTGAAGAATTAATTAAAACTCTTTCATTTCTCTCTTGGAAATGGAAATGGAAGCTTTTTTCTGGAGTAAAGAAGAACTAAATAGAAAAGAAGCTTTGAGAAAAATCCACAAGGCTCTTTCAAGGACATGAGGAAAACTGTCTTTAAATGCAAAAGTCTCAGCAGTGAAAGATGCAGGAAAATGGTGCAATAGTTAGATTACTAAGTTTCTGGTGTGGTTGGTTTTTTTTAATTTTATTTAACAGAATCTGCAAGCAAGGAATATGACAATCCCTCTTTCCAACATGAAGAACATCTAGAACAAAGTGACAAATTAAAGCCCAAGGCAAAAAAGTAGGTATTATTTGAACTCAAGTCATTGGCTGCTGGTATACTTGTTGTATGGGGGCAGGGGAAGAAAGAGTTTAATACCATTAATATAGAGTTTAATACAGTTTTTTAGAGAAAAAAAAAAAGGCCTTAATTAGTCTTTTGTATTTTCTTCTAGGAAAGAAAATGAGAAGTCAGCAAAACAAATGGTTGGCATTTTTGAATTGGTTAGTGTCTAGTTTAATGGTCTGTTTTATTTTTCCTTTATTTGTCATTTTGAGTTGCTTATGAATTGCAATTAATAGGCAATGAAAAACCTGAGAAAAAGCCTGAGACCTACTCATTCTTGATCTCCTTAAGTTTTGCTTTGTTATGTCAGATTCCCCTCTCGGTGGATTGGCAACACTGAAAGCAGTTCAACCTTAGTGCTGTTGGAAGATGAAGCTCACCCTTACTGAGCCTGTTCTAGGACATATATGTTGCACAGGCCCTTGCCTTACCTCTAGTTATAAATCGTTTATCCTGTGTCTGATATCTGACGGATCTGCTCTCTGAGAATGAGTAGTATAGTTTTGTGTCACTTTTCTATAAAGCAGCTATTCCCAAATAGCTCTTACATGTGGACTTGCTTATTCTGGAACAGAGAAGTTTGATTCTTCTCTGGTTTATTCCATGTCCATTTACACCTTAACCTTAAGAAGGTTAAGACAGTCAGGAATAAAATGCTCTGATTTCAGACTGACCACATGCTAGGATAGCTATGGCAGTTTAAATTCACACCCTTTTTTAAACCAAACAAATTTTGAAGGGTAGATGAGCTTGAAGATACAATCTATCTCTGCTAAAATAATTTTCTACTGGTAGATACAAGCCATGTTCTGGTCAATAACTCACTCTTGTTTACATTGTAAAGTCATTATCTTAGTAAATATGGAACTTAATGGAATACAAAATGCAGTATATTGTACAAAGGTCATCATCACTTACAAACATTTAGTTTTTTTCAGATGGAGAATCCATGTTCTGCCAATATTCTCTTAGCAACCTTACTGAGTACTGATTTAAAGATGTGTTCAACTACAAGATTCTTTTATTCCGAGTTTACTGAGTTGGAGTGCTACTTTAGTGCTACTTAAGAACATGTTGGTAGAAACAAAGCTGTTCTGTAAGTGTGCTGTATTGTAGCAAATATGTGAACTGTCAGGTGCAATGTCACTTCTTTCTCTTTTTCTTTTCTTTTTTTTTTTTTTAATGCTCACATAGTTTTGCTATGCTGACTGGGTGGATGTCCTTTTGATGATAATTGGTTTGATCACAGCTGCTGCAAATGGTACTGGAATGCCACTTATGATCATTGTCTTTGGAGAGATGACAAACAGCTTTGTGCTAAGTGGCGTGGAATCAAACGGTAAAAAGTTAAAATTAGAATTCTCTGCATATTGTAGCCCCATACAGGGGCTAAGATGCCTTTTTTCCCCCTAGACTAGACACTGGTACACATCTAATAAGTATACAATATAATAACAAGAGAAACATTCATCCTGCTGGAAATAATCCAGTCATTTTAATCAATCTTTAATGGTAAGTCCAGGAGAGAACCAAAGCATCGGATGTGCTCTTTATTAATGAACTTCAGCTTTGGTAAGATAGTAAGGAGCATGACCAACTTCTGTATCATCAATTATCAGACATTAATTCCTTAAAAGTAAATGTGTGCTTGTCAAATCATTTTGTATTTTGCAAGACCTCACTTGCAAAATACAAAACATTCCCAAAGTGGTGATCCCATATTGCCATGACTTATCTTCTACATATAACACTTTCACAAACATTGCTACTTTTTATTTCTTCTTGATAGATACTTCAGTAAACAATTCCAGCTGCCCATCAGTTCCAGGCGTGGATATAGAAGGTGACATGACAAAGTAAGAGTTTTTGTAGTTTTCCTGTTAGTAGAGTATTGGAGAATTTTCTTTTACTCTTTGAGCAGAAGCCAAATGTATGTCTTCTAAAAAAGTTTTCCCAATAATGCATCACAGGCTTCAGTATTTAATTTGGTATGATAAATCAAGACTAGTTGTGGCTTTGTGTGTCTAACTTCTCTTGCAAGCTGTGGAGTCACATGGGTTTTTATTCCCTTATTCCAGGTTTGCTTACTATTATGTGGGAATTGGCTTTGCTGTATTGATCCTGAGCACCATCCAAGTATGGACATTTTTGGTTGCTGCTACGAGGCAAACAGCAAGGATCCGGCAGAAGTTCTTTTTTGCAGTGCTCCATCAGGAGATGGCTTGGTTTGATACTACCCAGATAGGAATGCTGAACACCAGACTGACAGAGTGAGGGCTCTGATCTTTTTTTACACGCAAACACACACGCACAAGCGTGACATTTGAAAGACAACTGCCATTTATCACTGTGGAATAACCTATAGAGAGTTTAAAAAAAATAATCCTTTTCAGCTCCATTAGTGAAGTATCTGTGATACATGCATTGGAAGGGTTTTTGCTGTGAAATGCCTGACACTGGCTTTCTAATGTTCATGAAGTATGTGGCAGTCAGTGCTAGATAAACACCTCTGCTGTCTCCACCTAGTTTACAAATACTGAAAGCTCTGACATTTTACTGAATGGAAATGAGCTTGTACTTGCATCCAGTCAGATCTCAGGCTGAACTCTGTCCAGGCAGTTAGTCTTTGGAGCTTTTCCATGAACTCAAATAGATGTAGGGATAAGTACTATAAGCCTCAAGTTGCTATGGGACGGTATTCATGGGCAGAACTCTTTTTTTTTTTTTTTTTTTTTTTTTTTTTTTTTTCTGGATTTTAAAGTAGCTTTAGACAGAGCTGTGTCCTAAAAGATGTAAGAGAAGCTTAAATGAAACCACTCTCAACTCTAGTATTTATATGTTCTGGGGAGAGAAAATGGAAATTATGAAAAAATGGGGGTTATTGCAAATAATGTTCTGATGGAATGGAGGTAACCCTTCATCTGACTCTGTAGCTAAAATTCAGAACATAAAATGCATCAGAGCTCAGCACAAGAAATTGTTTGGAAATGGTTATGTTGGGTGAGGAGGCTTCTTGACTATTTACTTGTACTGTTCCATTTGGATGCCTGATAAAGGAGCTACGTCATTTGTGACCTAGTGGCAGGACATAGAAACAGCAGTGTTTTGGCTACAGAAGAGCCTAATGGTATAGTCCAGAAGCTGTGGTTAGAAATTTCACTGTGCCAGTTAGGAAATGGCAAAGCTTCTGACATTAGACCACACAGCATGAAAAGAAGGGGGAGGGAGTCACAGCGAAAAGCATTCCAAGCTAAATCTTTTTTTTTATTATTATTTAAAGGGACATCAACATCATCCACCAAGGCATCGGAGACAAGATCTGTATATTTTTACAGTTTTTTACCACGTTTCTGGCAGGGATTATTATAGGATTCATCCATGGGTGGAAGCTCACACTGGTGATTTTGTCAGTCAGCCCTCTTCTCGCTGCATCAGCAGCAGTTTGGTCAACTGTAAGTGTGTGCGGATTAATAAACAAATACCAGAAAAACATCACAACTCTTATGCATAGGAAAAGGGAGGGAATGGAAGAAAATTAGTGTGGTTTCTAAGTTGTGAGGTTGGCCCCATGTTTACTTCATGATTTCTATTCTTTTTGTAGCCTTTCTCTGCATTCCCAAGCACATACTTGTAAGTCATGTTCCTTCTGCCTGCATATTCTGTCCTTTTTCCATGTTACAGAAGGGTAATGTGCACTTTTCCCTCCCAACTCATACTTTTCAAGTTCTTTCCATCTGCACTTACATGTACTATGTTTCTTGCAAATAATTTACCAAGTTGCATGCCGTGTACAGAGTAGATCCTAGGACATATATACAGCTGCTGCAGACTGTAGCAATATAAATCAGCAAAATATCTGGAGAGGTTTCCCTTTCAGAAAGGAAAACATTTTCTCATTTTGTGCTGTTGTAGCCACATTAATGGGTACGGCTCATATTCCTAAGTGGCTACTTGTATACGATTCTATGGGGGGTTATTTTCCTCATGAAAGCATTTCAGTTAAGGTTGGAAGAAGAATGTTGGAGGCTGTAAAGTGATTGACTTGCTTACTTCAATGTCTACTGACACTCTACAGAGCAGCTATGGCACACCTCTCTGCTTCTACACACATCATAGTAGAGCTCATAGGCTGTCCTCAGCTTGGGAGAAAAGCCAATCAGCCATGAAGCTCATCTGATGCTTGTGTAGCATGTGACTGTAATGAGGATACAATGAAAAACTGAGCTGGAGGAGTTGACCTTCACTTTTCTAAAGTCTCATCTTACTTATATCCTTTCAGTAGGCTGCAATAACATCTGATTTTCAACTTTCCAGCTCCTGGCATCCCTTACTGCTAAAGAGCTGTCTGCTTATGCCAAAGCAGGAGCTGTGGCAGAAGAAATTTTGACAGCAATCAGGACTGTTGTGGCTTTCAATGGACAGCAGAAGGCATTAGCAAAGTAAGTTTTTAATTAATAATTATATTTAAAATATGGAGAAGGTCTTTGGTTTGTGAGGATTTGGTTTGTTTGGTTTTTTTTTATTTTTTTGGGAGGGGCAAGGGAGTGAGATTCTCCTTAAAGTAACTTTATCTTTCTGTAAATGGACAAATCACCTGAAAACAAATATATTTTTGTTTTGCCTTTTTAAAACATGGAAGACTAAACCTTACCTCTGGTAGAAAATGCTGATAACACTTTTTCAAGGTTTCCTTTCAGAATTAATGCAAACAAGTGGTTCAAGACTGGTATCGTGTCTTCCATCATGATAACAAAGTCATGATGCTCAACTGTTTTTTTTAATTTGTCTTCCATAACATATAAATATGCCAATGTTGCCAGCTTATGTCAGAGCAGATTTATTTGGATGAATTATATCCCTAATAGTCCTCTGTCAAAAAAAAATAATCTGTATTCTCTTTAGGATTTGAATTTTATTACATAAATCCTTTTAATTAAGAAAAGGGCACTGGGAAATAGGAATCAGGATGCCATGTAGAACCTGTCAAATTTTTCCTTATCCACTTTCAGATACAATGCTAACTTAGAGACAGCTAAACGTGTTGGAGTGAAAAAATCCATTACCACCAACACATCTCTAGGTGTTTCACAATTTCTTATCTTTGGGTCCTACGCACTTGCATTTTGGTATGGAACCAAGCTCACTGCTGAGGATGAGCATTATGACATTGGCCGTGTCTTAATTGTAAGTACATCAACGCAGCTTTGAAAAATGTTCTGTAACCTCAAGCAAATAATTATACAAGTGGTGTATCTATTTTCTGCCACATGCTTGCTAAATTAGCTGTTACAGACTCGCTTAGTATAAAAGAACTGGAAGGTATTCATCTTGCCTAGCTTTTGACATAACAAGCTTGAACAGGACACCTTGTATTCCCACCCTAATCAATGCAGAGGCAAAAGTGTCTGTACTTTTCTCACTAGTCTTGGACTTCTTTGTAGAGTAGGATGAACAACCAAGAGCTGGTGGTTAAGAAGTGAAGACAAGTAATCTGGACTTCCAATAAAATTCTACCCAGACAGAGACGAAATGGATCTCACTGATGTGCTGAATGTGTAGGGGGAAGTTCTCAAGATCTCATTTAGCCACAATGCCTTCTATTCATTTTGATGTTGTTTGCTTGCATGAGTTTAACAGTGCATTACCAATATGTCTTATTTTGGTAATGGTTTGACGATATTTAGTATCTTATTGCCATCAAAAGTTTGGCTACATGCTTAACTTTCACACTCTCCTCAGTATGCTTCCTCACAGCACGTTAAGTGAATTGTGTGTCCAGAAAACCTGGACTAAATTCTATGAGCCTCCTAACTTTAGGAACATCTGGAAAACAACAGAGAAAGATATTTGTACATAATAGAAAATGTAAGAACATTAAAAAGAAAAGTAATTCATGCCACAAAGGCATGTGTCAGTAATTATAATTTACTCCAGGAAAATGTGGTGTGCACACAAGCAATCATGAAATGCACCTTGCACTTTTGTATTTAATTTTCCTGAAAAGGTTTAAATGCCAAAGTCTTGAGTGTACATCTGGTCACTGGTGACTTTGTAAGCATTAAGCGCGATGCTCCCCTCTCCATCTCCCACAGGTGTTCTTTGCTGTGCTTGTTGGAGCTTTCTCCCTGGGCCAGGCAGCTCCCAACCTGGAGAGTGTGGCTAAGGCACGGGGAGCTGCCTATGAAGTATATAAGATTATCAAAAAGGTAAATATCTAAGTAAGTAGAATACAAGCCTTTCAACCACATTTAACTTCCCCTCCCTCTCTTTTTTTTTCCTCTTGAGATATAACAAAAACACTCTAAAGCCCCAAAACCATAAACTCTGTAGATGCCTACCACAGAAACCCATAATAGTTCATATGAAGGAAACAGCCTCTTTATTTGTTATAATGAATGTTGGGAAACCTAGCATGTTTATCTGAAATATATGGTTGAGGTCTTTCTCTAGTATTCGCCTTTCAGCTCTGGGGGAAAGTAGTAAGGCACTGTGTTAACTTTTAAAAAATGTGAAACACAAACAACAAATAAACAAAATAGTTTATTGTGCGAGGAGTTGGTGAGGAAGGGATTAGTATTGCTATTGAAAGTTACAATATTAATATTCTCTGATGCTGATGTTGCTACGGAAAAGGTTTTCCACATTATTATCTTGGCCTTGCTGTGCTATGCAGCAATTGCATATCTGTGTATATAAAATATTTTAAACAAGCAGGACTAAAAAGTTCATGGAGAAGTGGCCATTCTTCTTGATATGAGTTAAAAATCCTCCTGTCCAGATCACCAAGGGCCATGTTTTGGCTGCAAGATAGTGCAGTTAAGTTCGGCAATTACAGATTTTCTGCTATGGATTTTGTTGCATTTGAAAATCATCTATATTTGTCAAAGTAGAATTCACAGTTACATGTTCCCCTGTAATCAGCATCCTGTGAGTAAAATGCAGCAACTCTGCAGTGGTACACTGCAGTGTAAACTGGCAGCTGAGAGAGTAAACAACAATGTAGCTAGCAGAAATAACAATTCCAAAAGTTATATTTAAAAATTCTCTTTCCAGAAACGGCTCATAGACAGCAGTTCTGAGGAAGGCTACAAACCAGACAAACTCACAGGAGAAATTGAATTCAGAAATATCCATTTCAGTTACCCAGCCAGACCTGATGTTAAAGTAAGTGTTTAGTTTAGATTAATGTACTGAAATTCTTCAGCCTATGTCCATGTTTTTGTCTAACCTTGTTGTTCTAGAATGCCAAATTCTAGAACGCTCCTGTTTTGGGGGGTGGGACATTATTTTTCCCTCAATAGCACAATTTTCCCTCCCAAATAGCACAAAGCTCTAGATCTACTGTCACTGTCTATCTGCTCACAATTCTCTTGTACAGGAAAAATCTAAGAATATGTATTGCTCCTAGTCTGAATTCCTGTGAACAAGCACTCTGATAAATCAAAAAAGATTTTTCAAAACCTGTTATTAAAACTCCCAGACTTAAAACAGTTAAGTCAGGAACCTGCTTTTTCCAGTTCCTTGGTCATTCAGAGTTGCTATGATATCCCATGTGAAAAATTATCTGTGAGGTAGGCTTTACAACAATATGCAGTCAAATGGATTGAAATGTATGATCCTAAATATACATTTGGAAGTCAAAAGTTATATTGGGCAGATGTTAGAATTGCTGTTGGATAAACTGCTGTCCCTGTTCTTTGCCAGTTCAATTTCCCTTAGTGACCTATGTACATCATCTCCTGGTGACTAATTACTTTTGTGGAGATACAGTTAGTATGACCTCTTAGCCATATTCAACAGTTTATAATCTTTTGAACACCTTGATAAAGGTAAAAGAAAAAGGAATTTGCTGCTGTTGTTGCTTACTTGATAACAGAGACTGGAATAAAGATTTCAAATGCCAACAATTAAAAGCTTGACCTGCTGATTTAGTGGTGAGAATGGGGAGCTTCATATCACTGTGGTTATTTCTTCAGATGGTTCTTCCTACCTCAGTCATCTGAGGTCTGTCCCATTGGGCATCAAATCTGTTTCCAGGACACTGGGACAGCTGAAGGGCAGACTCAGAGCTGGCCTTTCTTCCCTAAGTGAAGTTGGTGCAATGCATCTTCTGTCCCTCTTAGATCAGAAATATGAAGTTACAGAGCAGAGTCTTCATCCTTCTTCCTAAAAATGCTGTTCAGACTGATAAGCTATGTTATTGGTCTGCATGCCAAATGGGAGGGAAATAAGAAATATTTGTCATGCTTCCCAAATCTAAGTCAGCAGCTCTCCATACTAAGACCATCAATGTTATTTAATATATCCAAAAGGAATCAACAAAGGTGTGTAGAAGTTATCCACAATCTCTCAAGCAATTGATGCAATACAGTATAATCTCCCCTGTCTACATGAAACCAAATCAAAGAGTTCTAAGGAGTCTAGTTATTGTTAGTTTTAATCTTGGCAACACCTTGCCTGATGAAAGAGTTAGTTACAACCGCATAATAGGCTATTTCTATTTGCATCTGCAGATACTATGGTATCCAGAATATGGTTCTTTCTTGATAATGCAGGCACCAGGATATCAGCTTCTTGGAGATACAAACCCTGTTGGATGTAACATAGGGAAAGGAGAGGAATATTGCAACTGTTTTAATCTCTCATTGCAAAAACATTTGTAGGCAAAATTATAAGTCAGCCTCATATAAACAAGAGGAGTTCCCATAGCAGCTAAATATTTTGGCAGCCACACAGCATTACTGGTATATGACATGGACATCTTTTGAGGTAAAATGTTCCTTAATGTGAAAATAGCAGCAAAGATACCACTAATCTGTTACTACTGCCCAGGTTGCTGAGTCTGTTAAAAATAAGGAATGAGATTTACTGAGTGCTTTCCAGCAGTTACCTATTCAAAACAGACATTTATACTCTAAAAATAGAACGTGGCAAGCTTGTTTCTCGGCCATCGTGTTTAGCAACTGGAAAGTGTTTTTCTGTGAGATTCATAGTTGAGTGTTATGCCATTGGCTAAGCACTGGAAAATGAAGGACAGCAGGAGAATGAAAGATCCCAAGCCTGCTCTCAGGTTACACAAACTGGAGAAAATGTCCTATCGAGTTTAGAGTATTGTGGCTAAGTCTGTATTCGTTGATTTGAGTGTGCTGGGGAATTTTCCCAGGAACTGGAATGCAAGGGAACTCTTAAAACGTTTCATGGCATGAACTTGGCCAGTTCCACTTATCAATCTTCTCAAATAATTCCCAGGCTTGCTTTGGTAGGCAGAAGGATCCAGGTTCCGTTCCCAAAAGACAGATTAAATGTAGCCATCCTGTTTCAAAGGCTAATACACTTCAGAAGCATAGATGTGGCCTTTTTCCTATTCAAAATATTCTCAGGTACAATTACCTTGCTAATACTGCCATACCTTTAGGCTGTGGCCCTTACTACTGCCTTGATTACTACTGAAGTTATCTGGACAAACTGTTCTCTAACCTAACTCATCAAACTAAGATATGGTTGGTTGTTTGTTTGTTTTATTCCCAGATTCTCAAAGGTCTAAACTTGAAAGTTCAAACTGGGAAGACCATTGCTTTAGTTGGTTCCAGTGGCTGTGGAAAAAGCACTACTGTTCAGTTGCTGCAGAGATTCTATGATCCTGACCAGGGAGAAGTGAGTGTCTGTATGTGAACTGTAAAAACTGAGAGCTATTAGGACAAGCATGAGTTTTCCATATTGACTGAACCTCATTTTCTGTTTTTACTGAATTTGAGCATATGTCTACATCATCCATATTTCCACAATTTAAATTTCAAATGAAATATCTTCTCCTGTTGGCTTAACTTCATTATTCTGCTCCTTCTTACAGTACTATGCCACAAATAGCAAATACCACAAGTCTTTTATTATATGCAAGATCTGAATTTAGAATAATTTTTATCAACAATTGATAATTGATAATTCTAAAATTCTGTACACTTTTTTTAAACAAAGCATAATCTAACAATGTTCTGCTGTATTTTGCTTCCTTTTCATTTAATGGTAACTAAAACCTGGAGAGAATTTTCCTATTTTAAATGGTTGCTTGCTTGGCTAGGTTTTTTTCTCTATCTGCTAACCCACAGCAAAAGTTTCCATCTTTACACATTGTATGTCTTTTACCACTAAACACTAAATCCAATCAGTAAATGGTAAATACTTCTCATAAGAAATTTACAAAGGAAAAAGAAAAGGGGGGAAATAAACCACATTTCCTTTTTTAAGAAAAATGTAGTTTTTATTCTTGATATTTGAAGAATGCTACTTAGTTACTACTGCTAGTTGAAAGCAGGTAAACATTTTAAATATTAAACATTGAACTATCAGTGCATAATGTACCAGGGTGGTTGTTATCAACACGTTTCTTAGTGTTTCTGTGGCTGTTCATACCTGCCCCCATGCCTGATTTTACTGTGCCAATGTTCACATGACCACACTGCAAATGATCTAGATTAAAAATAACTTTCCCTTTCTTTTTAGTCAACTTGGGCTATTTCATTGATCTGATGAAAAGCACAGACACAGAAGCAATTGTGTAGCCACAACTGTGAGGACAGCAAACTGACACAGGGGCACGAGAACTGGGTAAAAAGTATGCAAAGAAGCTGGAAAAGTCTTAAGCCAGCTCTGACAGGATGATTATCAAAACAAAAAACAACAACAAAAACACAAACAACAAATAAACAAAATCACAAACAAATACCAAAAAACCCCAATGTTTTCTCTGTTTATGCTGCTCCTCAGCATTTCCCAGCTTGTGCAGTGGATAGAAAAACTGCAGTTGTAGCTTCTCCCCCAACATATTTTTCTACTAAAGAAAATATTTTTTTCTTTCTTCACCTTGTTGCTGATATTCAAGCCAAGTAATGGTGATTAGTTGCTTAATTAAGAATACAATGCATTTCCTCAAATTCTTTGACATACTCTTTTCCTCTCAGATTACTTTAGATGGTCGGGATATTCGGACACTTAATGTAAAGTGGCTACGAGAAAATATTGGGATTGTGAGTCAGGAGCCTGTTTTATTTGCAACCACAATAGCTGAGAACATTCGCTACGGCAGAGAAGACATTTCTGATGCTGAAATTGAGCGAGCAGCCAAGGAGGCCAATGCTTTTGACTTTATATCTAGACTGCCTGATGTAAGTTCATGAACTTCTTTTTAGTGTAAGAATTGAAGATCCATTTAGGCTGATGTCCTGTTTCTGAGGAGGAGAGCATGGGAATTTGTTATACTACAACTTGTCAAAATAGTCTTGTAGCCTCCAGCAGCTTTCAGTTTAGGGGGTTTTTCAACTAAATGTTGTACCTTTGGTTGTTCTCAAAGGACTTCTGCTGAAGTCTGGGAAAAAATGTCTATGCCTTAACTGAGGAGACAGAGAGCTTCACAGCTATATTGACATCATAATAATCTCATGAGGCATGGGAAGAGTTGGGCTTTTAAACAGAAGATCCAGAAATCCAAAACCCTTTGTCAGGAGCTGTCTGGACATTCAATGTGAAATGGGCGGGGTGGCTGGAAGTAAATAAGTATTACCTGAACCAAGACCCTTTTTAGCAGCTAGGACCTTGAGCTCTCCCTCTGCCTGAGATTCACAGCTTTGACCCCTTTCTTAAGAGTAGGTGCTTTGCTCCTTTCAGGGTGGGGGTGCGAAGTGAGATCAATCATTCAAAACACATCCTCATAAATGGATAATATGCCCTTCCTTTTGTTCCTGCAGTTAAAAAAATGCGGGGAAAGTGACCACATGGGATTTTATTTCAAATCCTTCTACTGGTTTAGAGAACCTTGCTGCCATCTCTCAAGCTGCCATCTCTCTTTCTAGCATGTCTGTCTATTCCAAGGTTCCCTCTTCTCAGGAAGAGTTATTTGGTCATATTTACTCTTAAGCAGCTATATAATAAAAAACTACAGTAGACTTTGAGACTTGTCACTTTAGAGTAAGTGACACAGTCAGTAAGAACCAAGCCATGGCTCCAAGTAGGATGTCTGAGGTTCAGGAGGCAACTTTATAGGTCCTGATTTGTCCCTATCATTCCAATCCTTTTGGAAAGGTAGGCAGTCCTCAGTAAATACAGAGGCTCACCTTGAGAAAACCCAGGGTTTGGAGCACTCTCTGAGTGAGCAAGAAAGATGATGTTTTTAAAGAACCGTAAGTTCAAACTTGGGCACCTAAAGTGTGCAGTGGGGGTAGGAGGGTTCAGCTAAGGGCTTGTTGGATGGATATAATTCCATGTTTGTTCTGCCTATGCTCAAGTAACTAGACAAGTTACCTCTTGTCTAGAAGTTGAGTATTCACATTGCACAGAGGAGTGAGGATTTCATTTGAGATGTTCCACAACCTCTGTTTGATTCTCTCTTTTCTCAGAAATTTAACACCATGGTAGGGGAAAGAGGGGCTCAGCTGAGTGGAGGACAGAAGCAACGAATAGCCATTGCTCGTGCCTTAGCAAGAAATCCCAAGATTCTTCTTCTAGATGAAGCTACATCTGCATTAGATACTCAGAGTGAATCCATAGTACAAGCAGCTCTCGATAAGGTAAGACTCATGTTATTAAAACTACCATCTGCCATGAAAAGGTGCAAGAGCATTTAAGAAAAAATCAATGATTTTCAGTGCAGGTTTCCACTGGAACTGAGGACACTGGAAAATAACATTTGGATGGATGATCGATTTCAGTGTTTTAGCAGGGAGTTTGAACTATCAAAAATTGACATGAGAATTGCTTTTGCTTTTTAGGGTTTTTGGCTTTGCATTATTACTAATTACAAAGACACTTAATCGTGTGGAACTGCAACTTTAATGACCTGCACTCTCTTTCTCAAATCATAATTGTTCATTTGCTGGTCAAATATTGATGGCATCTTATCAAGGCAAGGTACAAGGACTGAATAGCCTTTTTCAGGTAGATAAATAGCAATTTATATATGACATTCCTAGTATTTTTTCTTCATTGAATAGTTGCTTCATAATTTTCAGACAGCGCTTGGGATTTAGCTGTTTTCTTTCTTTTCAGAGACAGTGCAAATCATAGGACACAAGCAGAGCCAGTTACAAATACTTGAGTCTCTACCCCACATCTCTTTTTATCAGCCCCACAGCTCTAGGTGGGTGCTTCTGCAGAGAGAGTTGTCAGCTTGTACCCATGTCTCTGATAAGCACACAATACCTTCCTCACAGCCCTCTTTCATCAGCAGTTTCCAACAACATTTAGTGGAATCTAAAGGCTTTGACTGAAAAAGAACTTGCTGATTGGGCTCTAGTGTTTTATCTTTTGCTAATATTTATTTAAATGTATTTTTAAAAACTAAGTGAAAAATCCTGCTTTTCATTAGAGTAGTTATGCAGAGAGATAGAAATTACTAGTATGGCTCAAGGGAAATACAGAATTTGCTATCTTCATTGCCAGTCAATTTATATCTGAGGTAAAATGGAGCTGTTTGTTATATTCACATGATTCTACTGATATTAGTACTGAGGTAACATTTAGATACAAAAATAATATATAATCTAATTTTTATATTCATGATATAATTGCTGCAGAATTTAACACTAAATGATTGCTGCTTCAAACATAATTTAGCTTTCTCCTGCATGTTCTTTAATTTCATGATCAAATACTTACCTTTTCTGAAATTAATTGGTTAATTTAGTGCATAACAAAGAGGGAGGTCATTTAGTTAAGTGGACTGTTCTGTATAGAATTTATCATCCTTCAGCATGTTCCCAGAATACATCAAAATGAACCTTGAATCATAACTTAATCATCTTTTCACAGCTTTTTTTTCACAGTGTAGTCCCCAAATGCAATTTCCAAATTTCAACATCCCTGAGTGGAAAAAATGATGCTAATACGGTTCATTACTTTTACAGCTGAAGAGCAGAGATATTAACTTCATGAGCACTCACTCTTTCTGGGCAGTCGTGTACACCTTTTTGTAGTCTGTAGTTTTTCAGATAACTCTGAATCTTTTAAAGCATTTTGCTTGTTCTGATCACAGATCTGATCCCACCTGCAATGGTGAAGGTTCTGTGCATTAGGGCACGGGCATGAAAACCACACATCAGACCTCCTGTGACAGGCTTTCAGTGACTTGCAACAGATCCATGACAACTTGATGGTAGCCTTGGGGGAAGAATTCAAATATCTGTGGAAGCATTCATCTACTACAGCTGGCTTCCTCTTCTTCATACCCCTGTTCCTGTGCCCGTATGATGTAGCAAGTAACTTCCAGCAGGCCCCTGCACCACAGAGCATGCTTATTGCATGAGGTCCCCTTGGATTTCTCCTCCTGCCTCCATCCTGCCACCTGCTCCAGGCATGAGGGACAAGGGAAGCTGACCTCTACAGCAGTCGGAACCTGGCACATGCTACTTTGCTGCATGAGGGCTGTGTGTGCCACTGGTCTGCAGGAGGGAGCTGGAGAGGGGTGGAACATGTAACCTGCTGACTGGGACTTCAGCAGCTCTCTCTGCCAAATCCCAACAGGATTATTGTCAAATTGGCTTATTTCAGAAGACCGGGAAAATGCTTTAGGGAGTGGCTCAATCCCATTTCTTACCCCAGTTGTGCTCCACTCCTCTGCCCTTTGCTGCTAAGTCTTGTCAGAAATCATGCTGATGTACTTCCAAAAATATGCATAGACACTATATAAAGAAAATATCCATTCTTTATATACTTGCTATCCTAGCTTTATTTTCAGAAAGATCTAACTATTCTCCCTGCATTTCGTCCCCCCCTTGCATACGCATGGAAACACTTTATGAGCACTTTAGCTCAAACAGTTCAAGTTTCATAAAAAGTCAAATAACCTTATAGTCTTTAATACCTGTGTTGCCTGTCTAAAAAGATTAATGTGGTTTTCTCTGCCTAAATTAGTCAAATGAAAGTGTCCTTAGACTGCTAAACAAGAGACATGAAACCAGGAAGAAAAAAAAAAATCTTTGCTTTTAGAAAAGAAAATTATTATACAAACTTTGTTTTTTATTTGATTTTTATTTTATATTACAAATTACTAAAATAACATCATTTTATTTCTGTGCTGTTTTCTTGCACATTTGCATGGTTTGTGGTTTTTTGGATTTTTTGTTTGTTTGGTTGTTTTTGGTGTATTTCTGTAAGGCTCGGGCTGGACGTACCACCATTGTGATCGCTCACAGACTGTCTACCATCAGGACTGCTGACACTATCGCTGGATTTGAGAAAGGCGTCGTAGTTGAACAAGGAACGCACAGTGAACTCATGTTGCAGAAGGGAGTCTACTATTCTCTTGTAATGCAGCAGGTAAGGGCAAATTTATTTAATTTCTTTCTCCATTTCACAAAGCTGTGAAAAGATGGTAGGTGGAGCCATTTTCTCTCTCTGGTTCCTGCATGTTGTCTAGCTGGCAGCTGCTCAGTCACTCTAGTCTGGGCACTGACACAGCCTTGCAATTCCTGGGGGTTTTACCTGTAAGTGTTTCACACTTACACAACCCAACATGTCAAAACCATAAGTGAGTTGGAGGCACAGACTACATAATTATGGCCTAACCACAGAGGTTTTAGATTCCAGGTGGATTCCATAGACTGCTTAAAGGAAAAGAGGAAAAAAAAAATCAGGATCAAATAGTCTACTCCTGCAGACTGAAATAATGTATGCTATAGGCAACACACAATCACACAATTGAAACAACAGTATTCATGAGCAAAAAATTTAACTCTTCCTTTTTCCTGCTCAAAATGCCTTATAATTGTATATCCTGAATTCTCACTAGGGTTGTAGCAATGATATTCAAGACGACGGCACATCAGAAGATAGTGAAGGCACAGGGGCTGAAGAATATGAGGAAAACACAAATCTTGTAGAAGAGCTGACACTTGAAGACCACTTTGAAGAGTCTGTGATCTCTGGCAAAGGTAGCATTCGAAGAAGATCCAGCAGATATAAGAGCACATCTAAGAAGTCCTTTGGAAAAAAGAAGAAAAAAAAGGAGCTGGAGGTTGGTATTAGAACTTTAGTTTAGAATTTTAATGATAATACAAACAAAAAACCAAAAAAAAATAACAAAACCAAAAAACATATAACTTGGATTACTTTTAGCTAGCTGACTGCCACACAACCTTCACTCTGGTGCTATTACAGTCAGTACACACCAAACTCAGTATTTTTTCTAGGAATCTGGGGACAAGTATTTATGTCTTACCAAAAATTTTCCTTTTAACACTACTTAGTTAGTGTGGAACTGGACAAATCTTGTGCTATTGATTTGTCATGCTTCATACAATTAACTGTATTATTTCACTGTTATTGATGTTTCAATTCTACCTAATTAAAACTAGTTGCGAGGTTTCATTTGCAGGATTCTTTGCTCACTGGTACACACAGTTGCAAATATTGGTAAATAATGTTATCCCTGGGGTGTGCATACCAAAATTCAAGGCACTTTGAAGTATCATACTACATTTATGTCAAAATAAAAAAAAGAAACAAAACACTAATATTTTGAACAACATTTTAAATAAAAGATCCATTATTCTCTCTTCGTATATGCTCCAGTTCTACAGTCTTTTTTCCAGATAAAACTGTTTAGTTGACAAATGTCATTATGTAAATAAAAGACATACAGGAAATTCAGATTTTAGAAACAGAACTCTGTTTTGTCAAAGTTGAGTAAAACTTGCTCATGAGCTGATTTCGAATAGATTCTGGATCAGACTTCAGTTTATTTAGCTGCTTACCCTGATTTTATTTTTTTTTTTTATTTTGTACTACTTGAACTGCAGCACTTCTTTTTTTTTTTTCCCCCATTAAATGCATTGGAAGAGTTTTTTGCTGTATTTTGGTGGGTTTGGAGTTTTTTTTTAGTTTTTTGGCCTGATTTCAGGACTCTTGAAGTGAAGAAATATAATCTAAATTCCAAAGTAAAATCAGGAATCCTTTTAAATCTATGGAAGTTAAGATCTCATCTGTAATACATCATCTGATTACTTAAAATACTTATGGAAGCTTTAGTATGATTATTATCTATTGATAAAAATTCCTTCTCACTAAAATATAGCTTCCAGCTAATACATATTTCAAGTAGAACGAAGGAGTTGGATCCATTCCTATTATCACATAAAAAGTTAGCAACCTCGAAAGATACTTTTTGCCTCTGTATTAATACTGCTTAAGACCTCAGAGGAAGTAGTGGGTGTCTATGCTCAAGATTTCAATATTTATCGCATTCAGAAAAAATTAAGAAGTCAAGCATCCAGCAGTTGTAATCATTTCAGAAAGATCAGACCACTTTTATAGTTGAGGGTTAGCCACCCTCATTCAGTATCTGAAACATGGGATAAAATAACCAGGAAGCAAGAGCAACTTGCTTGTAATCCTGACTAATATTTTTATCTGTTTTCTGATGTTTTCACTTTTTTGCTTTTCCAGGATTTCCCCTGGAAAATGCCTGTGGAGGCATAGGCACTTGAATAAATTTGTAAAGCAGGACAGGACATTTTTTTATGCTTTCAAAGCAGATACAGGCTGACTCTTACATATGCCTCTTTCATACTTTTGGTAATGATACATAGGCTATAGTTTGCAAAAAAGAAAAATTACTTCTCCACCCAATTGGACTTCTGCCAGCCCACTAACATTTAGCTGAACTGGAGGGATCTCTTCTGTGCTCTGAACAGTTAAGAGTTTTAGTTGTTTATAATGACTGCAATGCTAGTTGCCATTCGTAATGACCAGTCCTATTTGACTTTCAATTAACTGTCCTGGCCCTTCTCCCCTCACTTAGCCTTCTGTGAAGTTTTTTGCCTCCAAAGTTTTACAGTGCAGTTGACATTCTAGGATATGAAACAGCAAAGCAACAGATCCTCCAGCATGTTTGCTCTGTCTGAGTGCACAAAGAGGGCTTTCAGCTGTTTCCCAAGACAGTTCACTGCTCAAAACCTAGTGAGCACTTTCTGGGGAATTTTTTATTCTTCAACTTTCTAAGAAAAGCTTGAAGCTTTTTACTGATACTTTTCTTCTTTTAGGAAGAAAATCTCCCTGATGTGCCTTACAGAAGAATCCTGGCTCTGAACAAACCTGAGTGGCTCTATGTACTGCTGGGAGTGATTGCTGCTGCTGTCATAGGTGGGGTTCATCCTGCATTTGCTGTTATATTTGGAAAAATCATTGGGGTAAGTTTTTTGGCTGTTGTTTTTTTGTTTTGTTGGGGGGGTTTAGGGTGTTTCAGGTTCTGGGTTCGTTTGGTTTTTCTTTGTTTTTTGGGATTTTTTTTCAAATGGATGTTGTAATCTTGAGCTTCCCTCATACTCAACCACTCAGCCAATTCTTCCTACCTAAGTCTCTGGACTTGTATAAATTAATCAATTGAAAAATGTTAAAGGGTTCCTCTAGAGGCACAGCATAGTGGAACTGCATCTGACTAGCAGAGGAGAGGAGGAACATTGATGGAGCTGAGGTAAAAAATTAGTGTGATATAGACTAAATGAAATTCTGGACTGTCTCCTGGTCCTCAACAGAAAATTGACTGCAGACCGATTTCAAGATCCAGGATACTTGTTAAGAGAAATTAAAGTAGACAAGCTTCTTGAGATGAAGGCTGGTTTATGTAACTGACACTCTTCTATGTACTCATTTTTGTGGTTTATTTTCCTTTCATAGGCTTTTCAAGAAAGAGATCCAGTAAAGAGGAGTAAAAATACTTTGGTGCTTTCTTTAATGTTTCTTTTGCTTGGCGTGATTACCTTAGCAGCGTACATAATCCAAGTAAGTGTCACTACACTGAAATGTTAAAAGTTCTTCATTCCCCATCAGTCTGCAGATATAACTCATGTCAATGCAGTCTGAGAAGCAAAAAACCAATCAGAGCTTAAAAAATATACAGAAGTGCCAGGGTTCTCTCTAGATATGTGGGGTTTATGGTTATGTTTACTTAAAGACATATGTCTGTATTTGCTGTTGGTTTAAGTAAGCCACTGAAGGCAATGTGAATTCAGCATGACTGAAATCAAAGTTGAGGGTCTGGCCTTAAAGTCAAAGTTAATACTGACATTTCTCACTGACAAAGTAAGTATAAAATAGACTACTTCCATAGCAGGCAGTGCTTTCCATACCATGAAGTAAACTCCATTTGCTGTCCTCTTATGACTCCATTACAGATTTCAGGAAATACTTTGTGCTCATTGATGTACATATCATAAAATTCATGGTATGACTTCTGTGAGTGAATGTCTCCGGTTCCAGTCAGAGTAGGGAGGCCAATGACTGGATTCAGTTAATTTATCTTGTAGTGCTGGTGGGACATAGGAATAAGATATTACAATGAAGCTCATGCCTTCCTTGATATGTTGCTCCCTTTCTGTGGGAAAACAGAGTTTTAGGTTCCAGGAATGTGAAGGGTGCTTTTCCCAGGATGAATATATATTCACAGGGGTTGTAGGAGGCTTTTTGATGTAATTGCTTTTGTTGCGCAGATTTATTAACAGAGTTACTGCACCAGATGAGAAAATATGACTCTTTTTCTTCCCCTAGGGATTCATGTTTGGGAAGTCTGGAGAAATGCTAACAATGAGACTGCGTTCTTTGTCCTTCAGAGCATTACTTCAGCAGGTATGAATTACGCAGCCAGGGTATCAAGAGAACCAGGTGTCCTTTGCAGACTGTTACAAGGTCCGTGTGTGGTCTGGAGAAAAGAAAACAAAAACATGTCTCTTCTACCAGTAGCTTGGGAAAAAGTACAATTCCCCTGGAAGTCTCCTAATCCATGTACAATTTGGCTAAATGCTGCTACTGCAACTAGTTTAATTTTGAAGGAGTGTCATTGCAAACATGCATATTTCTGGCATGCTAATATGCCAGTATGCTGAGGTCTGTGTGTGCAAGGATGACCAAAAAAATTTAACTTCCCTTTTCTTGGGTGGTCATGATACAAGTATGTAATGTATAAATGTAAGTCTAATCCATTTAATTATTTAGATCTACATAATGCAACCTATAGCAAATAAAAAATTCTGTTTTTACTGAGAGAAAAAAAATCAAATTTCCCTATTACCCATGAGAAGAATGAAGTTATTTATGTTAAACCTTTCCTATTAAACTGTGCAATTTTGTTATTTGCATAGAAGTTTTGAGAATCACAGAATTCTCATTCTGTAATAATCATGTCAATATGTTTCTTGGCACTCCACGCTCCCACTGGTGACAAGATCCTGTGTGTCTGTAGAAAAATCTGAAAGGGACTACAAGACAATAAATTGGTGAGGGAAAAAAAACACCTGCTGTAGCCTTTGGAGGTAAAAGGGCCTCATTTTCTTTCAGTATGTACAAATCATTGTGGGTCTCTTCCAACTCAGCATATTCTATGATTCTATAGCTGACAGAGTAGGTAATTCATAAGAAGAGAATAGCTAACCTCTTGAGGCCCAAGAATGCCTGAGTAAAAGCGATTTATAATACAAGTTTCTAAATAGGCACATTCAGAAAAATATCACAACCAGTAACACTTTGATTGTGAACAATCAGATGTTCTCAAAAGAATAATACGTTTTAAGCTTTTTCTTTTAGTTCACTTGGAAAGACTGACTACAGAGGAAGAACATTCAGTTAGTCATCATGACTTGTACTTTCATGTAATTTTTGGAACAAAACTATGTGTCTTTTCTTACAGGAGATTGGATGGTATGATGACCAGAAAAATGCTGTTGGTATTCTGCTAACTCGTCTTGCTACAGATGCTTCCCAAGTCAAAGGGGTATGTTGATTCCTTTTTAAAGTATTTTTTTCCTTACGAATATTAATTATGATTGGCAAGGGACACCAAGATTATTTCAGAACACAAGGTAGTAAATCTACCCTACAGACTGGCAGATGCATTTACATTGCGTGCTGCAGACATACTGGAAGTGATTTCCCAGCTGATAATTTATGAGGACTATCAAAAATCCAGCAGATGTTCATGTACCTTTTATGTCGCCCATGCAAGCCTTTAAGCTAAATATATAATAACTGTAGACCACTTCACCATGCAAAGTGAAATCTGCATATGTGCTTGGGCCACAGTCGTTGGACCCCAGGTTTTTATACCTCATGATGGGTGTCACCTGAGTGTCATAAAGAGGTTTGCATCTGCAGATCATGCAAACCCTTACTGACCTCGATGAAGAGAATTCTTCTTCCCATCCCCACAAAATGTGCTTCGCAAAAAACAGACCAAACAGTAAGAAATACCCTGGCATTAATAAAGAACACCAGAGAAGGGCAATGGCCAAGGAAGGGAATGACTTAAAGGTGCTGGTATGGGAGAGCTGTCCATTGGACACTGGTAGGAGCATATGGCAAATTCTGTACAATTCCTTCAACTGCTCACCTCATCAGCAGACCCTGACAATCTGCCAAACATCTCTGTGTATCCCCTTCTCTTTTGGGGGCGGGGACAGAGTAGTGGAAATCACTGCAGGACTTGGGGAGTAAAATTCACTAGTTTAAGATGCCTTTTTTTATTTTTTCTCTTAAAATTTGTACATTAAAAAAATCCTTTAATCCCTACATTTTTCAGTCTCCAGAGACTTTTTTCTCTTGTCATCCTTCATTATGGGCTTGCAGTGAGAAAAGAGTCTTTGACAAAATTTAGTCATTTTCATCTTTTAAAAATTTCAGTTTGTTTCAGTGGCACTGAACTACATCAGCCTGTCAGGGCAATAGAAAGGAGGGGTGCACATAGTCTCCTGACTACAAAAAACACCTAAGGGCATGTCCAGCTATTGTTTTCTCTGGAATGTTAGAGTGTCAGTAAGTCAGTACCATGCCTCATGCTGCACTGGCTGAAGTTTCCAAATCCATCTTTATGTGCAACTCCTAGAACATATGGCAACAATTCACCTTGGCATTAGTTTAGTTATTACTATTTTAAATTTTACTGAACAAGAAAAGCCTTTTTAGGTCAGGAAAGTCTTTGGCAAAAGAAAGGAGAATATTTGCTTCCCGCCCAAGGATTTTTGGTTTTTTCCATCGTGCCAAACATCGGAAGATGAACTATTTCTACAGGGCTGTTTGCACAACTTTTTTCTGCAGATCAGAGCCCACAGAGATGCTTGATGCTAATCATCTCTCATCTTAAAAAGTTTTTCATGAAAAAGGTACATGGCCTGGGAGGAGATGAGAGTTCTTCACCAGTAGTTAATTTTTCCTACTCATTATCCCACAGAGATAAAGCATTTCTGTAGAGTGGTCAAACTCATGTTGATTTTTTTTCTCTGAGAACCCAACCTGAAGTTCAGCAGTTGAGAACTTGAGGATGAGTATTTTCCATCACCATTAGTGTGGTGGGTCAATGGATGGCTGTTGTTAGAATCGAGCCTCTATTGCCTAATGCTGGGCACCCAACCACCAGTTTGCCTTACTGTGACAGTGCTAACAGTGTCCTGTGCCTTGGGTAGTACATGAAGCCCCAGATAAATAATTCGTTAAACAACTGTCATGACCAACTCTTTAGAATACTTAAACATCTCTTGAAGGCCTGAAAGCTGGCAGGTATGAGGAATGTCTAGGAATGCTTACACAAGTAGGTGCATGATGTCCATGCACACTACCACACACAGTTTCATTTTCCAGCAGAACCTTTGGCCTTGACTATAAAGCAATTTGAAGTGGTGATATAAGTAACAAAAGGAAAAATCTAATGAGAAATATTTGGGGGGGTTCTGGGGTTTTCTTAGGCAACCGGAAGCCGACTTGCACTGATGACTATGACTGTCTTTACCCTTGTGACTGCCATCATTATTGCATTTGTTTATGGCTGGCAGCTAACTTTGCTTATCCTGGCCTGCATTCCTTACATTATTGTTACTAATGCTGTGAGTGCTAAGTCTATGACTGGTCATGCCGCAAAAGATCAAAAAGCTTTGGAAGAGGCTGCAAGAGTAAGTTCTTCAATTCTAACTACAGGGTTATGGTGTGAGATCACTTTTAAGGACAACGTTGGAGTTATATTATAGCTGACTCAATTGAAGGGGAAAGAGGGGACAGGGCAAGGTGGAGGCTGAGGAGAATGTTTATACCTCCTCAAGAAAAGCAAAACAGATAACACTAACCATCTGTAAAGCAGGCAATAAAAATGCATTTGAAAGCCTCCACAGTGGATTTCTGGGCTGTGACAGCTGCAGCAGTAGAAGCCCCAGCACTGGTGTGCTTTGTGCCTCGGGTGAGCAATGTAGCTCTGCGATGCTCTACTGCAGCCAGAGGCATTGCAGCCTTGATACCTTTTTATTCTATCATAGAGGCAAACCATTAATGCACGCAAGAGTTGCAGAGTACTGCTTTCATTCACCTGATAGAGCTTTTGCAGGAAATAGAAGTAGTCCGTGCAAAAGAGCCAGCTGTATCCAGATGACTGATATTGGTTCTTATTTTATTAAATTGGGTTTTCTTCATCAGGGCCACAACCTGTGGGTTAGAGCAAATGCTGCTGAGTGCTTCCTGCATGCTGGTCCAAGGTTCTGAACTCAAATAGATTGTTGGCTTCAGCCCCCACCACGTCTTGCAGCTATGGAGGGAATAATTGCATTGCTTGGGGCTTTCCTTCACTGGAAATAGACCTCAATCTCCTCGCTTAAGCAAGCACTTTCTGATCTAAAATAATAAATGCTAGAGAAGAGATCAAGTGTTTAGGAGATATGTTGTAGAATGCAGTTGTAAGGGATTACATCATATTTGTTTTATCTCCCCATTTAGATTTCAACAGAATCGGTTGAAAACATAAGAACTGTAGCTTCACTGACCAGGGAAGAAGCATTTTATGAAAAATATGTTGCTAGCTTGAATGGTCCATATAGGTGGGACTTTTTTTTCTTTAATGATTCTTTCTTAGTACACTTTACACAGCATATGTGTTACAGAATACTGTGTATGCCTAATATAGGACATATGATACTCCATTGCAGTGTATTGCATTGATGCTACTTAACTCAGGAACTGACAGTTCCACCACACCCTTTATAATATAAATCAGTTTTATTCCCCTCATATGACTTTGAAACCTTGAAATGAACTTCATATGCTTCCCTAGTTTGGCCTGCTACAATCCACTGACTTGTCTTCATTGAAATGCATTTGAATCACCAAGGATGTAAGATTTTTCTACCTCCATTTTTTTCAAACAAAATAACCCAAAATCCAATTTGTTTCTTTACTCCTCCAAATAACTAATGTAAAAAAAAAAGGTATTGAACATAATGTATTACAATCTGTCCTCAGCCAAAATGGTGTTAAAATTCAATGTCTGGTGAACCAGTAATAGCCCAGATTTGGCCAGGATGCTAGGCTGAACTGTCAGAGGTCTCTGATTTAGAGCTCAGACTAGAAAGACTTCCTCAGAGAGCATCCTAAACAATGAGGGCAGAGATTGCTCCAGACTCTGATTGAGTGTGTGTTCAGCTAGTTACAAAAATGAATCATCTCCAGAAGGATGGATTGAAAAATAGTGGCTTAATCTGAATCCCTGTGGGGATACCCAGCAATATGGCCCCTCTCTGAATCAGGATCAGATGCCTCTCTGCTCAAATGGGATGACCTGGCAGAAGTCTGCAGGTGGCTCTTAGGCCAAGCTTGTTTTCTTAGTAAAATGGATCATAGGGGGTAGTTATTAATTTATTTTATTTTAACTGTTCTTGTGACCTGCCCTGCTATAAAAACAAAGGAAGAGGATTCAAATTAACATAACTGAGGATCAAGGATCTCATTGCTTTCTGTCCTAAGGGCAGTTCTGTGCCATGAAGCGGGGAGCATTTAGGGTCTGACAGAAGTTGTTGTGAACATGTATGTGTTCTGGGCTGATCTGTTGTGTTTTCAGTGAGTGAGCTGTATTGCGTGAAAACTTTAATCCAGAGGTCTGGGTATCCCCCAGTGTCTGCTGTTTCTCTTTTATGAGTTATTTATGGAAAGTATCTTTCTTTATCAGAGACTCTCTGAAAAAAGCCCCTTTCTACGGATTTAACTACGGAGTAGCTCAAAGTGCAAACTACTTTATTAATGCTGCAGTCTTCAGATTTGGGGCATGGCTCATTGCTAATTGTCTGACCAACTTTGAAAATGTATTTATGTGAGTATGCTTTGTAAAATGTAAAAAAACCAAATCAGTACATGGGATAGTGATTTCAATGCATGCAAATTATTTTTTCCAATTACAGATGCAATGGGGCATAGAGATTCAGGAATTCAGTCTGCTTGGGAACCTTTGTGCATAAAGGCTGTTTTGGGGAAAGGTGAATATTTGGGAAGTGAAGCAGCAAGAGTGAGCAGCAAGCTCAGCACACCTACTCCAGAAAAGCCTTTGGTCTTTGTTCCCTTGAGGCAGAGGGTTTTACACAGAGAAGTAACATGAAACCACTGTTAATCTATAAAGTAGCTGTGGGAACAAATAGAAACTACCTAATACTGGATGACTTTGTGGGGTGAGGAGCTCCAGAAATGTCATAACCTAAAGATGCTAAAAGCTTTATCCTGAAGGTTTGTTTTACACATGGGGAAATGCATACGTTGTTCTCCCTGAAATTAATTGTGCTTTGTCTTTTGCCTTTTAGAGTCTTTTCTTCTGTCATATTTGCAGCTATGAATGTTGGTCAGTCTGCTTCTCTGGCACCAGACTATGGCAAAGCTAAAATGTCAGCCAACAAAATCTTTCAACTCTTGGATAGAAAACCTCTAATTGACAGTTACAGTGAAGAAGGTGAAAAATTGGTAAGCATTGAGGGTATTTTGTCTTGGGGTTTTGGGGGATTCAAGGATTTTTTTTTTGAATTGGTGGGGGAGGTGTTTTGGGTGAGTCTTTTTTTTTTTTTCTTTTTTCTTTTTTTCCCCAGGAAAGATGTTGTAACAAACTAAATTAATAATGTTTTATTGTCTGCAACTGTATTCATGGCTTCATAGGTTTTAGGGTGTCACAAAGGGTGACAAAGTTAGGGTGACCTAACAGTGGCCATCTAGTACCTGAAAGGAATCTATAAGAAAGATGGGAGGAGATTTTTTACAAGACTGACAGGACAAGGGATAATGGCTTCAAACTGAGAGAGAGGAGGTTTAAATTAGATACTAGGAAAAAATTCTTACTGTAAGGGTGGTGAGGCACTGGAACAGGTTGTCCAGAGAAGCTATAAATGCCCAGTCCCTGGAGGTGCTCAAGGCCAGGCTGGATGCACCTCTGAGCAATCTAGTCTAGTGAAAGCTGTCAGTGTCCATGGCAGGGGGATTGGAAGTAGATGATTTTTAAGGTCCCTTCCAATCCAATCTGTTCTGTGATTCTATGAAAAGACAGATGTATAAGATAGTAGTACTCAGTCATTTAGGGGCCATATTATTTCTGAGTGTAAGTACAAAAGCATGTAGCCTATAATGTAGCTTTTCTCTAAATAAGCAAGAAACCTAAATACTTTTCATTCTACTGACCAATACCTTAAATGGTTTCAGGAAAACACTGATAAATGTCAGTGCCAATAAAAGTTGTGTTGTCTGTGTAAGAGTTTATAGGAGAAATAAAATACAAATGCATTATTCTACTTTGTAAATGAGAGACTAATTCCTTTAGAAATAGAACAGTTTTGTCAGAATCCATCCTATTGGAATGGTGGAGCCGCTTACATGTGAAAATGTGCTCTTGTGAAGTCAAAGTGAACTTAAAGAATAATTTGGTTTTCTATAAAATTGGGGAGGGAATGATACAACAAGGAAAACCTAACAATAATGACAAGTAAAAAAAACAAAACATACTCAAAAAATCCCCAAAAAGTCTCTTCTTTAAACCAAAATTTTCGTTAGGGAGGCTGACCTCAGCAGTTGTCAAAGTTCTGCATGAAATCCTTTCAATTTACATGTTCTGGAAGAATTAAATTTGCACATCCAGATTCATTTTTTTAAATTAAATTCCCAGGTAGGTTTTAGATGGTAGCCTCTACTTACAAAGCTGTAATTCAGTTTATATGACTTTAAGCTTATATACAGGATTTTCAGCCTTTAAAATTCTCAGCATGCTTTCATATCTTCTTGAAACAAGGTTCTCTGCCACAAACATTGAAAGACTTGGCAGAAGGTTTCCAATAAAGTAAAGCTTAAGTGAAAACACTTCTGGTATAGACTGGACTCGAATACCAGTGATGCCTGTGATGTCAGCAAAGCAAAGCTTTGAGCCCTTTAATTTAGGTCATCACTTGCTGTGAGAGCATTGTACTAGTGATGCTGCAAGTAGGTACATAGGGCTGGCTCATACCTCAGATAATAGGAGAGGTAGTAGCCTTAGCTTGAGCCCCTTTCTTTCACTTGTCCTTAAATATCAGCCTGGCTAGATGGATAGTTAACAGCTAACATCTTTTGAAAGCACAGCTTGTACTCCATGCCCATGAATTACCTACCGAAGAATTTAGCTCTGCTATCTTAATCTCTGATTTTGACCTTGTGTTATGTTCACTCAAATTGTGCTACCTCTGCAGTGTGATATCAGGAAATCAAATTATATAGTTTATATCATAAGTAAAAGAACCTTAATTAAATGTGTTAGAAGTGAAAAAACAGAAATGTTGTTTATTTGTCTAACAATATTCTTTTTAGAGGTGAAGTGAAAAATAGGTACAAGACATGCAGAAAACTCCTTCTCCATAAAGATCTAGTGACTTACATCTCCAGATCATCATATAACTAATAAAACCATGTTCAGATCAGCATGCAATTTTAGAATAACTTCAAAAGCACTTTTGAAAACACCCTCCCAAACTTTCTCAGTTCTCTCAGTTTGATAATCAAGTCTTAAAAAGTGTTGTTATAGTTAAAGCTAGTAAACATTAATATAACCATGTGAACTCTACTGCTTTTCAGAGCCATTTTGAAGGCAACATTGAATTCAGAAATATCCATTTTGTATATCCAACAAGGCCAGAAGTTCAAGTTTTGCAAGGACTCAGTGTGAAGGTTAACAAAGGACAGACTCTTGCGTTAGTAGGAAGCAGCGGCTGTGGCAAAAGCACATCCATTCAGCTCTTGGAGAGATTTTATGACCCTGTGGAAGGACAAGTGGTAAAAATAGACTTGTGTGGCTATTAATAACAATTAAATCTACAGGACTCTTTATCTTCCAAAGGTTTCATAGGCATTTGGCAATCCTGGCAGTATCTCTGTTAGGGTGCCTTTTTTAGAGGTGTCAATTACCAAATCTGTGGCTCCAGTGCAGCTGCAGACAACCCTAAACCCCCTGTCATTTCCTACCTTGTGCATTTGCCCATATGTAGCAGCTCCAGCACCCATGTTGGCATGGTGTGCAGGTTCAGAGTACAGATCAGGGAAAGGAACGACCATATGAAACTGCATTACCTCCCCAAAGCTGCTCACACCCTGGTCACACAGAGGCATAACATTTATGTCTCTTGCTTGTCGGTGTGTAAATTTTCCTGCTATGAATTCACAAATTAGGGGCATAGATATGTGCTTCAGATAACACAAATGTAATCTCGTATGGGTGTTACTGTGTCACCATCAGAAAGTGACAATGGGCATTTTGATGCAATACCTGTTAATGGGCATTGAAAGTCCAAAGAAACCTCCTCGGAGGTTGTAAGATTAAGGTAAAGGCCTTCAATTGAGAGTATTATTGTTGTCTTCAGCTTTTTAAGGACAGCTTTCCTGTGAGCTTCCTGGTGCTTCTTGTGGTCAGTAAGACTGGAAGGACTGCAAGAACAGCCTGTGATCTGCATATTGTTTCCATCTGCTGGGAAGTGGAAGCAAAACCACACAAAATTAAAAACCAGTGAAAGGAAATATTTTATGTATTCTGATGGTTCTTTTCCACTTTGCATGCAAAAAATTGATTTGATTGCATCTGGGAATCTAACACGTAATGGGCTTCCTCTTACAATTCATGTTTCCTGTTTACATTGTGTATCTGTGGATGAGCTCTGTAACCAGCTTGGCATTGTGTTTCTGTTGCTTTTTCTAGCTAGCAGATGGATTTGATACCAGATCTCTGCATTTACAATGGCTGAGGTCCAGACTGGGCCTGGTTTCACAGGAGCCCATTTTGTTTGACTGCAGCATTGCCGAAAACATTAGTTATGGAGACAACGGTAGAGTGGTTAGTCAGGAGGAAATTGAAGAAGCAGCTAAGGCAGCAAATATTCATGCCTTCATTGAAAAACTGCCAGAGGTAAGAGACAGTGGCCTTCTCTTCACAGTGTGATCACCAGATTTTTGTGATGATGTGGAGAAATATCAGTAGTGCTCACTTACATAGTTAAATGAACAATACACATTTTTGTTTCTCTTAATAAGAAAAAGTATAGAAGATATGTTTTAAAATGTCAGTGTCTTTCCAGTTTAAAACCCCTTTTTAGTTTGTTCAAAAACAACAAAAAAAGTGCCTATGTTTCCAGAATATAGTAGTAGACAAAGCAGAATATTTGGGTGGGGGGACCATAATTTTTTTTATATATTTTTCCTTTGACAGCAGAATCTTCTCAAGTTACTCTGAGAAAGAAATCTTATTTTTCTAAAATAACTTAGTAAAATGAATTGATCTGTTTCTAATTGAAGGGACATGCACAGGGAGCGTTTCTCAATAAATTCAAAGGGGCAATAAATCAGAAGTTAATGAGATGACATTTGACCTTCATGCCTGCCAAGAATTTGCCTCTAACGAGGAAAAATGCTTTGATAGTTTGTTTTTACTGTAGTTCTGTGTATCTGAAAATGATGCAATGATGCTGAAAAATATTTCATCTTCATTACTACTAATGATGTTTAGGATTCTTTATTCACACGCAATGCAAGATCAAGTTCTTCGTGTATATGTCAGTAAGCATTAGATCTCCAGTTACTCATATGATCATATACTCTGTGGACACCTCAGTGTTGTATCACTGCTAGTACTATTCAGGATATATGCCGGTTTTCGGAGGAGTAAATTTTCAGACTGGGTATAAATGTGTGTGGCTGTATATACAACTGCTTATACTAGAGATGTTTAGAAAGCCCTAGTTTTATTAAAACCACTTGCACTAATCTGTTCTTTCAAGATGGAAATAACTAATAACTTATAGCCAAGCATAAAATTTTATTTTTCTAATCTTCCTTCTGTGAGAGTATTAAGAGGTGATCTTTATTTTTCAACATCCAGAAATATAATACCCGGGTGGGTGATAAAGGAACACAACTTTCTGGAGGTCAAAAACAAAGAATAGCAATTGCTCGTGCTCTGGTTCGTAATCCTGCTGTTCTGCTTCTGGATGAAGCTACCTCTGCTCTTGACACAGAAAGTGAAAAGGTAGGTAATGATTATTATGTAAAATATTTGTCCACGTACAAGGCTAGCTGATTTCTGTAGAACAAAATTAATGCAAACATGTTACAAATGCTCAACTGTGAAACAAGAAGGCAGGTATGTCATGGTAGCTTTTCCATCTGAAAGCTGTGGACTACGCTAGGAAGCTGTGTACATCTACTAAATAAAGTTGAAAAAAAACAGAACTTTGAGCATAAAACACCATGTGGAGCTGATTCTCCTCAGTTGTCCTTCTATTACCTGTATTTGATGGTAAATGTTGGATTTTGTTCTAAGCGAAGCTAGATGACGGAGAACCCACTTCTCTGTGTCTCATGGTTGTTTGATCGGGCTCACCAGCCCCAGTGAGAAACCCTGTTAACAACTCCTGTATGAGCTGACTTGTATATCAGTGGGAGATGTATTCAAGTGATAACACAGAGTGAGAATCAAATGTAGTTCCCTTGACAAGTGAAAAATTTCGAGATGCTAACAGCATTTTCATGACATCTGTATGCAGATTGTCCAGAAAGCTCTGGATAACGCCCGGCAAGGTCGAACCTGCATCGTCATTGCTCATCGCCTGTCAACCGTGCAGACAGCAGACATCATTGTGGTGATCCAGAATGGCAGGGTGGTTGAGCAGGGCACCCACAGCCAGTTACTAGCAAAGGAAGGACACTACTATGCCCTTGTAAATGCACAAGTCTCTAATTAGTACTATTTGCAGAGGTTTTAAATTTATTTTTTTTATGGGAAGACATGAAAAGCTCTGCAGAGGATTAACATTGGCTGTGTCTGTGCTGATGGAGCAAGGACTGTGTGTTGCAGCCTGGTTGTTGCATCCAGTGTAGCCCTTGACCCACACACCCAGGGGCATGAGCAGCGCATGCTCACAGAAGGTGCACAGGGCAGTCCTAGGGGCTGAATGTGCTTGAGCAGCTTGAGATTTGGAGGGAGCCAGACCTGAATTAGTCTCACCCCCAACACAGCTTAAGTGGGTAGCCTGCCCTCACTGTGCCCCCCAAACCCTGACCTGAACCAGCTGCTATGGACCAAGGCGCTATCAGAGTATGATAGTGATGAAGCATCATGAATAAACAGCAAGCTGATGCTTGTGCTTGCCCTTTGGGTTTCTTCACCAGCCAGATACAGTTATGAAGTCATCTGAATTTTAAGGTGACTGTCGATTCTTACTGACAACTGAGATTCCAAATAAAAGCATTTGTATTAAATTTAAAGAGAACGGGGTGGATATGTGGGTTTGTTGTGGGTTTTTTCCTCACTTTAAGTCACATTTCTGGTATTACTGTATTTCACATATTTCTTGGAGATTCAATATTGTATTTCAGACAATAATTGTAATAGTTACAAGCTTTTCATATCAAGATAAACTGGTATAAAAGATACCATTGTTTTGCTTAGTATTTTTCAAATGCTGACTTAACAAAGTTCAACTGTTCTTTGCATCCATCAGGATAATTTCAGAAGTCTTGTGAGTGAGCTAAGACGACTTCTTTTGGAGTGGACTCAGTGGAGTGGATGTATGTCAGCCATATGGATAACTTTTCTTAAAAAAAAAAAAATAGTGGTTTTCAATGTGAGATCCTTTGTTTTGAATTGACACGGTACTTAGGGACATGGTTTAGTGGTGGACTTGACAATTTAAAGGGTCTCTGACAATCTAAATGATTCTATGGATAATTTTAAAGATTGTTTGAAGTGTCAGCAAAACCTGTTTACTCATGTGCTTTAATAATTGGTTATTCCTCAGGGTGCTGCAATACATCCTTTAACAGCTGAAGATTATACACTGTGTAGACAGTGACTCAGTAGCTTGGTTTTTTTGGCTGGTTAAACTCAATTGCAGCATTCTAATTTTCCAAGGCTTTGCACATGGCTTTGGGTTAGGATTTATGGCCTGGAGCAACCTGCAGTACTTTATAATTTCCAGATTGCAGCAGACAAAACTTACAGTAATTGTTATCTCCTTTCTTCATTTCTGTTATTTTCCAGCATCAGCATCTCTGAGGGCTATAAAACACCCAAAAGAAAAACAAATTCTTATCTCAGGTTTACCAAAAAAAATAGAACTACTCTTCCTCACAGTTTTTCTCAGTTTTTTCAAGAGGAGTTTTCATTCATTCAGGCATCCCTCTGATGTGATCACTTTCTTGTGATAGGCAGATACTATGGAACTGCTGCCTTTATAGTATTCCAAATTATCTAATGTGGGCTCCAATTAAATTCCTTTTCCCTGTTTTGTTTCTGCACTGGAGTTAAAATTACAAGCACCAGATTTTGATTCTCAGTTTTGAAAATAAAAAAGAAAGGTAACACCAGCATAAGCTGTATCCACTACTTTCCTTAGCAGTGGGTGATTTTTGCCGAATTCCCTTTCTCAGGCCACCTGCTGCAGCAGTGCCAAGTGGACAGGCATCTGCCATGGTCTTGCACCAGGAAGGGGGTTCCCTTTCATGGTACCAAAGTTGCTCCCCGCTCATGGCAACCTCGAGGCAGAATAAGGGAACTATCAAACCACTTGACTGCTCTTAGGCACCTTGACATTCTGTGGCTTGTCCTAGGATCCCTAAAAATCAGGCTCGATGTTACCCATGGAGGTTGAGGCCCGGTAAGATCCTCAGAGAGGGGAACTGTTTCCATTATGTACTACAAGGAAGCTCCAAAAGAAGGGGAAGTGCTAATGAGAAAGGGAATTGAGCAAAAGTCACCCAAACACACACTTGTCATGGTATGGTCATGTGCTGACCACGTGCTGGGCCTACTTGTGGCAGCAGGGCCAAGGAGATGGGCATCTGCCCTGGCCCTGCACCAGGGAGATAGTTCCCTCTCATGGCAACCCCGAGCCAGAATGAGAACTTTTGGAGAAATAAAATAATTTTGTACTTTTTTGGGTAGTTGCATATGTGAATAAAAAATATTTGTAATATTGCAATTCATTATGATATGTCACAGTAAAAAGTAAGATGAAGTAAAAAAGAGAAATTAATTTAAATATATAAAAAGAGGAGATAAAAGTCACTAGGCTCTGTAACATAATGAGTCATCTAATGTTTGGAGCTAGTTAATGGAGCATCTTTGTGGAAAATATGGTGTTCACATCCATGCAGATAATCGAGACAAATCCAAAACACGTTTCTTTTAACCCCGGTTGGAATTATTTACTAGCTCAGGGGCAGGAGGAGTGAAGAAACATGCACTATTTGACCTGGAATGCTGGAAGAGCTGCTCTATGGTCAGCCTAGAAAAACAAGTTCTGTGAACTGTTTCCCCCCGTTTGCCATTTCAGAGGTCAGCATTACCTACCATGGAAGGAAAAGTGACTACACTTGCATTCCTTTTGGCACATTCATCACACTTGCTTACACAGAACATTCTCATGCTGCAATAGCAGGACAGCCTCACTATCAGCTCTGCTATGTTAAAGATGATTCCTCATGGAAGGGCAGGTATGGGTTTTGGTTGGAGCCAAAAGGAGCAGGCGCCAATGCCATAATGGCAGGAGTGTGTGTGCACTGCTGTGGGCTGCAGCAGTCATGTGGGGAGAGCTGTGCTGCAGAAACATCCTGTGGTCTGATGTGATTAAGAAGCGGAAATAGAAAACACAATTGAAGTAAATGATGTTGACTTACCAAAGTTCACAAGTAAGGTGTTATGTAACATACAAACATATTTTACTGATTTATCTCAATATAAACAATACTAAAAGCCACTCATATCACAGTCCTGTTTAAAAGATCAGCTGCAGACCTGAGAAAAAGAACAGAAAAAAAACAAGTCCTACCCAACACGACAGAGACTGTGAACAAGGAAACAGAGTCAAATCCCCGATACCTCTAATTAATGACAAAAGAGCACACTATGCAGGCCTACTAAAAGGCAGAATGAGCTGGATGACTTTAGCGACTCTGTGAGATATAAAGAGATTAATAAGTTCAACCTCTAGATGCTAATAGTAAGCTCTATGCTCTGATGATTTATTTCAGACCATCCAAGTCACCTTCCCAGCTGTATATGCCCCTAGAGCTTGCAAACTAGCCATGCTCTGACTAAAAATAGACCTAAATGCAGAGACAGATACACGTCAAAAGCACCTATTTCAGCATCTAGCCCTAGATGACGTAGGGATCAAAGGAATTAGCCTGGACAGAAATCTTAGGACGACACATTTTAAAAGCAGAGGATTTGTTGGCCCCACCAAGTGAACACTCAATTTTTTTCTTCCAAATGCCTCATGAATGTCTTTTCTGAGATCTTCACTTTCTTTTCTGGGATGTCATATTTTAATAATTCCATAGGAGGATTAGATCAGTGCTGAAATTAAGCAAGTGTCTGAGCTAAGTGCTTCTTGTCTAGTCATGGAAGAGGTCTTTCGTGTTCCTTGGCAAGTATGGGCTAATGTGTTCCCTTCACCCCTATCCTTGTGGTAGTAATTTTAGAGGTGAGGTCCACAGTGACACCAGCAGCAACTCGCCATATTGTAAGCACATTTGGAGAACCCCAGCCCTTGCTTGCACAGGATTAGGGGAGACTTTGACACCTGGTGTATATGGCAGCACAGAACAAACATTTTGGCAAAAGCATGTGATTATAAACATGTCTTTGTTCCAGTCACAATAGGGGTAATTTTTGCAGTAGCTGGGAAGGGGCATGCCAGGATCCAGAAGTTATTCTGTACCACCTCATGTCATTGCTGGGTGTGGGGGAAGGGAGTCTCTGAAGAGAAGGGATTCCTTCCAGTCAAGTAAATGTTAAGGGCGGATGCACCACCACACCCTGGTTCTGAGCCAGAGAAGTGGTTGGGTGGAACCAGAGGGAGTGGTCGTGGTGGCATGGCTGCAGTTGCCCTTCAGTGAGCATTTTGGTGTGAATTACTCTCTCTTTTGTACACCTTTGTTATTAGTCTTGTGCTGTTGCTGTTTGTTTTCTTATCTCATTTCTGTTTCCAGTAAATTGTTTGTATCTCAGTCCATGCTTTTGTGCCTCTAATTCTCCCCTCCAGCTGGCCACAGGAGGAGGTGAAAGGTGAGGGAGAGCAAGTGAGCAGCAGTGAGGTTTGGAGAGTCTCAGTGGGAGCACTAATTTGGAAAGTACCATTCCTAAACCACGACAAAACATTTTATCAATTTACTGTTTTCCAAACAATATTAGTCCTAGTTTGCCAATAAGTATTTTAAACTAGAGAAGGGCTGTTTAGTTTTAATTTGAATTTGTTTAGTATTAATAACAAAACATTTCAAAATCTTTGATGAAAAAAAAGTCTTCTGGACTAAGAAAACATCTAACTTTATTATTGACCAAATCTAGCTCTTCCAACAACAGAAGAATTTCACTGATTCTCCCACTAAAAATGCTACCTTATGTATATTTATTATTGCGAAGGGAACACATCAGCCCATGCTTGTCAAGGAACAGCAAAGGCCTCATTCATGACTAGACAAGAAGTATTTAGCCCAGACACTTACTTTAAATTTGCCAAAGTAAATGCTCTCCTTCAGAGTCTTAACCACTGAAATTAATCACTTGACTCCATTGTAGCTGGAACATAGATCTTAAATTTGATTGAAACTTTGCAATTGTTACTCTAGTTACAATGTTAATTATGAATACAGACTGAAGCCCCAGAGATCGGATAAGTAGTTGAACTAGAGTGCAGAGGACCTGATTGTCTTTATGGCCTCAAAGAGTTAATTGTCTGTTTGTATGAGCAATCAAGTGCACCAGTCCCCGTGGGTGTCGATGTTTCCCACTCCTGGATGTGCTATTTCAGTTTGAAATACCTGTCAGCAATTCATGAATAATATTGTTTGCTAAACAGTAAATTAATATAATGCTTATCATCCTGGTTTTTTTCCCAAATATCTACTTAGCTCTGCAATCTATAAGATTTCAATTTATGTTAATCTAAAACCTGTAAAGTATGCATCCTCATAAAAAGGATATTTAATAATGCTGTCTGTACGGCAAGTAGGAAAACTTTCATTAGAATTGCAATTCACAATCCTTGTACTTTTAGTAACTATCTTCTTTTTTTGAAAAGAGGGGAGAAAAGAATTATTCTTTTTTAGGGTCAGCTGAAATGCCAGTACATCAATGTGGACCTGGATTAGATTTATGAGTTTCATTAAAATTTAAAGAGTTTGCAAAATTCCACTAAACAATCTGTGGCAGACAATACCTACCCAGTCCTCTTTTGAATACCATCAGTGCACATTGTACTGCTGAATTTTCACTTTTGAGTTTGCAAGTGGCAATTTTAATGGTCGGTGATTTCACCTAATTTGTAAGGGAAATGTTAAGAAAACACGTGGCATTGTTCAGGTCTGCTCACCTGACATTGCTGGAGGCTTGGAAGTGAAACTGTTCTGCTGGACTGTGGCTGTTCTAGGAAAATGGTTGCACTGTAACACCAATTAAAAAACCAAGCCTCTGCTTGGTAAAAAATCAAGTTCTGCTAGATCTTACCTAATGAATATTGGTAGGACAGATGATAATCTAGTGCCAGTGAAGTTTGGATTTCAAGGGTTAAACATATTCTCTGGATAAGGCTTACATCCCCCCTTCAGTGAAGAAGCATTTTGCCATAGCTCTGTCTGTTCCAGCTCTGTCTGCATTTAGGGCTCACCTGCTCCCTGCTACCATGGACATTCTGCCAAGGGAATTTGTCTTTTCTAAGGAGAAACAAACAACCTACCTAAAGGGGACCTATAGGAAAGCAGAGAGGGACTTTTTACAAGGGCATGCAGTGATAGGACAAAGGTTGATGACTTCAAACTGAAAGAGAATAGATTCAGACTAGATACTAGAAAGAAAATTACTGTGAGGGTGGTGAGGCACTGTCACGGGTTTGCAAGAGAAGTTGTGAATGTCCCCTCTCTGGAAGTGTTCAAGGCCAGGTTGGATGGGGCTTTGAGCAATCTGGTCTGTAGAAGGTGTCTGCCCATGGTAGGGAGATTGAGACTAGGTGATCTTTCAGGTCCCTTCCAACCCTAACTATTCTGTGATTCTACGAAGAACAGAAGAGTTCATACAGTTTACCTAGAGATGTGGTTGTGTCTTTCTGAAGCAGGAAATATAGTGGCAGCTTTTCCAAGCTATTTCCAAGCTCTTCTGTTTGAAAATGGACTTGTATAATACTGGAGAAATGTGGCTTGGCAGTCACTACAATTGTATCCAAACTGTAAATGAACTAGTCAAGACAGTGGATGAAAGCCAGTACATTATCTCTTCCTGTGTATCCATGCTGCTGTATGTAGGACAAACCAAACTTCAGTAAAAGACATCTTCTCCATGTCTCTATGTCTGAGACATTAAGGTTTCTAAAATCTTTTACATAGTAAAGAAGAGAAGTAAGCAACAAGGTCACAAACAGCATATATGTAGTTTCTTCTTGTAAAATGTACTTGAGGAGCTTATTTTGTTAAGTCCTGATCCCTAGGTACTTGTAAAGGACTTGTAGTTTTCCATGCAAAAGTAGAATAATCCAGTTGCCTTGCTGCTCTTTATTGCTGTTCAGCTGCCCTATATACAAACCTCGCCACAGATTGTCCATTGCCCTGACATTTTCCAGGGTTATAGCTCTCCCTGACTGTTCTCTTCCAGTTGCCTGGACTGCTTTTCCTCCTCAAACACCTTCCCTAGCACACACAGCAGATGCTGCACTATGTGATCCAATGCAAAACAGCACACAGAGATGAGAAGAAAAGTGCCAAAAGCAACAGTGATGCAAAAGGATTACTTCCTAAAATTATCAAAAATTTCTCAGCAGAAGACTGGTCATTACACTCAGTAAATGAATCATTTACACTGTACTGCCTCTGTGCTGTGCTTTGTCGTCCAGACTGCAGGCAGCTCCTTTCTACCCAAGACTCGAGCAGTTACCGCATTTCAGCATTTATTGCCTACCTGGCTCATCAACAGTTATGTCCAGAAACTATTTTCTGAAGCATGTCTTTCCATCTGGAAATAATAATTTGCTGTGCCCTTAGGGAAGTGCACACATCTGCTGGAGTTATCCTCAGCCTACCCAGTGACATCAGTGTCACATGCTCCAAAACACACTCATTAACCCTGCCCGTAATTCTCCTGAAGATGCCAATCTTTACTGAATGCTTTCACAGAAAGATGTTTTAAAGTCATGTTAGCTCAACAAGCAGATTTTGTGGACTTCTTTGAATTGACCAATATATTTTTCCTTGCACTGTTTCCATAGAAGTAATATCCTCATTGTTTTCTAATCCTTATGAACATCATCTATTACTACTGCCCTCTCTCTCCTACGTTGTCCAAAGCAAAACCACCTTGCAGTCATTCACCCTTTTGTTGTGGTCCTTGAGGTTTGAAAGAATGACTTGAATATGGCTATTTTTGTGTAAATTATTGTTCATGTTCACCCATGATTACAAAAGTATATCCTCAGTTGATCCATCACAGGCAGCATTCCTGGAAAATGCACATGGTATTCTACCAAGAGGGAAACAAGGGGGAAAGACAAACCACTATGGGACACTTACCACTTAACTGCAGGCATTTGGGTCTAAAGCAATCAATCAGATTGCCTTTAAAGTGCTCTAGGACATGATTCATCTGTTTCCAAATGTCTGTCAGAGCAGACAGTAAACTACACAAGGGAAGCACTTATTTCTTACCATAAATTTAAATAAGAAGTCTTAGTTTCCAGTCAGATTATACACTTACATTAGGTGAAAGGAGTTCCACTTTGAATGTTCGATCTTTTTTATAGACATTGCTAGGTTAACTTATCAGTCCTGCAAATGGTTCTTGGAGGTCCTGACCAGAAAGGCACTGGCGAGCCCACCCTTGCAGACAAGGGGTTCTCAGGGAAGAGGAAGGGCCTATGCAGCAAAGGAGGCTGACGTTTCTTCATCTAGGGATTTGTTGTTGTATACGAGGAACGACCAAGATAATAAAACTGGGCACCTTATGATGATGATTCAATATTCAGCATTTATTGCTCTTCTGTACAGCTCTAAAAACTACTGTTTCTCACACACACTCGCATACACACACACACACACTGAGCACAGAGCCTTGCATACTATTCTATCTTTAGCCTCTTATCTCTAAGTTGTTAGCACTTCTAACATACAATTGGTTGTTTCCTTATTGTTTACATTCCTTCTCTCATGGTCAGGACTGGCACCTTTTTCCAAGATCTCTATGGCCCCTGTTTTTCTTCAGGGGAAAGACCTTACGGTGTCTAGATCAAAATCCTCCTCCTCCACGTCCCTCAAAAGGGGCACAGCGGACCCGCCGCCTGCCCCGACAGGTATTAGCAGTGCAAGAAGCTATAGAGTGAAGGAAAAACATTGAGGAAACAGGAAATATTTATCCTGAATGTGCAAAAGAGAAAAGAAAGGTATAGACTGCATGCAAAATGGTTTGTAATAAAGAGTGAATTAGGAGAATCTGGTGGTTTTTTCACTCTTGGATGGCCTAAGGGGAATTTTAAACTAAGAGTTACTATTTTCAGGAATCAAAATAAATTATGGCTCTGACATTCCCATACAATACCTGCTTTTTGTGACATCAGACTAAAAATGGGAAGTAGGGTTCCCATTTTCACATCAGTCATTCATATGAACATACACCTGGCAATGCAGTGTGTTGCTTCAGAGGAAACTCAACCAAACAACTATCACTTTATGCAACCCTAATTCTTGCTTATAAAACCACTACATGCATTTTATTTACTGTAAATGATGTGTAGATCAACAACATTGAATATGAAAACAAAATTTTAATAGGTTACTTTTATGATGCTAGAGCAACATGAAGAGATATCTGTAATGTGACTTCTTAATATTCAGTAACATAGGTTTAGTTGGAATAAATAGGATTCCCAATAAAGACTTAAATGTCTGTTTTCTGCAATTTCTTATTTCATGTGTACTTTGAGATCTTGAACAGCTTTTTCCATGTATTTATGACCATTCTTTTGGGACTCCTCCAGTGTTATGTTCAAATACATTATTTCTCTCTATATATTTTTTTTTTATTTATGGTATATCTTAGTGGCCTAATTATTTTACACTCATAAACTTAGATGTACTGTGTGACACTGTATTTTGATTCTGATAAATTTTTCTGCATCCACCACCAGTATTTAATCTTTGCATCACTTCTTAACTGTTTCTCACAAATTAACACACAGATGTGCTTTTTCTGAGGAAAATGTCTAATCTATCTCATTTATGGAACAGAGGAGAGCACAAATTTTGAGTATATAAATGAAAGTATATTAAATGGATATATAATTATATATTTATAAAATATAGATTAGAATATGTTTAAATGCATTAGAGATTGCTTCATGATGAGAAGTTTGGAAAGAATCTAAGCAAAAAATTATATGAATATTGAGAAAATTCCATTTGCTTTCAGCACTTTAGTTCAATTTTGCAGAGTCAAAAATAGCTTTTTCTTCTGACATTCAAGTTTTGATGAAGCAATTTCTCTTTTCAGCTTAGTCACTTAGCCCTCACTTGACTCACAGACTGCACATGTCCACATGATGTCAGTTACTCATTCATATTTATTCTATTTTTCATTAGTTTTTATGTCTAGGCCTTCTAGCCATACCTCTGGGGGAAGTAATTAAACTCCTTGCACTTGAAAACCCCAGACAGCTCAGGCTATGAAAGCAGCAGCAAATCTGTCTGGGCCTCAGAAGCTGCCCCTCAGCTTCCATAAGAGATGATGTTACGAAAACCTACACAACTCAAACCAGCTTCTCTGACAATACTTATAGCAAAATTAAACCTTTCCTCATCTCACTGCTTTACCAGAGGCTTCCTTTCTTCCTCAAAGTATAGATTTCCTTTAAAGGCTTCAGATCTTCATTCTACCCCAATCATCCCACAGTTGCACATTATTCTCAGAAAACCAGGGACAGCAGTGCCCCACTGCTGCTCAGGACCTGGTCAGTATTAGGAAGTGCTCAGCACTGAAGGAGCCCAGAAGTGCCACCCACCACAGGCCAACACGCTCACAATGAGTGTCCTTAAAAACTATCTCAAACCAACAGCAGCACAGCTTATCCCACCATGGACATTATCACAGTTACTGCCAAGCATCAGTGAAGAGCTGTGGTGACATTTAAAACGCATTTCACTAAAGTTCAGCTTCTGACTTCATGACTTCTTTAGCTTGTTTTCATCTTTGTGGGGAGTATAGTACATCTAAAACTGCATTTTATCCTCTTTCCTAATAAGTACTCTCAAACATAATACCACCAGCAGTGACATATTTACACGAACATTCACACGTATTTATATTAAATTTTGCTAACATAAGTCATATTTAAGCTGAGTCTCAGGTTTTTAATTAAAAAAACAAAATCACAAGGAAAAGAAAACAGGTTGTTATGATCAGTTTCTTTAAAATTATTAGAGAAATGCCTCTGCCCGAGTTAATGTGCAAAGAGACCATATACCAAAATCAGTAGTACAGATTTTATTTAACAGTAAATATGAGAGAGGTAGAAAGAAATAGGAAAAAGAGAGAAAGGGGAAGAGAAAGAGAGTGACACAGAGACAGATTAAGTAGAAAAAGTATCACCACATCACAGATTCTGACAGAGTCCCATCGATCCTCTTCTTGTGGTCTTCTCAAAAATCTTGTCAAAGTGATGGTTGAAGTCTGGATCTATTGAGGGAAGCCCAGGGTAGTGAGGAAAAAAGCCAGTGGTGGTGAAGGAAGTCCCATGTGGTGAAGGAAGAAGTCTGTTTTGTGACAGAAGCCTGTGCCATGAGGGAAGAAGCCCAAGTGAGGCTTTCATTGGGCTTGGGCCAGGTGAGAACTCCCCTGGTATTTCCCCTGAGGTGGGGAGTCTTACAGTGGATGATATAATACTGGATTGTGGGATATTTCATGAGTCTTTGACATCTTCTCTTTCCATACAAATATATACAGTGTCCATTATGGCCCATCAGGGGTGATGAATATCTTCAGGCTATGTTTGAATTATCCCAGTGCTTCCCTGGAGAGGAATTATCACAGCTGAGTCATTTGTGGGACAAAGAAACATTACCCCACCTCAGAGGATTTGCCTCTTTCCTTATCTTGTCCAATACCCAGCTTGTAGCCTGAACTGTCTGGTGTGCACACCCTCAGCACCTGGGCAGTTGCTTTACGTATTGTCAGCTTGCATTTTGACTGTCTGAGCCATTAGCGTTCCAATCTTTCACACTTGTGGATACATTCTTCTCCTGGGATATTTGAACAATAGCACCACCTTTATCTTACCTCAAGTTCCCCTCACAGTCCAATTTAGTAGGGACTGGCTTCTGTAAGACCCAAAGTGTTTAGCTACAAGCTCATCAAAGGGTTTTACTTTAAAAACATACAAGATTCAAAAAATATCCACTCTCCAGATTATTAGAAGAGCCTTCAGTTCTTTTAATACCTTAAGAGAGAGCACAAAGAAGAAAAGCTGCACACATTTTTTCAGGGGTTACTTTTACTGGAAAACTTCAGAAAATAAGGGAACTTGGCAAAAGTTTAAAGGGTAACATACAACCAAAACAAAGCATTCCACAAAGCATTGACTTAGCACATGCTAATACATACAATTTAGCAAAATCCAGTCTATCGGATCCCAAATTACCCAAAATATTAAGACAAGAGTTTAGGAGAAGATGTAAAGAATGAGAGAGAAAATGAGAAAATTATAGCTACCATCAGAGTCCTGTGGGAGTCCAGGGTGGCAGGGTTCAAACAAAGATAGAAAGCACATGTTGCTGCTTTTATGTGCTCTGGCCGCCCTGTGGCCACAGGCAGGACTTCAGGTGTGCTGGCCAATCTGAGACTGGGTTAGGGGCTCCAAAGTGTGGTTCGGCAGTGCTCCCGGTGACCAGTGACTAACAGCTGCCCTGGGGTTGCCCCAGGACACTTGCAGGGGCTGGGGTTTGGGGTAGGGCATTACCTGACCTCTGAGAAATTTGACCTGTCGCTCCTCCTCCCACCCTCCCCACCTTGAGTTGGTCCAAGCCAATAATTCATAGAATAATCCAATGTCTCACAACTTTAATGAGCAGTTGCTTCTTTACACAGTTTGCTACAGTAGACAAAAGTCCTCCAGTGGTTTTAACCCTTTCAGTGTCTTTGATAATTTTTTTTTAATGTTGTTAGTACAACAAGTTCTTTTATTTTATTACATCTTCATCATCATGGCTTGGCTTCACGAATGAAGATTTAAGAAGGGCTCTACCCACACTTGCTACAGGCTCGCTGATGGCTAAAAAGGCCAATGCACGATAGACAAGTCCGGTTGGAAAAGGCACAGCAGAAAGGCTCCCCAGGCGGTATCAACTGGACGCGATTCTTTCTGTGTTGTCTTTTCTCCTCGAGAGTGATCTTTCATGAGTTCTCCAAGGAGGCAGCAGCATTATAGATGGTTTGTCTCCAGGCCTCCCGATTGGAGGCCAGAGCAGACCAGTGATGATGGTCAATATGGCCAAGGCTGAGATGTTGTTTCAGGGAGCCCTTGTATCTCCTTTTCGGGGCTTCTCTCTTGCGGCAGCTGGTGGCGAGTTCACCATAGAGCACGAACTTATGGAGGCGGTGGTCCTTCATCCTGGAGACGTGGCCTGCCCAACACAGCTGTGTTCTCAGCAGCATGGCCTCGATACTTGTGACTGCAGCCTGTTCAAGAACAGACGTATTGGTCACATAATCTGTCCAGTGGATGTTTAGGATTGTACGGAGGCAGCGTTGATGGAAGCGTTCTAAGAGTCGCAAGTGGTGGTGGTAAATGACCCATGGTTCAGATCCATACAAAAAGGTACGATGACTCTCTATCTTTGTACTTTTCTTCAGGTGTTTGTTTCACCAAACTCTTTTATGGAGTCTACCGAAAGTTCTGTAGGTCTTTGCTAACCTGTTGTCTATCTCTTTGTCAATCTTACTGTCTGAGGAGATGATGCTTCCCAGGTAAATAAACTGCTGGACTGATTTGAGTTCTGACTCGCTGATGGTGATATGGGGATGATAGATGACTCCCTGAGGTGCAGGTTGATAGAGAACCTCTGTCTTCTTCAAGCTGACTTCCAGCCCAGAAAGCTCAGCAGCCTCTGCAAAGCAGGATGTTAAAAGCTGCAGAGCTACTTCTGTGTGGGCAATGAGGGCAGCGTCGTCAGCGTAAAGCAGCTCATGCACAAGATGATTTAGGGTCTTAATATGGGCTTTCAGTCGCCTCAGGTTGAACAGGCTTCCATCAGTACGATATCGGATTACAAGTTATTTTATTTTATTATTTATTTATTTTATTACAAATTATTTATAAATAGCAGTACACTATTAAAAACTATCTATTGCATTATATATAGTTTTTTTTCTTTACCCCAGTAATTCTGTTTTCCCCAAAATCTGATGGAATTTCCTTCACTTCCAGATTTTAGTCAATGTTTTAGTTGAAGATGCTGCTATGAAGAAAGAAACTATGGTACCCTGGTATTTCCATCCTTCGTTAAGACTAGCAAGATCCCACTTAGTGGACCATATTACTTGAAATAATGTTTCACTGAAAAGAGAGGCACACAAAAAGTGGTTTGCTGTGTTTCATTTACTGAGGGGGGGAGATAAAAATGTCCAGATCAATTTTTAGAACTAGAAATGTCTGACAACTTTCAATACTGAGATGCAGTTATTGCACATAAGCCTAGTTTGATGGCAAGTTAAAGTCACATGGGGCTTTACTATAATTATTACCATATTTATTATTTGGGCAATTGCCTCTAAAACATGCCAGCCTCTTTCTGATGAGGCAAGGAGAATCCTGTTCCCAAATGAGATCAGTCTAGCAAAAAATAAAACAAGAAAAAACCCCAAATCTTTAAACACTTGAAGTACATGATTAGGTGAACACACACAAACAAAAACATCTCCAAATCTTTATTCAGGACTCTGCGCTATTTTAACCTTCAAAAAAACTTGGCAACCATTAAAGGTTGAACTGAATGATAGTCAGATGTGGGTGTTTTCTGGAAATATTTCATGAGGCTCAAGGCGTAAATTATGTTCTACAAGGACATTAGCCATCCATCCTTCATGTGGCCTTCCTTCTTTAAGCTCATCACATTCTCTTGTCCTATCTTGCTCCAGAATAAATGGCAACCCTGTCAAGAGAGGGGGAGGTATTTCCCAAAGTTGTTTATGAAATTACTAGCACCTGCAGCTTCAGTCCTGCCTGAATACTTTCAAGCACATGAAACACAATAATGTCTCAAATACATGAAAAGGGTAAGCAAACTCCGGAATTGGTGAGTAATGCTGCAAACTCCTACCGAAAAGCAGAGAAGTTCTGTTCAGCATGGCTGCTTTCTAGGTGCAGCCACAGAGATTTAAAAATGTCTTATTTTTCTAAGAAGCTTCATTGCACTCAATTCCCAAGATGGGATTTTCTCCACCCAGCAACAGCCAAGATAAGCAATCTGTTCATCAAATTTTGAAGTAAGAGGGTCTGCCATACCACACCAAAGCTTTGAGAAGACTACAGTCTGTGTCTCCAGGAGCAGTTACTTTGTTAGATACACTGGGGTCAGTGCCAGGATGTGGATCAGATCACTCACTCGGTGAGATCAAAACTCACTCGGTGTCTTCCCTGGCATCAATTCTGCCATGGCAATTTCTTCACTAGCAAATTGCAATTGCAAAGACATTGCAAAAACATTCTTGACCAAACTGTTTTGAGGAAAGCCAGACTGAAAATGCAACTACTAAAACATCATTTCAGCTAGGCCAAATATTTTGAATATTTTGTTCAAGTAAAAACTGAAAAACTTGTTTCTGTTTTCAAAATCCTTGATTTAAAAAAAAAATATGCAGGTAAAATGTGCTGGTTTTCCTTGCAGCACATTACGTAGAGCCATCTCACCCCCTGAGTGAGACTGCTTTGTCTCCAGGTGTGCCTGTCCCATTGAGGGGAAAGGGCTTGGCTTAATAACCTGCGTTGGGGCCACAACATCTAAAGCTGATGGTGGGAAGAGATTGTGCAATTTACAGAGCCCTTCTCATCAGGTAGAACCATAGAGCACCTCGTGCCCTGATGATCACCCTACCTACACTTACCAAGTTGCTCAGGCAGGATGAGAAAGAAAGTTTTACGGAAAATGAATGGCCACAGATGTGTGGAAGAGGAAAGGGAGGACAATGGCAGGAAGCCACAGCTTCCAGTCCCCTGTGCTTTTGTCCAGTGCTACCCTGACCTCTGGCTGTGACAGCTGACAGCCACTGCCCATCCTTAACATGCCTCTCCCAGGCCTTGCCACACAAGCACTGGTTTTGTCATGATGAGGATGTGTGTGCCACTCTGCACCTGCCCAGCACAGCCACCACCTGCACCCTCCCAGGCATCCCTTGCAGTACTCTCTCAATGGGACACCCCTTCCAGTCCCTTCTCCCGCAGGAGACCACGGCAGTCCAGGGCTACTGGCAGTACCCTCTGTGGGCCTTCTAAGCAAGCCTTGGCCTTCTGATGCTCTCTCTTATTGGACAAATTGGGTCTGGATGAGGAAAGGTGTCACCTATGTTTCCATCTCTATTTGGTCTGATTACCTGATTTTAATATTTTTACTATAAAAAAAACACAAAACCACAAAAGAATCACCCAACTTCTAAGTATTAAAAAAGCGCCGCCTTTCCTCCTTCTTTAACATAGGCTTACAAAACTCTCTGTGTTTTTTAATGCTTCAACAGTCAGTCATATATTTTTAAGTCACCGTAAATTAATATGCTTTTAGCCAAAATAAGTCTTGAACAATGTTTTCATAAGAAATTCTCTGGATCCCCAATGCAGGAAATGTTTGAGATTCCTGAAAAAGAGCAGTATTAGCGGGGCAAGGTGATGATACTCACTCTGCACTGCCAACTTTTGTTATTGGGATGACAAAGATTTCAAGGTAGCTTAAGTTGGAGGTATTCTGGCTTTTGATGTAAGTTTAGTACCTCACATGCTCCAAGAATTAAATTCTAATAATTTGCCAGCAGGGATTTTTATTTAGGACAGAGAAAAGAGGAATTGGAAATAACAGCCCTGACTTAAATCCTCATATATTTTTTCATTTTTTATTATTTTTAAGTATATATTTGCAAGCTGCATATGAAATGATATAATATGTTATGATATGATGATATGTCATGATATGGGAAGGAAAGAAAATGAAAATAAGAAAAAATACAGGAGAGCAAAACCTTCTCTCCCATGGGACATTTCTGTGTAATTTACAAAGCAAATTCCTCAGGTCAGAGTCTCATCCGTGGGGATTTTCCACTTTCCCACTCTTGAGGAGCGCAGAGGCAATTGCACAGCCGTACACGCTGACCCCCACAGAGAACAGAACTGTCAGATAAGAGATTGCTTTCATTCCCCTCAAGCTCCCACAAAGGTACTCAGTGCACAGACCGATATTTGTATTACACTGTGAAAGGAAGGATTTTGGCCAAAAGAACCTGGCAGCCATGGTTTTTAATGAACCGTGTGCTGACAGGCCTGGTTGTGAGCTGTTACAGATGTGCACCGGATAGTCTAATGAGTTGCAGGAAATTCAGGAGGCCAAAAAACTCTTCAGATTTTCTGGTTATGGTGGTAGGATCAAAACCTCTTGTCTTCTACCTGGCATCACCAAGCAAGAGGTTATGCTTACTCTCCTTAATAAAAACATTACCATCTGGGGTAAAGGCACTGGTGCGTGTTCATTGCCCTAAGGGGGAATAAAAGAGGGACTGAGTCACTAGCCAGGAATGAGAACACAGGCAGGGCAGGATCCTGCAGTGGCACAATAATTATAGTAACATTTTGTGTGATTCCCCTGCTACGTAATCACAGATGCAGGAGCATGAGTAGGGGCTGCAGTGAAAGGAGGTGGCCAGGAAGAATGATCTGGCAAATAAAGGAAAACAAACCCTTAGTGAGAGAATATAAACTCCAGAAAAATTCTCCATGCTGCAGAGTGGAGATTCCAGCCAATGTGTCTGGTGTGGAAGAGGCACCTTTTCTCAGTGCTTTAGCAGAGGAGTGCTCTGGCATTTCTCTTAGAGCATGAGTCAGATGTAGGGGTTGCCAAGAAAGCCATGCCAAGTCCTGTTCTCAGTTACATGTGCCCACAACAGTATGGCACATGAGCAGACAGCATCTCAGCATCAGCTGAAACATCGGAGCAGCTGTGGGCTGCTCTGTGCTGCTCTGCGACTCCTCCATTTCACCTCTGTGCTCTCTCAGAAGTCTGATTAGCAACTGGATTGCAGATGGTATTGCTAACTGTCAAGCCTGCAAATTCAACCAGATCAATGGTAAAGGTCTGTTTTTACTGTTATTTGACAGACAAAACTTATTTATAACTATGTAACTGATGAAGCACTAGACAGCAGATGCCCCAGTTTATTTGCTCGTTTTTCGTATGGACAGGCTTAGATATAAAAAAAGCATAGGCAAGAATCCATGAAATGAAACAGGACGCATATACAGACCTTCTCCATTTGCCAGAACTGTAAAGCTACATAAGATATGCAACACTGACATCTATTGGTACACAAACTGTGTACTGATCCCTGCTGGTTTATTCTGTGGCAATATTTTTAGCTGTGTTCACAATGCCCTGAGGGTGTATGCCATGCTGTTGCAATAGCACACGGTCACCCTGGGTCACAGATCTGTAAGCTGGAAGGGTTGCCCAGTAAAGAGCTTCTGGGATAACTTGCCAGTAGGACACAGAAATTTATTCTCAACTGTAAATGCCATATTCTCTTTACACAATATGAACTGTAGAGGTTCCACGCTTCTGCAAGTCCCGCTTACAGTGTACCCACTCTTTCTGGTGTGTTGTGTTTGGTTTTTTTTAAGACACGTTTGTGTAAACATTTGTAGCAAAAATATTTTCCTATGACGTTGCTCTGTGAGGGGAGAGGAAAGGGATTTCAAGAATTTCTTCTCTCTTGAAAACCCAGTGGTTCTCCAAGGGTCAGGAAGTTAGAAGCAAACCACTAGTAAAACTATTTCCTCTCTTTGATTGTAAAGTCCTTGAGGCTCTGTATTAAGTCCAGCCCCAGGGAATTATAGAGATCTTCAACCTCCAGATTTCCCAGTATATGAAGCAATTGCCAATTTATGAGTTTTGAAAGCCCTGGGTTAGTGTTTTAGGATTACTTGATTTGCCACACCCATATGTTTATATGTGACAAAATCTACACCACAGGAGTAACTTTTCTGAGGAAGAGTCCCAGAGAGTTTTGCAGTCAGCTTCTGTGCTGCATCTATTTGTCAATAAACCTGTGCACTGAGAGGGTAAGTGAGATTTTGTCTAGGTAACAGTTAACATGTGTGCATTAGATACTTTTCTGATTTAAGGTGGCATGTTTTAAGTGTTTTGAGGTTTGCTTCTAACTGAAGCTGCCTGCTTACTGAGGAGCCAAAATCACGGTTCTAGTTCAGTATGTGGTTTAATAACTACTATTAACTCCTGGCGATCTTTTTTTTTGCCCCATAATTATACCTGAACTGTGTAGTTCAATGCAAGAGGATAAACTGAGTTCCTGGAATAAAGTGTGCTTGAGTATTTCAGGAACATTGTTAAATCAAGTTAAATCTATTTTTTTTAGGTTTGTTATGATTTTTTGAGACTTCTTAAATTATTTTCTGATTATTTCAGTAGCAAGTAATTTACCTAGCATCATGTGTCTTTGAAGAGATGTAGGGAGAAGCTTAAAGAATTATGTACTTTAACCAAGAGACACTGGTTTGCTTTCCTTTTTCCAGCAGAGAAGCCTAGGAAAAAACAAGAAGAGATCCTATACAATTGATTTCAAAATGGATATTAATTTCTAGAGTTCTAGAATTTCTCACACCTAAGTCAACTGTCTGTAAAGAAACCTAAGCTGAGTAAGATTGCACATCATGAACTTTATGAACTCTTGTGTAACAAAAGCAGAGAAGGAAGGGATTGTGAGAAGACCGGATTTTCATCATGGTCTCAGTCATTGCTGTTGCCCAAGAAGTGGTAACCAATGCATTTACTGCTAATGACTAATAAAAGAGCACAAGCTGACAAATGCTGCCTTTAGAAGAGAGTAGCTTTCGTGTGTAACAATGCAAGAAACCCCCACTGAGTAGTCAGGTCAGGAAACCTGTAACATCAGAGCTATCCTGGATAAACAGTTTTATGCAAGCAGGACACGATAATGATCCCTGGTTGAGAAGTTTTCCCTCTTACCATGAGTAATCATCCTCCTGGGTGTCATCTCGCTAAGGAACCGGAGCTGAAGGCAAAGGAGAGCAAATCCGAGACATTTTCACAAAGTTTCATTCCCTTCTTCCTTTTCTTATTGAAATTAAAATATTGCTTTTATCTGAGTGTTTTCTACAGATCTCATAACTGGTTGTATTTGTGAATCTGGATACGTGGGTTTAAAAAATATCTCCAAGCTGGAGGCCCTTGTTTCTAATTGTAAACTGAGTCACTGTTTTAGGAGCTACAAGGACACATATATTAGATGATCCACCATCATAAGGCAAACAGAAGAAGCCAGAGTCAGCAGCATACCTTGTCAATGACATACATTTCTTTATAAAATGTCCATTGAACAACAATAATTTCTTCATGATGAAGAAAGTCCTTCAAAAGTCTCTGCAACTGGCTGACTGCAAAGACAATATACTGGGGTTCAGAAAAACTCTTCTTGTTTCCTCCTTGCCCTCTTTCTCATACATATCCTTACTTGATAAAGCTGTCTAACACAGTGTTGCTTGGAGAGCCATCAACAAAACCATCCAGTCACCACTACAAGGATCAGGGAGACCAGGCAGTGAAATACTAACATATAGAAAAATGTGAGGAGAAAAAAACCCACAGAATAAAAGGATAGCCCAACAGCTTTTCTACTTTGCTCCAAATCTAACTTTATGTGTTTTTCTGGGGGTGTCAAAACTAATGCTCACAGAAAGACAGAATTTTTGGAGTTGGAACGGACCCACAAAGATCATTGAGTCCAACTCTTACTGAATGGCTCATCCAGAGACCAGACCTTGGTTTTACTAGTTTGAGCTTGGACATGGGAAGAAGTCCTTATCTATGGTTTTGTCCCTAAAATTAAGTTTTGGCAGATACTGACACATGACACTGGTTGCTTGAAGATGAACATTTTTGCAAAGAGAGATGGATATGCAGCTTTTTGTAATTTTTTGATTCTTTAGTTTTTTCCAATATGTTGTGCAAATAATGTTTTATATGATTGAGAGACAGGGTCCCCCTCTAGCAATGCTTACTCATGTGCCTTGATGAGATCAAAGCAAATTACAGGAGTAATATTCTTAATAAAAAATCTATTCCAAAATATATCGCATCTTTCTTTAATCCAAGTACAACAACTTTTGTAATTCTGGAGAGAAAAGACTTGTAATTTAAAAATAAGTTATTATATTGTTTCAGAAAACATCTTCCTGCTCCAAGCTCCATGCTGTCCTCCAGCACATTTTCCCCCTAATCTCGAATTAGGAAAAGAAGAAGCTTATTTTTAGGGTACATGGTCAAAAGTTTTATATTCACTTTTGGCAGCATGGGAATGTCTATTTCATCAGAATTTTCTTGTAAATTCACTAAGGTGTAGGAAAAAAAAAAGGTGTGAATTCAGCAAAGCTTCTGTATAAAACTGAGAAGACATCCCACTGAACTTATGTTTTGATTATATGCTCAGGTTCAAACGTCTCACCAAGAAACACAGATAAGATGTTAATAGGAAAATCCTTTCAATACATCAGTTAGAGAGTTGGTAGAATTTTGAAATGCTGTAGAAGTCACTGTAGCCAAGATGGGCACCAATCTCCACTTTGCTCACGAGATCCACTCTGTTTACAAGGAGCAGATCAAGGAGGGCATCTTTCCCTTAGGACCTGTTCCATAAAGTTGTCATCCATGTTTTTTAGGAATCTTCTGGCCCACTTTGTACCAGCTGTGTGATGCTCCATTAATTTCTGACAAGTAGAAGTCCCCCAATAAGGACAAGGGCAATTGACCTGGAAGTTTCCCTTAATTCCTCAAAGAGTAATTTGTTGGCATCATCATCCTGGCTGAGAGGTCTATAGTAGACTCCCACAATTACATTTGCATTGTTTGCTCGCCTCTTGATTCCTACCAGAGACATTGCCAACTGTGAGATCCATACATTCTTACCCTTCTACTACACACAGTGCCACCCTCTGCCTCTTCTGCCCTGCCTGTCCCTCCCAAAGAGTCTGTCACCTTTCAACAGGGCACTCCAGCCACATTCCACCAGGTTTTACTTATGGCAATGAGGTCAAATCTCTGGGGCTAGGCCAAAGCTTCAAGCTCCTCTTCTTGGTCTTCATGCTGCCTGCATTGGTGTTGAAATATTTAAGGTCATGTTCATCCTTGGGCTAACACAAAAAAATTTACACCAGAAAATTTGAGCAAATAATCAGCTATATATTTAAAGGTTGTTATTTAAACAACCTTTAATTGGTGATTTAAAATTCAGTTTTTTCTGATGTGGGAAGAGTTCATTAAATTAAGTTACTGATTACTAATTACACTTTCCTGTGATTCCTCTCACACATACCATTTATTCAGTAAAATAAATTTAAGATTGCCTAAACTATTCACACAATACTAGAAGATTATTGATTTATTTCTAATCAGTTTCTTCATATCCAAATACATAATATCTGTTTTCTGCCAAGTAAAGCTTGTGACATTCCTCTAATGCACCCAGAACATCTCAGACTGGCTGCCTCTGGGCAGAATCACAGATGCCATTTCCTTTCCGGAACAGAGATTATCCAAGCTGAGCTCATGAGCTCCCTGACCATGGTCATTTCCATTTCTCTGCTGTCTGACCCCTTTGTGATTCTGCCTTTCCCACATACATGACATCATCAGCTTACTGGAAAGCTAAGACAAGATAATAACTTAGTAGTTAAGTAATGCCTTCATTATGCAGTCATGGTGGAGGCAATTGCTGCTCCTTTCATTTTCCATCTCTGTGCATTTTTAGAGGAATATTTGCCCTAAGACTGTTCAATTCTTGATAGCTTTTGCTCCTTCTAAATAGAAATTCAAAGAGAATTCAAATTCAATCCCTGAGCTCTATAGTCCAATTGAATTCAATGGATGTTCAGCTGAAAAAAAAGTCATAATAAATTTTTTCAGTTAACAAACTTATAATCCTATTGACTGGCCAACTTGGAGGAATGGACTATGAGGATTGATAAAGGATTCCACTTGTCTCTCAGTTTTAAAAACTTATCCTATCTATCATGTTGTCAATCATCCTAAAAATTAGTTCAAGCAAATTTTTTCAAGACTATAGTCTTTACTCTCATTATGGTTCTGAAGCATCTTCAGTCAGTTTTTAGTCTCTGTCTTGGAGATTTCATTCCATTACCATTTCCTACAGTGGAATTGAAAGTAAAGAAGTGTAGTTTTTTCGTACTCTGCAATGCTTACCATTCTTTTACTGACACCCTTTCCCTCTGCCATACCTCTGATTGTTCTTGTCAGCTCACAGGTATGCCAGCTGGGGGCTGGTATGTTTGGATAAACATACTCTGTAAAAAACCACTGTAGAGTGCTGGTGTGGTTTTATTTGCTTCTATAGGTAAAATACAGAGCTAAGAAAATATAGATCTGAAGGTGCAAAAGGTATCGAGGTTGATTTCAAGGGATCCTTCAGCCTTCCAAATTACATTGTCACAGGACAGCCTCATCAGTGTTTGGGGGACTCCCGACTACTGTCAGCAGTGAAGGCTCAGGGCCAAAGAGAGCAATTATTTCAATGACCCCTTGTCCACCATATGCAAAGTCAGCATCTTGGCTGGAGGACTTTGGTTTAAACTGGGATTTCCTGGCATAGATAGCAAAACAGGTTACGTCTGCCAGAGGAGGTGGCAGGCAGATGGTCTTTCTCTACATTTTTCTTATCAATCCCTAAGACTTTACTCTCACAACATTTTGCATCAATTCATTCCATACATGTGCTGCTATGATTTTTCTTATAAAATAAAGGACATGTACAGTCTGAATAAGTCCATTTTTCCAAGTTAACATTTGCTTTGATAAACTGAAGACAGTACTCCTGCAGCTATCACAACACAGTAAAGAAAGAATACCCAAGTTAAAAATAGACTCGTGCAAAATAGTCTCCCATGGCAAAGGGCAGGAAATTGGTTGCAGTTGAAATAATATTTCTCTTGAAATGCTCTGTAGCTGCCATTTGCTACACAACTTATGCTCATCCCCAGGCAATTCCAGAAGCCTTTTGAAAACCACCTGCAACTTTGTGCTGCACTGCCTATATATGGTATGATTCCTCATGCTTGTAGCTCTTTGGTACAGAAGAAATGTGTGTCTTTATAGGAGTGATGTAGAAAGTGCCTGTCATTTAAAATGATTCATTTGTAGTATTTCCCCTTTCTGACTGAAGAGTAAAGGAAGTGAATACAGAAACAGGGAACTTGCATCCAGGCTTGTAAACTCTTCTCTGTTGGATCTTGTAAATAGATAAACAGAGGCAAAATCATACAAAAAACTCTCTATGCATTGTCCAGTACAATGTAGGCTACCATATAGGACATAAGGCTTTAAACAACTTTTGGAAGTAGATATCACATTCCCAGCTATAACTAAAGCTTGATTTGCCAGTCAGTGAAAGATTATAGGTGAAAGAATGTTGTTTACAATGTAGTCAATATAAAACTTGAGATAATAACATCTATTTATGTTAAGCTGGTAAATATTGGAGAATTACCTTCTTGTTGTCTTTTTGTATCAATCACTGTTTCTCTACAGGAGATGAATGATTTTGAAACAATCTATTCATCATTCTCTAACATTTTTGCCTATAAAACATTCTTAGCTGAAACTTCACCATTTTTACCTCTCATGTGGGCTTTTACCTAGCTTTAGCCATCCAGAATTTTGATGTCTATCCTAAACCTGTCATGTAGGCTCCTTTTGTAATGAATGCAGGGAAAATAAAGATGCCTCCAAAACGGCTAAATGAAAGAATGGAAAATACTGTCATTTGGGGTAACACTTGTATAGGTGGATTAAGTATAAGAAAAGTTAACAAATTTAAAGCCATTTAATAGACGTGTATTCTCCGCGGATCAATCTGTAACACAGCAAAATATAGCCTAAGCTCCCCTGGTGGGTGCTCCTCCATGAAAATGCACAAAGGAGTTGTTCACTCTCTGACCACTTGATATATACAAACATGCATGTTTATGTATATGTATATAATCACTTTCTAATTGTTACCTGCAGTCATATGTGTGCACCCACCTAAAGCAAACAAACCATTACCTAATGACTTGATCAGTCTATCAGGTTTCTCTATCAGTGTGAATCAGAGATGAAAGAGCATAAAATGGATGAACAAGTTGTAACTGAAACAAGATAAGAAAATGTTTACGTTAACCTAATGGATATCCTGTTATGATATTCAAATATCTTTCTTCCTTGGAAATGAATTTACACAAAGATCAATATTGAAAATTGGGCGCTTTCTCATGTATGTGGTTGTGTTTTGTGTGATTATCCATACATCATTTTATCTCTAAAATTTAGTTTCTCTGTAAACCAAATTAAATGAAAACCAAGGGGTGCACATGCACACTGTGAATAGAGAAATTAAGATCAACAGGGTAATAAGAACAAAGTCCAAAGATACAGAGTGGCTGAGTGGCTGCAGCAGCAAAGTTAAACGGACATCAGAGAGGTGAAGGGGGATATATGCCATTCCTAAGTGGGTGACATCTGCCTCCCTGCAAGTCCAGTGAAATACAGTGGGGAGGAGGAGTGTGTGTGTGAACTTAAACCAAACACTGATTTTCTGCAGCCACCTTGTGTCGAAAATGAAAATTGCAGCTCTCAAAATCTGTTTTTGTAAGCCCAGTGCCCTGCTTCAGCGAGGTGCTGCACCCGAGTGACTTGAGGCTCATAATTGTCGCTGCTGTTGCTCGGGAACCTGCTCACGCATGGGGAGTTATGTTATTGGGGAAACACTCTGAATTAAGGTGAATTTGCGCTGATACTCAGTTTTTAGGAGAAAACATCACATAGCAAGAAAACATTATATTTTCTTTGCAGCTTGAATGTCGCAGAATCAAAGGAGATCTTGCCATTTATCTTAACACTCAGGTCCTATTAAATATTATTTCTTGAGAATGCAAAAAGTGCAAGGTCTTATAGTCTTCTTTTCAAAATGGGCTAGCATTTTGGTTGAAAGAAGAAATCCACAGAAATCAGGGCTCAGAAACCAGAAATGGCTATTGATTGAGCTTTAGTGTGCAGTCCCAAAATTCTCTTACTAGATAACAATGCAGGCAACAAGATGCTAGCTCACATTGGACTAGGAAAAGTAAGTGTTTTGTCATTGATCTAAGCCTCATTTCTCTTTTCTCCAATCATGCATTTAATTTAAACTCAGAGACAAGACACAAGTGACAGTTATCATTTTCCACGACAGGTTTGTAACACGAACAAGAATTATTTCCCATTTAGGGCAAAAAGCTGTCTACTGTTCTTCTGTGACAATATTCTCATCTCTTCCACTTCACCACCACTGAAACAATTATTTCCCCTTGGCTCATCTAGCTGGGGGCTAGGCTGGCACCATGTGATAACCATCAAAGTGGAGCCAGCCCTCGATGCAACAACCCTGACAGCTTAACTGTTTTGAGTGTTTAACTCCCAGCAGTTCACTAGGAGGAAAACTGAGTCAGACATATTTTGAAAATTTTTTGTCTCTCCTCTTTGCTCACAGAGGCAGGCTGCAGGTACTAACCTGTATGTTTGTTTATTCCTGGAAATTTGGGATCTACTCTTATGTGAGGTGAATAGCTTTCTCCATAAATTACCAAATTATAAACTCTATATTTTTTGTGTGGCTGTGGAAGCCCAAAGCTGCCTGTTTAAGGCAAACACATTGCCTTCAGCCAGATAATGCTGAGGAACATTGACCGGTGGTAAATAACTTGTGACATGCTGCTAGAATCGGTGAGACACTGAGAGCAGACACGTGTCCTTCACCAGTGAGTCAGTCTCTGTGGAAGTGCTCCCAACTTTGTACTTTATGGCTGGGCTTTTCAACAACATTTTAAAAAGACATACTCCAAGAAATGAAGCAGCAGCAAAGTAAGCTGAAAGAGAAAGCAGGTTCCAGCCTGCCAGGGTAAGGAGCAGGTTATATTTTAAGTCAGTTGTGAGACCATGGGTCATAAGGATATTCAGCAAATGAGATCAATGGGATGTAACAGCTGTATCAATATGACAAATTGGAGGAATTACTCCAAACCATCAAGCAACAGGGGACATGAATTACAGTTTGGTATTTCATTTACAGGCCAGGAGAGGTCAAACTACTATTATTATTGCTCATTGGCTTTCCACTGCTCAGACTGCAGATGTAATAGTGGGCATTGTGGATGGCGCAGTGGTTGAAATGGGAACACACACAGAGCTGATGGAGAGAAAGGAGCCGTGTTATTCACTTGCAACCTTACAGGTACATTTATTTTCATTTCTATTTCTACCTGCATAAACATAGTATGCAGCATGGATGCATCATGAATCAAATCCCCACCGAGCCATATTTTAGCTATGGGAGCTGGAAATATGACCATGCATAAATGCATTTGTTACTCAGCAATTTTACAAGTGCTGGTTTCTTTTATGCACCACGGTGAATTGGTTTATTTCTGAAAGGCTCAGATGAGCCCTTTAAACAACAAGTTGGGTTGTGATTCATGCATAATCTGGCATATGTTTTAAAGTGACACTTAAGCACAGATGCAGACACACCAAGCGACCTAGCAGCTAGACCAAGGCTGTCAGCAGAAAAACCCATTGGTGCTGTTCTGTCAGCGCTGCCAGTACTGAGGTACCTCCAAAATCAACTCACCCTCAAGTAAGGTTGCACCTCTTTCTATCATTCCTCTGCAATGTCTTAGCAAAACCCATAATCTCAATTAGAAGCATGGGTGAACATTTCCACAGTTCAGACTGGACAGTAAAGACAAGAAGAGTAGCTGAGGCAGTAACTCTGAGCCCTACCTGTGCTGTAGGAACCAAAATGAAAACAACAGCAAGAGAAGGACACAAAAATCATGCCAGCCAGCACCTTTTTTTGTGCAGATATATTAACAGTTTGGACCTTTTTCCCATGCTGCTCTACCACCAACAGCAAAATGAAAAGTACAAATTTAAGCATAGGAAAGGCAGAGAGAGGCCAAGTATGGGCAGGTTGTCCACCACTCCATTTCACGAGGTTTGAGCAATTGCTACTCTTGCAGGCAGAAAAGTGCTGGCAACGTGATGAGGGAGAGAGAGACAATGTCTTTGACCTAGTATACTGTCAGTTCACGTACGATTTGTAGGAACCGAACTTGAGACAATTCTGTTTAACACAAGCAAGTTAAAATGGACAATAAAAGCAGAGGACTGTATTTCCAGGGGTTACTTAAGCACAGTTTACAAGCCATGTTCTTGAAAATTTCTTTAAAACACATACTTATCTGGCAATTTAAGACAATAGGGGATGGTCTTAAGACAAGAGGGCACCGTCTCAAGCTCGCCAGGGGAGGTTTAGGTTAGATATCAGGAGGAAGTTCTTTACAGAGAGCATAATCAGTTACTGGAATGGGCTGCCCAGGGAGGTGGTGGATTCTCTGCTCCTGGAGGTATTCAAAAAAAGACTGTAGTGCCATAGTTTAGTAACGGCAGTGGTAGTGGATCAAGGGTTGGTCTTGATGATCTCAGATGTCCCTTCCAACCCATCTTATTCTATGATTCTATGATACTAAGAATCTACTGTTTGCTTGCAAAATTTGTCATTTGAAGAGGGGCTAAGTAATTATGGATACATGCAGGAACCTATCAAAATCACACAGAATTAATGTCTCTCAGGAAAAACAAGTACAGCTTCCCTAGGGTTTGAAAAAACGTTTGCCCTTTTTTTATACTGTAGCCTTGTATGTGGATTTTCTGATGACTAAGGGAAATGTTTGTAATGTTACATCGAATCATAGAATTGTTAAGATTGGAAAAGACATATAAGATCACCGAGTGGCACAAACAATAGTTTTTAGAAATAGAGCTCATTCGGTGAGATGAATAAATGTAAAACTGAATAACCAGAGTACTTATGTGAAACTACAAAGAGAAACAAGTTGAATTTTCACAGCCACAGTGACCAACACAATACATTTCTGATTGATTGAATTTTTTTTCATGTCTTATGACATGAATTAGTTTGAATGGATGTTAGTTATTAGATGAACTAATGACCACAGATGATTCTAAGGGTAGACCAAGCATCGACAGATTGAAACCCATTAGAGCAAATGTGAAATCATGTTCCATAATACGAACATGAAGAAGAATCAGCCCCTCAGAAAGTAATGACTCACACTGGGTAAGAGGTCCAATGGTCTCACTGAACGCTGAAATATTTAGCATGAAGAAGACAAACATTTGTCAAACTGCGTAACTCTTGGAGTTGGTGAAGACTTAAACAGTGAGGCCCCAGGCAGCTGACTCTGAGCACAGGGTGGACTGGATGACCTCTGGTGGACTGGATGACCTCTGGAGATTCCTTCTGATTAACAAGGTTCTGCGAATTTATGACTGCCAGCAAGAGCTCCTGCATACCACTTCCCCTTTCATACTGACATCACTTCTTCAGAAAAACACATCAACTATTTCTGTAGTGATCAGGAGGACTGTTTCCTTGTACTAAAATTAGTGTCATTGTTACTCGTGGTCCTGAGGCAGCACTATGGAATTAATCAGACCTGTGCCCTCACCTTTGTTCTCTGCTACTTCAGGATTCTTCTGTTTGATTGCTCCTCCACGTGCTGAAGACAACATTCAGATCAGTTTATCTTTAAAAATAGAAAAAATTTCTTTTTTTTATAAAAGTAAAAAAATTCTTTTTTTTTAAAGAAAATAACTGCAATTTCAAATTATTTTTTAGTTTCTTATTTCTGAAGATTAATTAAACAAGTGTGAATCATCATTTATTGGTCTGTGAGGACCGACCATAGTTTGAAAGGTGCCTGAAGGAACAGGGCTATTGTTTCTTAGACTGATTCTTTATTAAATATTATTGCCATACAAGGCTCTAAAAATATCCACTCTCTGGACATATTAGAAGAGCCTTTGGTTTTTTTAACACCTTAAGAGAAAGTGCATAGGAGAAAAGCTGCACACATTTTCTGAGGGAGTACTTTATTGGTAAACATTAGGAAATAAGAGAACTTGGCAAGAGTTTAAAGGGTAACAAATAACCAAAACAAATAATTCCACAAAACATTGACTTAACACATGCTAACCCGTACAACTTGGCAAAATCCAACCCATTCAGTCCCAAGTTACCCAAAATATTAAGAAAGGAGATTAAAAGAAGAAGAAGAAGGAAGAGAGATAGGGAAAGCACCAGAGAGTCCTGCTCACGTCCAGAACCCAGGGGTCTTGCAGGGGCTGGAGTATGGGATAGGGCATCACTTCACCTCCATGAAATTCAATTTATCCCTTCTCTGAGAAGGGACAACCTCTGAGAAGAATCTGTCTTCAATTTCTCTGTATCATCCCATTACTTGGTTGTACACAACAATCATTGAACTTCTTCTCTCCAAACTGAACAAAGAGATTTCTCTCAGCATCTCAGTAGCTTCTCATGCACAGTGTTCCAGAGCCCTCTTTGTCGCCTTCTGCAGGGCTCCCCGTTTCTGAAGAGAAAATAATCACCTCCCTTCACCTGCTGACTGCACTCCTTCACCTTGTGCTGTTGCTCCTCTTTGCTGGAAGGGCACACTGCTCCTCATGTCCACCATGTCGTCCAGCAGGATCCTCAGATATTATAAAATAAGGAAGACTGCTGACTCAGTAGTGAGAAGCTGAGAACTGGCAGTAAGAAGTCCCACTTGGGACAGTGAAAGCCATGGCCAAGAAACCTTACAAGTATAATACAAAAAAATATGTGCATAAAAATTTTTTCTCTGTGTGACAGAAGTGTGTGCCTATATGTGTGTCTAAGTGTATTTGAAATACATATACTCAGTGTAGATAAGCCCAAAATATTCATGTGAGTTCTTAAGCAGAAGTATAACGACTGCTTATTTTGAACAACGCTACATATAATCACTGTTTCTATTGTAGTTTTTCCTATGCAAATAATCTATGTAAACATGATTTGTTTCCAAAATCAGTATCCTAACTTCACCAGAACATCCTACTTTAATAATTCTATCTCAGCAAGAGTGAACTAATTTTATTGATCAGTCTGTTAGAATAAAAACCAAGTTAAGATAAAACTAAAAAACTGAAAAAAATTTCCCCATATGTGTTGTACGTGATCTGGAAAAGTCCTTTTCATTTCCATACTCATTTAATTCAGACTTCCTTTTTAATATTTCATCTAAATATTGATCTGTGGAAAACAATTTCCATAAAAGTACTATATATAAATGTCTAATTTAAATTGCAAGTTTCTCCATGTTTTCTAAAGCAGCAAACAGCCAAGTCGTATTACTCTGAACAGTTTGATATCATAAATATTTATCCAAGCCCAGTGGTAATTTGTTATAGTGAGGTTAGACTGTGTCTTCAACCCAAATTTATTTCCACAGTTGCAGTTGGAGCTAATGAAGTCCATATTGTCACACTGATGATGTTCTTTCAAAATGCACATTAAAATCCAATGTCTTTTACAGAGTTTGCAATACAACTGCTTTGGAAACTTTTACAGTAAATGTTCACTCTCAGTCTGGAAATAATCACTCACATAATATTTTCCTCCCTCCCCTATTCCAATGTTAAAGCTGTGACTGAGAATTGTGTAAAATTCATGAACTACAGCACTCTTTATTGAGTTATTAAAGCAATATTATTTTTACTCGCCTTTTTACCTTTTTTTTACAAAAAGAATGATAATTAGGGAACTCAAAATTAACCCCTTGCCTTTTCCATTACATTGGTCATATTTTGCTAAACAGTTGAATCTTGCAGGTAATTCTCAAGTTTATTAGAATAGGGTGTCAAAGAAGCAGTTTCTGTTCTGCTTGGCTTTGGGATAGATTTAATTTCCACAGACAAGGAATCACAATATGAGAAGTGAGGAAGTGTTTGACTATGCAACTGTCTTTATCTAGTCTCTTTAGTATTTACCTGTAATATTCTTTTCTTAAAGGCTGTTCCAATAACCGATATAAATCATGTAAAAACAGCAGAGTGTCTATAAGTGTAAAAGTTAAATATAGTACACACACAATTGTTTTCTTGCAAGAATTTCATTACAGAAAAGTAAGAGAAATTCTAAGAACTTTGTTCAGGTGTATAGAACTTAAAATCTTACCTAAATGGATTGTTGTAAGGCACACTAATAAACACAGAACCTCTTTATTTTATTACAAAAATTAATAGAAAATAGCTCTGGTCACACTTAACTCTTGTCCAGTTAGATATTATTGTATCAACTTCTACAGAAAAAGAAAAAAAGAAAAGATAATTAATACTTGAAGCATTTGCCAATTACCTATTTTTTGGTGTATCTGTCAGTCTCAGAGGAGATCTTTGCGAAGTACATCCACAACTAAATATTGTTTTCTCACATAATTTTCCCAACCAATCATGGCACTATATAATCTAGTGGGAATGGAACTCAACTTCCTTTTAATTATTGGCTCAACTAACCAAACGCAACGCAGTAGGTGTTTGTCTGTTTATCTACACCATACACATACGGGCACAGAAAGTTTGCAAGAATCTCCACTGCTTGGCCACCATCCCCATTTTGCTGATTAAGACACAAGACATTGTTTCTTATTTTTAGCAGTCGTAACTCTGCCTGCCAAGAGCAAATGATTAATAAGGTCCTTAAAATGACTTAACAGCTGTAAATCAAGTAGTGATTTTAAGAAGCAGAGCTCATGGACAAAATAGCTGTTTAGTTTGCCAGGGAGCAGAAAGATATATTTAGTCATGTCTGGATGCTAAAATTGCCTCCCCATCAGATCTTTTAGAAGGTCAAGTTGATTATTCCTCAGGCCTTGTCTGCATGTTGCCCTGAAAACCTCTCACCGCAGCATGCATAGATTCCCATTTTTTTTTCAGAATTCCCGAGTATCACAGCCACAAGTCTCCTTGAACCTGGACCTTGCTTGAGAAAATAGGAGGTGTTTCCACATATGGCTGGCTCTGAGTCCTGGATTTTGTTTTCCATGTTTCTCTGAGGCTCTTGTCACCATCTTCTTTTCATGCTGCTCCTTGCATCCTTACTTCTACCAACAAAACTAGCTAAGATCACGTAAGCAAATCTGGCTGAAAGTAATAATTTTTTCCAGAATCCACAATATCACTTATATGTGTCTCCATTCTTTCACTCATGAGTATTCTAGAAGCAAATGTCTGGCCATTCTCAGTGACAAGTTAAGCAGGCTTTTTCAGGGACACTTTACTGAAAACCATTTAGAAGGTTCATGGTACACCAGTGGCATGCGCTTCCCTGGGTGGGAATGACTGTGCTTACAAATGTGGCCAGGGCAGCAATGTAGGCTACTCACTCAGAATGGTGAATGGTTGAAGCTGGAGAAACATTTCTGTGTATCCACCGCCCAGCAGTGTCTGCCATAACCAAATTAGCTGCTACAGATGATTCTCAAATGAGAGCTTAAATCATATTCTGGTTATTTTACAACCAACTTTTGTTTAAAAGGCCTGTTTCTTCACCCAGTGGAGCCTATGGTGCATCTCTGTGGTCCTTAGGGTCAGACCAATACTATCTCATGTCAAGAAAACTGACATTCTGTAGTTCGTGAACTCTGCAATACATCCATGCAAAACTTTTAGTAATGATTTTGAAACTCTTTCTTTAAATGTCCAGAAGACTAGAAACTTTTAAAAACAAACAAAACAAAATAAACAAACAAACAAAACTAAAAGTCTATTTTTCTAAAAACTTATTTTTCAGACCATCTTGATGTCATTTGGACCACAACATGGACTGTGACACAATGGAAGTGGTCTAAGTTGCAATCAACACCTGCACCAAAATAGTTTACTCATTGTTTATCAAATTTTAGGCTGAAGAAATATTTGAAAAATTAAACCTTTTCCAGATCTTCATTTTGCAACTACCTTCACTCCACTTCAGCCTTGAAATCAGCCTTATCCTAATGCTAATGGACCTAGAAGACTACCTAGTTTCTCATTTTATCCCATAACTGTTCTTGAATTGATCGGTAACTAAAAGTCAATCTGATATATAGGACCACCCAAAACCCTTCCATGAACATGCCATCATTTTGAAAAGGCTAATTGCTGACCTGCTTTCCTTTCAGACTGCAGGTTATAGGGCACAGTAAGATTTATAGAAGGAACAGAGCTCATAGAAAGAAAGAGGAGGTTCAACATATAGAACTTGTAGATAATGCAAAATCCAGGCCATCATTAGAGTCAGATACTGCCTTTACTGAGAATGCAAAAGGTCAACTTTTTTAAGAAAGTCTGTAACTGCATCTATAATTCCGCCAAGAATGAAAATTGGCTGAAAAAGTACCATTCTGTAGCAAATATAAATCAGCATGGTTTGACTCAAGTCAGTGGAGCTATTACAGTTTACAATAGCTTAAGATCTGGCCTCAGATGGACATTTGCATGCATAAATCAAGTAATTGCATGCACAAACTGATAGTTATTGTGATTTGCATGTGTAAGTGTTCACATTAATTAGCAAGAGCACTATTGAAGTAATGCATGGGTTGGCTTTTTCGTGTGCAAACAGATGCACATGCAGACACTGAAGATTTTGTTAATAATAATGTGGGAAGGACAGAAGAGGCCTCTTACACACTGAATAACCCTTCTCTCTTTTCCTCTGTTTCTTAAGTCTGATCTTATATGAAAACCCCACTTTAATAAAGAAAAAATAATACTGGAACTTTGGGGACAAGGTTAGCCAGAGAAAGAGGAAAAAAAAAATCTAACGCTGTTTCTCTGTGTCAGTTTTACATTGACATTAAACGTGGGTCAGTTTTAAAGGATATTAATCACATCAAACTTACTACAGGGTGCATATTTCTATAGCGAAGCATTGCAAAGCAAGCAATGAGTCACACTAGGGAGAGAAAATTGCAGGTTTTAGACCTGGGAAAGCAATCAAGTGAACCTAAAGAGTACTTTGCAAGAAATTAATGGAAAATGCATGTATATCAACCCAAACAAATTCTAACTAAGCTCAAAGGATGAAGAGGCAATTGGCATTGAGCTGTGAAGTTAAGAAGTTTGCACCACAACTTTCCAAAAGGTTGAGTCTTCTCAGATCTTGGATTAGGAGGTCAGGCAACTACAGCAACGGATGTCAAACCCCAAGGTTCTCCAAAGTTCAAGGGTACCTGGTGGTAAGATTTCAGACTAGCCCAAATCCAATGAGAGCAAGGAATCAGTGAGAAGGAAGGAGACAATGCATGAATTTGTGTGTTTCAACTGAATCACTAGAGAAACCCATCCCAGACAGATAACAGATTGAACAACAACAACAACAAAATGGAAATAGTAAATCTGCCCACACAATTTCTCAAGAATCAAAGCAACTTCTTAAATTCAGCGAATAACAAGGGATAGAAAAGGGAAAAGAGGAATCTGCAAAAGGCAAAACAAGTTTCAAGATGAAACTTACTGTTTCAAAACAGTATCTTCATTTCAAGCTGAACCTCAGCTTTTCACATATCAATAAAGGAAGCCTGAGTATTTCAAAAAAGGGAAAGAAAGACTTTGGGTAGCATTAAACAACTTTTATAACCAATTTTTTTTTTTTTAATCACTGAAAAATACACTGATTTTCTGTTTTGGACTGATTTTGAGCTATATTTAATTTGCTTATTTTGTGGTTCAGCTGACAGAATAAAAAATGCCATTATTTTCAATGTCTTTAATTCTGTATTCCAGTCTGAACTGAAGCCATTTAATATTGCTACTCTTCATAGGCTGATGTTAAAACGCAAATTAGAACAGGAGAAGAGAAACTGTAATCTCAAAGTGTCCTAACAAGGGTAGTGTGATTCTGCCCTCCAAACACACCACTTCCAGTGCTGTGTGACCAGCAATTCTGTGCACATAGCCTGGGAAGGTGTTTAAAAAAAGATGGTCACTGCCTGGTTGACAGATTGCAATACACATTTCTGTCAAGAGAGAGAAGGCCGTGGAGAATGACTTCTCTGACATGTTCATGGCCTCTTATTTTTTACCTTCTCAGTTCACCACTCTCATAGTTCTTTCCATGAGACAGATGATGAGATTTTGAATTAATTTAATATTTAACACCTAATGACAAATTATTTTTTTAATTACCTGGTTATTGCTTACTGGCACAAGACTTGGAGCTGCAACATAAAACACCTCTATCTTTGATATTTCTGTCTTTGTCTCTTATATATGGATAACTGCTGGTTTTTTCCAGAGCATCTCTGTTTCCTGTCGAAGGAATGCTATAATTAATGGAAGTGTCATGGACAACCAGGATGAAAAGGGACTTGGAGGTATTAAGAAAGGCAAGTCACTATCACTCCAAATCTTCAGAATTTAAAGGTTCTGTACTTGTGATACGGCCTTGTTAAGATGTGTTTTCTATACAGCTTTGCTCCTTTTTATCTGTACAAGACTTGTTACAGTGGGGTCCTACAAATGAGGCTCTTGGAGCTACCACAATGATGCATGCACAATATCACCACAGTAATAAAAATGACTCAAGACCTGACATACAGATTTTATGAGAATTTGATAATACTGTCACCCATTTGGGTGGGGCACACTTTATTTTCTATAAAGAGAGCATTAAAACTCACAAAAATTATAAGATAATTAAGAGACAAGCCAAAGGTAACTTGTGTAACTCTTGGTAGATGCAGAGGCGGATTCCCTTCCTTCCCAGTCATATAACCTCAAAGAAGGCATTTTTTTCCCTGTACTTGATACAGCAGCTACCAAAATACTCTAAATGCTCACTAAGAAAAAGTCAATGCAAAATGTCATTGGAAAGAATGATTGACAATCTTATTTTATGTGGTAGCTTTTGCTGTTTCACTAAAGGTAGCAACCAGAGATATAAAGTACATTTCATTAACAAAAGAATATTTCTGAAAAAAAGGAATAAAGAAAATCCACAGAGGCAGTATGTGTCAGAAGCAATTCAGGCAACCAAGTCTTATCAATCTGAGTGATCTCAGTAGTTCTTGGAAGCACTGAAGTTGTATGCATTGCCTTTTTCATCCTTTTGTCAATCATCCCTTTAATCTTTTTCAATTTTGTTGACAAAACTAAATATTAAATCAATTCATAAACTACACAGAAGCAAAAAAGAAGGAGGGAAAGGCTAGCAAAAAGCTGTAGTATAAGTAGAGATGAGCACAGAAGTTTTTTAAGGAGGAAGCAGCCTTCAATATAAACTTGAGAGTGAAAATAAAATAATAGAGGGAGGTTGGCATCATACACTGTTTTTTTCTAGACCTTTTCAGCTAGCTATAATATCTCCTATGAGATATTATTATTAAATATGAGATATTCTCATATTTAGGTATTTCTCTTGTGGGAAAGCTGGCACATTTGGCTGACTAGAGGTTAAACTTTGGCCTATTAAAAACAGTTGAAAATATTATGTTTGTAGTTCTGTGACTCACTAAAACTCTCACTAAAACTGCCAGAATTGTACTGATAGACAGGCTTCCAAGCAGTATTGATGTTGTTAGCAATCATTGCCAGGATACTTTGCTTGAAGGATGCTCTTTTCACTGATTCCAGAAAGCTTTCCTCCTCTTTATTCTAGTAATGGGTGGCTTTAGCGGTGCAAGGTCTGGACAGAACCAGGGGATTACAGAATTATCGAAGATAGATTAGTGTGGGTTGGGAGGGAGTTTTAATGGTCATGTAGTCCAATCCCTATGCAATGAGCAGTGATATCTCCAGGTAGATCATATTGCTCAGAGCCCCATCTACCCTGACCCTGAATGTTTCCAGGGATGGGGCATCCACCACCTCTCTGGCAACCTTTTCCAATGTTTTACCACCCTCATCATAAAATGCTTCTTCCTTACATCTTGTCTGAATCTCCCCTCTTTTAGTTAAAAAGTATTCCCCGCTGTCCTGTTGCTACAGACCCTACTTAAAACTTTGTCTCCATCTTTCTTGTAAGCCCCCTTTAAGTACTGAAAGGCTGATATAAGGTTTCCCCAGAGCTTTCTCCTCTCCAGGCTGACCAACCCCAACTCTCTCAGCCTGCCCCCACAGGAAATGTGTTCCGGCCCTCTGATCATTTCAGTGGCCCTCCTCTGGATCTGCTCCAATATGTCTGTCTTTCCTGACTGAGGGCTCCAGAGCTGGATGCAGTACTGCAGGTGAGGTTTCACAAGAGCAGATCTGTAGTGATGGATGCTCTGTATTGAAAAAAAATGTATTTTCAAGTTTTCACCAACCAGTCATTTGTACCTGAATGATAATTTGTCACTTCTTATAGAAGTGACCTGATAAAAGCGGTGGAAAAGATTAGGCAAGTTTCCACTTGTGTGTGCAGTCTGTGTATGGTGCATCTTACTGTGCAGGATCTTCCTACATATGTGAACCACATCTACTAGTGAAATTGTCGTATCTACAGAACTCCCTGTCTCTTCAAATGGAGATGATGTTGAGTTTTCACAATTGATTAATGTTTCTAAATAGTGAATATTATAGAAATACTTAGGATAGAGCTGAGATAGGTGGGTTTTGAAAAGGATTCAGTCAGGATTTTCTGAATTTCCCCCATACTGATGGACTCAGATTGAGAGGGTATGTAATTATTCATGTGAGACTGACTGTGAAGGGTGTTTTCATGCAAGTCATATAAATTAATAAACATAAATGTGTTTATTAAGAGTGTGCAGATTTACACCTCCCTTCATATCTTGGAAAATATTTCACTGTCACAAAGATAAATAACCTTCTGAGTGGAAGGAAATAAATTCTAGTTTACATCTGTATTCTTTAAAACACCAAAGACTCTCTCAAAACACTTCAACCCCTATTTCAGCAACAGCCTTTTGAGATAAAATTGGAACTTAATTTGGCCACTGAGGTTAAAGAAAAAAGTATTTCTATAAATACATTGGCAGCAAAAGAAAGACTGAGGAGAGTCTCCATCCTTTGCTGGAGGCAGAGATTATCACAGCATCAGGGGGTGAGGAAAAGGCTAAGGTACTTTATGCCTTCTTTGCCTCAGTATTTAGTACCAAAAATAGTTGTCCTCAGGATATTCAGCTCCCAGAACTGGAAGTTAGTGACTGGGAGCTGATTGAAACCTCCATAATCAAGGAGGAAATGTTTAGTGACCTGCTATGCCAATTAAACACCCACAAATTTGTGAGTCCAGGTGGGATGCACCCAAGAGTAATAAGGGAGCTGTCAAAAAAGCTTGCCATGCCACTTTCATTCATTTCCCAGCAACCCTGGTTATCTGGAGAAGTCCTAATTGACTGGAAATTAGCAAATGTAGTGCCTATCTATAAGAGGGGTCAGAAGAATGATTCAGGGAACTACAGGTTTGTCAGCCTGACCTCGGTACTGAGGAAGGTCATGGAGGAGATTGTCCTGAGTGCCATCACATAACATTAGCAGGACAACCAGGGAATCCAGACCTAGTCAACACGGGCTTATGAAAGGCAGGACCTGCTTTACCAATGTGATCTCCTTCTATGAAAGGGTGACCCACTCAGTAGACAAGGGAAAGACTATGAATGTGGCCTATCTAGACTTTGGTAAAGCGTTTTACACCACCTCCCACAACATTCTCCTTGAGAATCTGGCTGTTCATGGCTTGGACAGGTGTAGTTTTTGCTGCATGAAAAACTGGCTTGCTGGTGGGGCCCAGTGAATGGAAAGAAACACAGTTGGTGGCCGGTCACTAGTGAGATACTATGTGCGCTAACAGCACATAGCATATCAAGCACAAAAGTAAATTGGGGGCTGGAGGAAAGGATTTGAACATTTTTCAAGAAAATATGAAGAATGCATTGCTAAGAACTTTACTGTTAAATTGAAACTACCTAAAAAAGCTTTCTCAGCTTGCCAGTGTTTATTTATCCTCTCTTTAGGCATCTGTTACCACTTTGTGTTTTGTAGTAATTAGTAAAATATGTAGAAAGATAGTTTCTTTAAACTGAGAAATTAAAACTCCAGACACACTCTGCCTTTTTATCCAAGGAATTTCAGTGGATAACACACTTCTGGATCCAGTCTGATTCTATTGTCATACTGCTGGAAGTAAAAAGTATTTATTTTTGTTGTACCTAATCATATATGCGAGTTATATCTGGGAAGATATTGGCAATGTAGGTGAGACAGATCTTAAGGGCTTGATCAAAAAATGTAAATAGTTTCCCAAGAGGAGGAGTGTTTGGCAGAGAAGTTTGCTGTATTAAAAGGGTTTAAACATTAAATATAAACATATCTTGTTTTAGACAGAGATGTATATTGGAGTAATATGACCACCCAGAGCCAGAGAAGAAAATTACATCAGTGGACAGAGCACAGCAGATCAGCTCAACACAAGAGAGAGGCCACTGGTGAGCAGGAATGTGTTAGTAGTAGCTGATTATTAAAATGAAAGCTTGTGAAATTCACTTTTTTTCTTGATTTGTCCTGAAAGTCAGTCCGCTGGTGTTGGTTATGTTGTTTTAAAAGGAGAAGTAGGCTAAGAAATAATTTTTTTCCTCCTTTTTTCAATCAAAGGATTGAGGCTGTATTACTAAGCCCCATGCCTGCACCTGTAACCCTGACTCTCAGGTACTTCAGTCATCTGCCATGCTGGGCCATTATCATGGGGGGCCTCTCATCAGTACTGACCAGATCAACCCTGTGCCCATGCCCACCCTATGCTCCCCACAGATTCACATGGCTTTCTGGGTCTCACCATCCCAGGCCCTTTCCCTGCCAACCCGCCTCCAGCAGTCCTGATGCAGGCGCAGCATCAAGTAAAATTCAGGTTGTAAACTGGTTCAGGGGAAGTTTCAGCATCCCTCTGCCACCATGGCCATAGTCTAAACACCTCCTGGGGCTCCCACGCACTATGTCTTTCCCAGTCCCAGAGGCAAGGCTGCCCTTGGGGTCCTGGGGCAATAACAGGCTCTGAGCTCCCTGGCCACTTCACTGGGGCCTTACCCTCATGCTACTCAGACCTTCAACACAGCAGACACAAAGGGGCCCTAATTTGACAAAAAAAATACTGTTCAGAGTAGAATATAGTGTTGAATGCATGTCCCTGTACCTTTCCAAATTTTTATTTTAAGAGATGGATAATCGTAAAGATAGCTTTATTTTTTTTCTTTTCTCTCTGAGAGATAACAGGGATACTGAGAAATAACAGTCTGCCAATTACGGGTGATATCTACACCACAGCACTTCAGTCCAGCAATTGTTGTCCCTTGCACCAGTGACAAAAATATTTTAATCTGGACTATTCTTTGGAAACGAAGATTCTGGAAAATGTTGTTTCATCTGTCACTTGAATCTGTTTGCACTTTGCCAAGACCTTTTACTATCTTTCCACTTATATATCTAGCTTTAAAATGTCACCATAACTACTAAGGGAGTTTTCAAATTATATAAAACTGGGAGAAGGATCAAAATGTTGGACAATAGGGCTGTCATTCAGAGGGATCTTAATAGTCTGAAGAAATGGGATGACAGAAACCTCATGAGGACTCCATACCTGGGACAAAATAATGCCATGTAGCAGGACAGTTTGGCAGCTGACTGGCTGAGGACCAGCTTTGCAGAGAAGGACGTCAGAGATCCTGGTTGACGGTATGTTGGTTGGTATGACCTTGTGGTGACAAAGACTAGCCACGCTCTGGGCATCATTTATAATACTGCACCATTTGAAGAAAATCTATACAATATTTATAAGGCCACTCCTACAAGTCCAGTATTTGGTTTTGGGGTCCCCATCAACAGTTCAACATAATCATAGAATCATAGAATTATAGAATGGTTTGGGTTGGAAGGAACCTTAAGGATCCTCCATTTCCAATGCCCCACTATGGGCAGGGACACCTTCCTCTAGACCAGGTTGCTCCAAGCCCCATCTAATCTTCCACAACTTCTCTGGGCAACCCATTCCAGTGCCTCACCATCCTCACAGGAATGAATGTCTTCCTAACATCTAATCTAAACCCACTCTCAGTTTGAAGCCATTACCCCTTGTCCCACCACTACAATTCCTGATAAAGAATCCCTCTCCAGATTCCCTATAAGCCTCCTTCAGACACTGGAAGGTTGTTATGAGGGCTACACACAGCCTTCTCTTCTCCAGGCTGAACAGCCCCAACTTTCTGATCCTGTCTTCATAGGGGAGGTACTCTAGTCTGCTTATTAACTTCAGGGCCCTGCCCTGAACTTGCTCCAACTGTTCCATGTCCTTCTTATGTTGGGGGTCCCACAACTGTATGCTGTATGTTACATTAAGTGTGTTCCCTTGAAAATGGGAAAACATGCAGAAACAAGGTTTGACAGCATAAATCTGACCACTGTAAGGTGGTTTCTGAGTCAGACATTCAGATTCTGTATAGAGTTCACAAACAGCACGACACTGAATGGTTGCTGCGCAGCTGAGTAAAGGCCACAGGTTGATCTTTTAGGTATCTTGAATGGGCTTCACAAAACAAAAGGCATGTAGGGAGTAGGGCTACAGTGTACTGCTGCTTTCCTCTGTAGGAGGACAGCTGGGTATGCAATCTCTTTCATATCTTTAGTGCATTTAAACCTACACACTGCCAACTTCCACACAAATCAGAAGCAAACCTAGATGTTTGATGAACTTACCTTTCTGTATGTTGTTTGAAAAGGAAAAAAGAAAAATAATCCCTTTTCCAGCTATACCTTCAAAATCAGAAGGAAAACAAAGGAACAAAGACATTTTTTTAATTTCTGTTTTCTGAATAATCTTTAAAAGCACATTTTAGCAATATCATTTCATCTTTCTTTTTTAAAAAGACAGGAGTGTTTTTCACCAAAATATATTATTATGTCAAAATGTGTCAGTTTTCATTAAATTTTTATCAGCATATAAAAGAAATAAATGGCACTTTAACTGGAAAATAAGCTAGTTGGACTGCGGAAGACTCACTTCCCTGCTTTGCCTCATTTGAAGAGTTTAGAGAGTAAAAATAATTATTAAAGATTATTATTTACTTCTAATTTTACCTGCTCAGCTATGTTTTTTGCAGAAAGGCTTGATGTTATGATTCATACAGCCTAAAAATTCAATTCCTTATGAAACTTTGGTCACTATCCCAAAACTGTTTTTCTGCTGGTATGCTTTAGAATTCAGTGTCTCACAGACTAGACTTAATACCTTCTTCTGTTGCATCAAGTTAGTGCAGAAATAGGTCATCACTGTTGTTTCAGTCAAGAGACAAAATTTACAGAGAAGTTGTCTGAGATAAAAAAAAGTACTTTATGCACAGTCATAAACTACGTAGGACAGCTCCCTTTATTTATTATTCTTGCATTACTGTGAGATGCCCTGCTTATTTCTCAATCTGCCTTTCTATCTAATTCCCCCAAGTAACTGCATTACACCTGATAATCCTTTTAAAATAATACTGTTTTCCTCCTGTTATTGAGAACTTTTATTTTTCTCATTGATTCTTTAACTGTAGAAAATCAGATTAAACAAAGACTGTTCCAAGATCTGCTATCGGGGGGGGACAACAAGCAAACAACAACAAACAAGCAAAAACAAACAAACAAACAACAACAAAAACACCCACAGTTTTCTAGAGATGTCATGAACTTTTCTACGAAGAGTCTGGTGATGAAAAACGGTGATTTTCAAGATTATTGTTTTTGTGATACAAAAAGTTTTTATGTTGTAGAAATCAGTGACATGAAGCAGAAACAACTTAACCAAAAAAGACTCTATCCCATTGTGGCATTCAATAACCAGAAAATGTGATCTTTTTAACATCAATTTCATAATCTATAAAAATTAGCTTAGATCAAACATGACAATTCAAGTGGGTGGTTTAATTATACTTACAGTATAGTACACAACCCTGCCTCATACTATAGTTTTATTGGTGGCAAGAAGACCTGATATACCTACATTATATTAAAAGATAACACAGTCACCATATCTTGGTATGATTCACGGGACCATTAGAGGACAGGCACTCAGACTTTAAACGTGGTATTTAAACCATAAGAGTTTCAGAGCCCAGGGGCTGGTGTACTTTTATAATTGCAGTGCTTCTGAGTGTTATAACACTGTTTTGTTTGGAAAGAACATCACATGTTCCCCTACATGGAGGTATATATGGTCAAGTTTGCCATTATTTTCCACACAAACACTGAACAAATTTTTTTCCTGTAAATGTTAAGAATACAGCTTCAGACCTAAAATTAAAGACTGATTATGGTAGAATAAAACTGAACAACAGCTAATGAGGGTTATTCAGAATAGTTAGTCACCATTACACCTACACCAGAATTTGAAGTATATTGCAGAAATCTTTTGGTGAAGGCAATACCTCAGGGCATCTGAGCATGACAGAACTACCTAAAAACATATGTCTACAATAGATTCTTAATCCAACATGAACATTTTAAGACAAGTGTCTAAATGCAATTATTAGTTTCCAGAACATAAGTAGAATGTAAACATTGTTGATCACATCTCAAAGGACACACTTGATGGAAGTTTAGAGTTCTGTAAAGTTTCTTTTGTGCATATATCTTACTCAGATGTCTCCATTCTAGAAGGCTTGTCCCTGCAAGTTGAAGTGGGATGTACTAGCAGTCCTTGACACCTGTGGATAAGGGAAAAGCACTTCTCTTCCATTAACTGGTAGAAGAGCACATGCTAAAACTTCAAATTGATGTACTGATTATTTCATTGTGATTTATCTGACTAGTGCCACAGCTTTGGAGACACAACTACTGTCCAGCCTTGAGAGGTTTACAGGGATGATGATTGCTACTGTTACTTAATTACTAACATAATGAAGTTTAATGTTGCTAATCTGTAAGAAAACAGGATTTATTTTTCCTTATCAAACTTAAAAACTAGTATCATCAAGTTGCAGATTAAGAAGAGGAAATCTGTTATTTTGTTCTGCTTCACCATGACTCCACAGATGCTGGTTGATATATCCCAGTTTGCATCAGATTAGACAGATAAACTGCCATCATATCAGTGTGAGTCCAATTTTATTGAGGAATAATACCATTTGATATAAGTAGAAATGAAATGCAACTTTCAGGCTCTGTATCAGCGAGGATGATGAAGACTTAGTAAAGGGTAGTTCAATTTCAGCAACTCACATAGCTTTGGATTTTGGTAACTCCTTCACTCCCTTGAGTTGGTCACATCCTCTTGTTCTGTGAACTCTCCTGTCCTTGCCCATGTTCCACTTCACTGGGGGATGTATCAGGACTGTCCTTGTGTTTCCCATTGCTGTTGCCCAACATGGAAAATCATTTATCATACCAGGTTTGCTTGGCAGGCACATGTACAGCTGTTGTTCAATAGCCACTCTTTCCTGCCTTCCCCAAGGAAAAGCACAAAAAAACCCTGTAATTTTTCATTGCCAATCTCTCAGAAAATATAAATCTTGTGTCTTGAATTAAAATGTACAGAGTTCCCTGACAATACACAACAAAAGGAAAAAGACAAAGACTAGAGGGGTGATTTGATCCAGTGTAGATACTCCAGATGGAAACTCCAACTTGTGCCCTTGTTACAATGCAAGAATGGGTAACAACTGCTTCTCAAGTTTCTTATGTTACCCCACTGTACACAGCTATGTCAGGTTATTATCTTGGCTGCTTGCTCAGAAATTTGTTTGTCTAATATTCTGTAGGACAAATGCAAGGTCTTGCTGCAAGGTCCATGCTTACTTCAGTTTGAAAATAGCTTTCCACAGTTTGTTTTTCCTTTTGGTTTTTAAATGCTCACATTTCAAAATTCTGAGTTTTCTTTTAATCCTTAGTTTCTACTTTATTGTGATTTCGTGTGTTTAAGGTTACCAGATCTGTTTTGTATAATAGTATAATTATGTGTCGTATTATAATTATATTGTATAATTTGTCTTACACAATCAGGAAATGTTTCCCAAAATGGTAATTCTTTACTGTCTTTCCAGCCCTCTACCACTGTCCTTGAATGGAGAGAAATTACAGCCATCCTCATAAAACCAAACCAAAGCCCAAGATGTTGTTATGAACTGATGAAACTAAGTGCTTAGGAATTTTTTTAAACCACCATAGACCTTGTTGGAGCCTGTTAACTGCCATTTTAATACAAGTAGATATTTCACTACCTTCTTTCACAGTAGTATTCTTTGATGTTTTAGAGTTTATCTGAACACATCTACTGTCTGGTGACAGTACAATAATTCAAATAAGTCTTGAGTATAAATCATATTGTACAAACTCTTAACTCTTTTTTTTTTTTTTCAGAATACTTAGGGAAGATTTCTGAGTATTTGGGACTTTTTATTTCAATTAAGACAGGTATTTAAATCTTAAAAGTATGGTTGAACCAGTAGAGGTCAAAAGCCTTTAAAATCCAGCAAAAGCTGGTAAAACCTCTACAGAGGAACAGACAGTCATCCATTTCTTTATCATCAAGAAGCTCTAGTTAACACCCTGAGAGCCAGATTTTTGGCCCAAGGATTTCTGATCATCATATAAGCAGGCGTTACAGGGAGCAAGGTGTGCGTTAAGGTGTGTCCCAACCATGATACTTGAAAGACGGTTCACGGGTGGACAGCCCAGTTCTAGTCAAGATACTTAAGCCCTAAATTCCCACAGAGTAGCACTTTATCCATAGTTTCTGATGACACATGGGCCTATGGGTTCTTTTTATACCTTTTATTTTACAAGAGAGTCTAAACAAAAAAAATTACTTTGGCTTTCAGTGAGATAGACTGCTACCACTAAGAATAATTTTAGAAGTAAATGGGTAATAAAAAGCCATTTTAATGCATCTTCTGCTGTTGGTCAAAAGTTTCTCTTTCAGCACATATATAGTGTAAAACACCCAACTGTTTCTCCAACACATATCTAAACTGAAAAACAGGAGTATGGAATTAACACCAGATTCTAGCCCTCCTGCAGAAAAGGTAGAATAACTCTCAGTAGATAACTACCTATATTTTACCCTGCATTCCTAACAATTTTACTACACAGTATAAACTTAGATTTTCTGAGAGGAAAAAGATTTGCAGATGTTCCTCTAAGAGGTTTTTGGCCCAGGGTCACAGAGAGTCGTGCTGCTCAAAGCTGGGCTGAGGTTTGCCGGATGAATGAATCCTGTCAGAATATGGCAGGAAAAAACATCTTTGTAACACAACCGCAGGTAGTTGTCTCTTTGACTTGTTTGGTGTGTGTGTGTATGGCCAAAACCTGATGAAAGTATGTATATATACTACTCCCCCAGGAGAAACATTTAATTCAGTAGTGTTTCTTGAGATGTCTGGGCCTGTCTAAATAGGAAAATTTACCAGTTTAACTATACCGCTGCAATTCCCCATGGGGATGGAAGGAATAAGTGTATCCATGAAGGCAGTTATAGTTCTGGCAGTAAATTTCTTTGGGTAGACAAACGCTTCAGGTTTTGCCCGTAACAGGAAATTTCAGACCAGATATTCATAAGATATAATTGATGAAGTGGCAACACTGAGACAACACAGCTGCTTAACCTTAGGGGAAAGAGCAAAGGGGCCTGTTTGTTACTCTACAAGATATCCCATCATATAAAGGACTAACAGCACTTTATTTGGTATTGTTTTGTGCCTTCTCAGTGCTCTATAGACCTCAATTTTATATGGATTTCACACTGACTATTTGAATCAAACTCAACTGATTTGGCTTGTTAGACTCAACTTCATGAAGTATCCTGTATTCTCCCCATCCATGTAGTAGAAGGGCGTTGTCAATAAAATACCAGATTTTGCCAGTAGAGAGTTATCAGGTGTGAGAGGCATTATACTAAGATCCTGAATGAGTGCAACCCTCCTAATAAAGCAGACCCACAAAAGCACGCTGTTTCCTTGGTCAATGACAGACATGCTACACAGAAATCCTTTGCAGACTCACAGAAATAGATCTTATCAGTCTTAATTTGCCTAAATTTTCACACCCAGAGCTGCCTTTCAGAGGCTTCCAAACTCATTTCACTTCTTGCCTGACCATGTAGACTCCTTATAACTTCTCTTATCTTTCTTCAGATGATGGAACAAGCTCTCACCTTTGCCCAGAACAGAAGGACCTGCATTATGATCACTTACTAACAGTCACCAGCAACAGTTATTCTTCTTGTTGTTACCAATGAAAAAATAATAAGAATTCACCAGCAGCAATGGCAAGACATGAAGCATATTTTAATTTAGTAAATGCACAAACACTGCCATAAAACATCAGTAGCTTGAGGTCTTCTTTAGAAATGAGCTGTCAGAAGGGGAAAAAAAAAAACAAACCAGTATCAAAAGGGCGTTGTCTGACATGGTGTTTTTACAAATTTTTTTCATGGTACCTAAGTTCTATTTAGGACCAGGAGTCTTTTAACCTGGTGAGTATTTTTGCCTTCAGAGAATAAATACATATTTTTTCTATTGAGCTGAATACGAGTGCGGCTGCAGACAATTTTTCAGCTTTTCACTCAAGTGTTTACTCCCTCTTTTCCTCCTCCATAAAATATGCAACTGAACAGACTCTGTTAGAAATAACAGTGACAAATGTAATTAATTAGCTGTATAATCTTAAATTATTGTTATAGTTTTTATGTTAATTTTTGTAAGAGAAGGTTTAAATCATTAAACTGCACGCTTGGGGCTAAGGTCTGTAGTGATGGACCTGATTTGGAAGCTCAAATTAATGAATTAAAATCTGTAAAACAATTTGTTCCAGTTTTACACTGCAGCTTGGCTTTATTCAAATTTAAGTTAATATTTAGTCCTTTAACAATTTTCAGTCCCTATTTAAACTGCTACAGGTCATTTTTAGAGATTTGTATTCTGCTCCTGAATTGTCTATCCCTGGATACCCTAAATGTTTGTATTCTGAACTTCAGTCTCTCTTTGTGTAAATCTGTGTTACTGCTAGCTACTTCTAACTTTAAGGTACCTTAAGACCAATTTTGAAGATTTCCACAAAGTGTAGTACTAAAAGCAAGACCTGACAGTTGGCAACAGCAGTGGTCCCAGGCTGACAGTCACAGTGGGGTTGAAACAACAAGTCACTATTTACATCAGGAAAAGAAGAGGCCAAGAAGACTTTCTGCATAAAAGCAGGTCTGTGGACTCAAGTTTTGAAATCCTCCTTTTTTAGATTAGCTTGGACAATCTAAAATCATTCACTAACTCATAGGTGTGAGCAAGGTGACTCTTGACTTCTGCTGGAGACAGTCACCCAGCATAAGCCTTCCTGGACCAAAGGGCTGGAAGATACCCAAGAAGATCACTCTGTACATCCTCAAGGAAGGATCACCTACACCAGTCATTCATGAAAAATGTTTGTTCAAATAGCTCTTTAAGATTTCCAGTGCTGACAATTTCTTACTACCAGCAGTCTCTGCTTCACTCTTCTTGTTGAAAGGACTGTTTTGTGCCCTGGTATCTAGCCTAAATCACCTTTGCTGTTCATCATAATTGTTTTCTGCTGGACATCTTCCAGCTGACACACACCCTTCATGAAGTGTTTTGCCCAAAACCAGATAGCACACTCCAGCTGAGGCATTCACAGTGCTGAGCAGAGCAGAAGGATTATTTGCCATGTTTTTTAATCTGTATTCCTGCTTAGTGTATGTCAGGAGGGTGTTTTGTAACAGCATGACACTCTTGACTTACATCAAGATTTAATTTAACCATAGACTTATACCTTCTTTTCCATAACAATACCACCAAGTCAGTCATTGTGGTTACCCCACAGCCTGTACTTGTGCAACTGGTCACACCCCACTGAGTTTGGTTCCTAGAACATGTCCTTATTGAATATCACCCTATTTTTTCAGACAATTTATCTAGTTAGTCAAGGTAATTTTGAACCCTAATCCTGTCCTCCACCATCAAGTCTTTCTCAACTTGACATTTTCTGGCAATTTAACAGTCATACTCTTCTCCCCATCTAGGTCATTAATGAAAATATTGAAGATAACAAAACCAGGGCAAACTCTTGCAGAATTGCATTTATGCATCTGTTAGCATAAGGGATTCATGGCAAAGCAATCAGTAAAAGTCAGTAGGCAGATGCATTTAACTGTTACAATTACCTCTTCTTCTAAGTCAGCACACTTGGACTTGAATGCAAACAATTCAAGTTCAAACTCTATGGTTTAAAAACCCAAATATGATTGCCTCTGTTCTTATCTGAGCAGTCTGTTTCATGAGGGACCCATTTCAAAGTTCATTATAGCTAATGAATGGCTCCTATAAATTTCAATGGGCGATGAATCAGGCTTGAAAAAAAGGCAAAGCATGATCTTACACTGACATGAAAATAAAATTCTGCAGAAGTCAGCATTTGATTTTAAAAATATTTTGATTAATTAAATTAATGAGTCAGCAAAACTGGCCAAAAATTGATTTTTCTCAAACTTTGTATTTTCACCAAATGAACAAGGAATAAATCTAACATATTTCAAATTTATTATGCAAACATCTAAGAGCAAATGAATAACCTATTCAAATCTAATTACCAAAAAAATATCTCAGCATGGGCTGATGGTGGGCCTCACTGGAACAGATCTGTGAGTTCAGAGTCAGCCTCTTCTAGCTCTCACAGGGTTTGAAATGTCAAATACAGATTACAGTGTCCTCCAGCCTCCAGCAGTCAAATAATTTTGCAATTGTGTGGCTTGACAGCTTATCTACATAGATTCAGAGACAACAAACTCACTGTAGGGTGATTACCTCCAAAATATGCAACAGGGAGTACCTTAAACTAATTTCTACCTAGACTACATTTTATTTCCTTTAAAAAATAAAAGTGGTTAAAGAGTTAACAATAGCAAGAGTTTTACTGTAGCTTTTTTGATGATTACAGAAATTGGTTATTTTAATTCCAATGATTAGTTATCCCATAGTTAAAGTTTTGCAGCTTGGAGTGTAAACCTGGCTCATGTGCCAAGCTTTCTCACAATGAAACTCAAAGGATCACAAAAGCCTTTCCCTTTTCTATTTCTGTTTTCCATACAATTACTTCAGGTGTAACCCTCATGCTCCTCTTTCACAAGTTAGAAGTGTCCTTACAGTCGTTTTTATCCAGCTCCCAGTTGTGGATCTTCACTAAATACTCCTTATTTTGTCCTGCATCATCATTCAATCTGATTTTACCAGAGTCGTCTTCAACTGCTATTGGTAGATTACAAGTTGAGTAAAACATACAATCTGTGTATCTTGAACAAGGCAGGGTTTTTTAACAGAGGTTCATTTCAAAAGAAGGTGGTGAAACCCTGGAACAGGTTTCACAGACAAGTTGTGGATGCCGCATTTCTGGAAGTGTTTAAGGCCAAGTTGGACGGGTCTTTGAACAATGTGGTCTAGTGAAGGGTGTTCCTGCCAATGGCAGGAGGGTTGGAACTGGGTGATCTTTGAGGTCCCTTCCAACCCAAGCAATTCTATGATTCTATGAATTACTACTAGATGTCCGCAACATTCAAATTGAAGTGCCTGGAGACAGTCATCACTACACTTCCCTACAACTTATCTTCTACTGCTTGGATGATCTTTACAGATTCTTTCAAGTCAGCTGCCCTTTTCTTTCTTGCAACATTCTGACATTTATTTCTGCACCTAACCTTCCACAGTGCCCTAAGTGTGCACTGCTCTGCATTTAATCGCAAAGACCTGTTGCTTTCTATTTGTGTGAACTTGATCACACCAGGATATCAGCAAGGGAGCAGTCACTGCTGAGTGTAGGGCAACCCAGCAGGGATACTGGGCAGGAGACTGTCCCATAAAAGCTGGGAGTGACAAAACACAAATTACAAACCAAACTGTTTGGTTTGTTTCTTTCAAGAGGGAAATGGGAGGGAGGATGGAAGAGAGGAAAAAGAAGACTATTAATAGATAGGCTTGAGTCACATCTCTGAAAAGACAGATAGTGTTTGTTAAAGATAAGCTTATTTCACCTTTGTATTTTTTACATCTAAACTTATAATATTTCATCATAATGTATTCTGTTTGACAGTAAGATTTATATTTCTTTGAATTTCAGTTACCTTGATTGTCCTCTTCACAGTGCCTTACGTGTCAGGTCTTATGTTCGTCCATCACTTTGCTATGGGAATTGTTCCTTTTCTGTGATTGCAAGCTCAGAATGTCAGAAGATTTTGGCTGCTTCTTAGCAGAGTGCTGAATACTTTTTCTGGTGTAACACAGTTCAGTAATTTAGTGGTCTACTTGGAAATATGTGATTTGTAGTTTGAAATCTAGAAAAGCTCAAACCCTGTAACAGTTGGGAACATTCAGCTGGGGCAGTTGCCTCTCTTACTTACCCTGCAAGTAGATATTGCTGTTCACTTGGGCCATCCACTCTCTTGTCCTGTTCTCTTGTTTTGTCTCGTTTCAGGTGCTTTAGGAAACAAACTGTGAATATGGCTATAGGAAAGATGCTTGGGTTTTTTGCAAATCCTCAAATAGACACTTGCTGCAATAGTGTTGCTTCCATATGAACTTTGCCAGAGAGGAGTAGTCTAGCCTATTATTCTATAAAACTATACTATTTATCTTGCAATAGACAGGACCTGACCACCCAGCAGAAGACCTGCAATGCTGACTGAGATTTTCACACACTTTTCCCATGCTAATAATAAATCTAATTAGCATTATTGGAAAGACCCTTTTTTTGGGGGGGGTCAAAAACATGGGTAAGAAAAAAATCAATATGTTGCTGTAGACTTCACTTGTGATTTTTTAGCTAACTGCTTCAGCATCTGTTTTTCAGCTTTACTTTCATGAAGTAAACATTGACGCTTTTGGCTAGAAAGAACTGTGAAAATGTAAAAACCTGAAAATAGTTTTGCAAATACAGCAAAATAAGGCTTGTCTCCTCATAAAAATTATTAGGCTATTTAGTAAGTTCATAACCTGGTAAAGACAGTTTGCCTAATTTAGACTTCACTTTCATTACAATAGAGTGGGAAACAATCAATTTCTGTGAAAAGGCATCATGTCATGATATTTTTGAGGCAAACTAACTGAGCTTTGATAGTTGACAGCCTAGAAGAAGAAGGTTTCCCAAGGCAACCATGCTGCAGTGATAATTGCCTCTGCAGAATTGTATTACAGGCATATTTGACAATTATAGAACAAGCATGTGTGACTGAGACTTCTATTCCTCTCAGCGTGTCACATAGTTGGGTAAGGAAAGACACTTTATGCCTGGAGGCATGACTGCAGTGTCTTTCTGGCCTCCAGTGGCAGCCTGGTGCCTGCTTTCACCTGCTGCATAGTCTCATTCACCATCACCCCTCCTCCTATTTTAACCATTCCCCTGTTCAGATTTATTGTGAAGGTCTTAACTCCCTGTATTCAGTAGTGTTCCATAGACAGAGGATTTTATATGTTTAGACATATAACTTTCCTGTTAAATTTTGAAAGTCCCTTGGGTATTCTTGTAGTTTATTTGAACTGTGGTATAACTTACATTTCCACTTCTCTCCCACATAAATGTGTACCTCATGCTGCTGCATGAAGTCTTACAGTCTTTGAAGAGGGATCAGAGCTTCTCCTGACACAGGGGGAAAGAATTTCTTTTAAACAGTCCTAAACCCATCCTAAATACAATGCTTTCCACTACAGCTATATTCCCTGCTATAGTCCAGAATATCTTCACAATAGAGGTTTTATATTCCCAGCTTCCCACAGGGAGGAGTGCAACTGGTCCTGGTGACAGGCTTTGCAGTATTTGAGAAGCTTTCCCATCAGTTAAAAGTGAAATCTAAGGTCCTGTCTGCTCAGGGAAAATCATTGACTTAACTTCATCAAACAAAAAATATTCCAGAATTATTCCACATGCAGAAAACTAGGTGGTAAGGCAGTATCTTTTAGGAAAAGTAATTTGAAATTCAGTAACTTCATTTTCCAAGCCTTTTTGTACCAGTTTCTAAGTTAAACAGGGTTTTTTGCTAATTAGTTAGTTTATAAGTCTGAGATAAGTGTTCTCAATTCCCTTCTGAATTTCACTTATTAGAATAATCCATCCTATAACCTCACTTACAGAGATCAGCTTTATGTAAGAGGAAAGATACTCATCAAATGTAAATGCAACATCGCATCATATCACTAGAGATTGCCCCAAGAAAGCAGAAAATCTCTAGTGATATCAGGAATATATTCTTCTATTAGTCAAAAATTATTCTAAGTTCATTAAATACTGCTTGCAAGTGTGCACACATGAAGTTAAATTTTTCTGTAGTTTGAAGTGATTTCTTATGGAAATACATCTCATATGATCAAACCACCAGTCTGCCTCTGAACCTCTCCTCACAAGAACTCTTGTATCCGTTGATTGGTTTGAGAGGCAATTAGCTTCCAAAAAATTAAGAGAAAAGATAATTAGGTAGTGGAGTTTATTACTGTATTCCAGTTAAAGAGAAGGCCAATCTCATGTCATGTTACACATTCGAGTATCTATCCAGCCCAGCAGTTTTTGCTAGGGTTCCCATTGCAGAAGCAGCTTTCATCAGCATTCGTATCTCTGTTAAGATACAGGTCTCTTTGTTGTTTAACTTGAATCTGGGAGAAACCACACATCATTTGATCTCTGGAGCAAATGGTTAGTATTGTCAGTATGGATTTAGCAGTTAGACAGCACCTGGGGACAATATGACTGAAATTCTGCTCTCTTCTTGGCTTGGGCATCTCTACTCTGACTACTTGGAAGTCATACCTTGTTGAGTCCCAGGCAAATGATGAGTCACAGGAAAGGGAGATACACTGTGGCTGCGTCATTTCCCTCATCATTCATTAGAAGCAATTTCCTGTGCATTGTGTGGGAGGTTAAATCCTGATTGTGTGTATGGGGAATCCTCAAAGCACCTCAACAAGGTCAAGTTCACAAGGGACTTACCAGGATAAGACACCAAAATGGTCATACAGATCCTGAGAACATGTATGGAGATCCACACCTAGGCACACAGGGACCTGTAAAGGGACCTGCTGGTTTTGGCAGCAGCCAAATGCCTATGTTCTATTTCCTATTCCTATTGTTTTCATCAGGTTTTATTTTGTTTTTGATTTTTTTCAAAAAGGGAAAGCACTCTGCCTACTTTCCCTCCTGTATTATCTCTCTGGAAACATAGGTCATTTTTCGGAAATCAGAAAATGACAACTTGGAGAAAACCATGCTGGCAGTGGAAGGACCACAGCAAGATCAGCCTTGAGATCTGCCCATAATCAAGATTCTTCCTTCTCCCATGTGCTTGTGTCCTCAAGCACGTTATTATGAAGGCACACCCTGATGTCTTATTGACTTTTCGTCTCAATCTTCACCCATGCAAAGCCCCAGTAAAATCAGTGCTGGATGAGAATGAAAATTTGTCCAACACAGACTAAACACAGATTTTACCAGAGGAGTTACTGCAGTCAGGCTAGAAATGAGAGCATACAAAAAGAGTAAGGGAGGGATACCAGGTTTAGTAAGATCATGATGACTACTGCTAACAGGGGAGGTGTGGCTAAATTATGTGCCAAAAATGTATCTAGTAGATGCAGCTATTCCCTTCTCATCTCTTCTGAGCTTGTAGAAACACAATAAATTATATGAATGTATTTGTAGCAGAACTTTCTTGAATTAAGCCTGACTTTACAAGTGCATTTTCCTCTGCTGCCAAACGTCAAAATCCACACATGTAATTTTAAATATATAGCAGCAGGTAAAATGTGTGCTCAGCCTACAGTCAGTAAGTACAATTCACCAATCACTTTACAAAAGACTGAAATTTTTTTTCTTACATATTCAGCTGTTGGACCTCTCACTCTTTTACAAGATAAGAAGTGCCGACATGCATATCTTCTTGAGGTTTGGGGGATTTTTTTAATTCCCATTAATTGTCCCATGAGCATTTTGATAAGTCAGCAATTATGTTATGAAAGAAACATGTCTTTCTACTACCAAATTACAAAACCAAAGCAAAACAGAAAAATACTACCAGACGAAAAGAAGATTTGTTAATTAAGACCATTAACCATGGGATTTTTTCCTGCATTTCATATTTTATTAAGATTCAATTGGAAGATATTGAAAGTGAGTAGTCTATCCTGTATAATGTATACTATCTCTGCCAGGCAACATGTCCTCTCCTTTTATCTGAAATAATATTATGTAGTATTACCGACAACAGGAAATCATTGCTTACTGTACATTTAAGAACAAATAACCCTGAGGCAAGAGGAGGAAGATTTTTTTGTTCTGCTTATCTAGATTTCAACTTGGCTGTATAAGTAAAAAAGTTTTTACATGCCCTCTCTGATATGCCATGATGCTAAACAGACTGTGCCATGGAATATTTCCCTCACAATAGAAAAAAGGGTAGAGATGTGGAAGCTTAGCAGCTTGGCTAACAATTAGGAGTCTGTCATCTTTCTTACCTGACTCATACAGTCAGAAAAAACTTCATGTCTGCCACAGCAAGTGAAAATTAACAGGGCCTGACATGAATGCTAGCTAGGTTGTGATTTAACGTCTATAAAACATTACGAACTCTTACATATCATGTTTAGTGTAACTGAACTCATGTTTGGGTACACAGTAGCTCTCCAGAACAGAAACAAGATCCACAGCATGATTTTGACATCAAGTAAGTTTTTTTCATTTATGAGCAGAAACAGGTCAAACCAAATTTTTGGGTCTCTGTGTCATGAAGGGAGAAGAATTAGGCACAACTACAAACAAATATATTGCACATACTTTTTCAAGAATGTCCTCCTTGAGAGCAATTTTTTTTAATAAAGATTTTTTTAATGATGCTGCTTGCATGTGTTTTCAATTCATTCATTATTCTGAAAATTCTGTGCTTGGCAAAATGGGAGGTAAATTTAGCCTGCAGCTGTTCCCACAGGCTGTTGAGTTTATTGAAAGTAGATGTGATCCACTGTCAAAATGGGCATTCAAACAGAAACCTGCTGGAAATCTTGGGCTTGGAGTATGAGACTGATAAGCTCCCTGGCTGTTGGGCAAGGACTGTGTTACTCTGTGTGTGAGTGACACCCGTGCTCTGGAGGCAAGTCCTGTTCTGGACCCCTCTAACTGGTGAGGCCTGTGTTTGTCCTAACACAGAAGATGGCTGTGCAGAGTTAGCAGTGTGCTGCTGCATTCACCACAGTAAACAATTGAAAAATGTGTTTGGCAAATGTTTTTCCCGTTTGGTTTTGTCTTTTCATATGTGTTTGGATAAGCAAATTAAGCCCCATTCTTAGTGTAGTAATGGCTGGACTATCCAAAGTAAAGCAAACACACACAACAGACAGTACTGGCTCTTCCTGACATCTCAGGTACCAACTTCCTACCAGTTAGGGATTTCCCCCAAGAGACAGCCTGTTTGCATTGCCTACCTAAACTTCACCCCAAATCTAGCACTCTTTGCTGTTCAGCAATTCCACTTTACAGGTTATTTATTTGGAGAAAGCAGATATTACCACAGACTTGTGGTCATTGTGGCTTGTGGAATTGTGGCTTGCCTGCTTTACCCTGATGTAAGTGAGGAGCACAGGACTCACCTGGCAACTCTGAGAAGGCAAATGATGGGGGTGGTGGTAATGCTTTTGCAATAGGTAAGGTTTGCAAGGATAGGCAGCAACCTCACAGCAGGCCGATTAGTTTAATGGAGAAGAATGGATCCATGTCTGATCTTCAGGTATGAGCAAAAAAAAAAAACCAAAATAAACAAACAAAAGATCCCCTCTGAAGACTGGAGGAGAGGAGACGATTGAGGGGCTAAAAAATGCGAGAGCTGTGTAAGAAGGGACATCAGTGAAGAGGGGAAAGCCCCTGCAATTCTTTGCATTAAACCTTCCTCCTAGTAGTTCCGAATCTGACGGTCTTACTCCTTGCAATCGGAGGCAGGGAAGCAGGCGGCGATAGTACTTTGACACTTCATTTGCAGGCTGAAGCGGTTTTCCTTGCCGGCCACATTTCCTCTGAGGGGACACCTTTGCTCGGTGTGCCCATTCCGCTGCATTGTCCCCATGTCGTTCCATTCCCCCAAGCCCCTCAACCCCAAACCCTGGCAGCTGCCACCGATGCTTCCTGCAGGGCCACGGTTTGCCCACTTCCCCGTTAGCCCTTTCCAAATAGGGTGCCAACAGGGTTGTAAGAATTTAATGACACGCTATAACTTCGGATTAAAAAAAATAAAATAAAAGCTTTCCAAGAAGACTTAGGAGCAGCGTGAATTAAACGTGGAGAACTTTTATTGTCAGGAACACACTTTCTGTCTTTCACAAGCACAAGTCTTTGAACAGAACACTTGAGTTACCTGAGAAGCTAAGTTCACAAAATATAGGAAAGTACTTTCAAACGTTTTCTCGAGACTGAATTTTCTCCGATATAGCTTGGGGCGGAGGGGGTGGGGGGTGGGGG
>VYXB01010411.1:119309-129624 GCA_013397135.1 Pachyramphus minor
CGTGACTGCGTGAGGTCATCAGCGCCGTCGAGCCCCTCCGTCGAGCCCCGCCGGCGCTGATGACCTCACGCAGTCGCGTCGTCGGGCGGTGAGCCACAGTCCCGGTCCGCAGGGACCGCTAACCCCGGGTCGGGCTGCTTCGTCCCGGCCACCCCTTTCCATCACCCCTCCGCGCCGGTAATCTGACAACAGGTTACTTTTTTTTTTTTTTTTTCCGCGGAGCAGTTTACGTCTGAATTTTCTGTCATCATCATCTCAGTCTTACTATGATTATCGGCAAGGATTGGCGAGTGCGGTAGCATCCCGTTTCTCCACGGGGTCCCGCGCACCCCGCTCCCCTCTGTTTAGTCCTTCCTCTCCCGTTGTCCCATCAAGGAGGGGAAATACTTCAGGCCACTGCTCCCTGCCGTCTGCTTCCTTCTCTCCCTCGCAGACCCGCGTTTTCGGGCGTGATTCTTGGCTATGGGGTTCCATAAGCCGGAATCCATCCGAGCGGCACCGGCACAATCACGGGCTGGCTGCCGGGTGGCCCCGTCGCCTCGTCCCGGAGCCCCTCGAAGGTGCTCTCTTTTGCTCCCCTCGGCCCCTCGCCCAGCGCTAGGTGGCTGCGGAGAAGGACAGAGCCCTCTCCCGCTCTCGCTGGGGGAGCCGCCCGCGGGGGCTGCCCCGGCCCCTCTAGCCCAGGTGCTCTCACCCCCGCTGTTTTTCCGCGGCTTTGCTTAGCTTCCCAGGGGCTGTTTTTCTTATTGTCTCGGCCTCGGTTTTGACCCGTTTCCGTGTCGTGGGGATATTGACTGTACATCATATCTATTGATCAAGGGGGTAACGTACATTATCATACTTTGAAGTAAGAGTGAAGTAAATTAATGAACTGCTTTCTTTCTCTGAAGGCTGACGGTTACCATAAATGTCGCGTTTCTCCCCGCGAGCTGCTCTGAATGATTTTAGCCTGTTGAGAAGGCGTGACAGGCCAGCCCAGAAGGAGGAAGGGGTGGGGGAAGGAGGGAACTCCGTTTAACAAATAAAAAAGAATTAACTTCATTGCTTTGGTCTCCTTCTATAATGATATTCATTTTACAGACCTAACGCACACTTGTGTAAATTTCGGGTTTAATTTAGTCAATACTATCACCCGCGAAGAGGGGAAGAACATTTCCCAGAGATAGTCTCTTGTATGAATGCTTATTAACTTTTTGTCTCCACTTTCTTTATCTGCTGAGGATGGAGAAGAACTATTAAGACGTAGATCAGAAAGCGTAAGAGCAAAACAAGCATCGTGAGCACTACATGTTGGAGGAACACAAAATCGCATTTTGTGGTGTGCCAGGTTAGGTAAAAAGATCGACACGCATTCTTTTCAGCCCCAGAAAGTCTGAGAGACTTTGCCATCCACCGGGGAAGGAGAAGGCATTAGTGATATATCTCTTTTTAGGAGAGCCTCGCCGGGTGGGTCTTCCATTCGCATCCGTACTTTGCCTACACTTGTCTGCCCAGAGGAAACGTGTCCTTTCTTGGTCTTATTCGTGTTTGTTTGTTCCGATGCATGTCCTGACTCTTTTGATTTGAGGTCGAAAATCCTTAATTTTCAGAGCGCTTTTCCTTTAAAACGCCCTCTTGGGAATTATGAAAAACTCGTTGTAAAAATGGTCGTGGGAGTCTTCACAANATCAGAACAGAAATCACAAAACTCCTGACAGTGGGCATCCTCCTGCTACTCTGACAATTTTCCTGAAACTGGAAAAGCAGCATCTTCTGAACTTTGACAACGATGAGCTGATCTTTCCTGAATTGACCATTGAAACATCTGTAACCTTCCCCCTTTGTATACATTGCCTGCTGGGCAAAGGATTTAAGGAAGCTTACAATTTTGTTTGCATTTGCCTTATTGACCACTGCACTTAAGGGTGCAGTACATCAACATAATATGCAGGTGGGGACGGGAGGGAGGGGTGGAGTGGGGGAGAAGAGAGGTTTTCCCGAAATTAATTAAAACTTCTCCCCCCCCCATTTGAAGTTTGATGTACGGGAGTAGATAAATGTTCATGCCGTTTCTTGAAAACCTGTGGGATCCACTCTCAATAAAGCTAAAATCTATTAGCATTCTGTATGCATCTGCAGCATAAATTTCATTTGAATTTCAAATTTAATAAACCAGGAGGTTTTTAATCATCCCTGGTTTTATTTGTTTGATATTAACATGCTTATTGACCGGGTCTGTTGACCAGTTTGATCATTACAGGACAGCAAAAAGTTAATTAAAACGACCACAGCTCCTTAATCATATCATCTGTCTCATCCATGTCGCTCCCTTTATTACAGCCTATGATGGATAGTCTCCCAGATTAATTTCTCTGTTTCTTCGATTTGGACAACAGCTTTTGGGACCTAATTTACATCCTGGGAACAACTTGCTCAAGTCTAACTAACATCTTGTGTCTACAATGTACATTAGCAATCTCGGAACTTTAGCCACAAGGATAGCTGTCGCTAACCTTTCGGGGAGGGGGGTGGATTTTTCTCGGAGTAAACCCCGACTCTACACGCTGCGACCGGCAAGCCGACAGAGATGGATAGACCCCTGTACCAGGGGTCCTCGCCTGTCTACAGACAGCGCTACCGGGGCGTAGGGGAAGATTTCTCTCGGAGGAAACGGAGGTCTGTGCCATTTGAAAAGTCATAGATAGAAAGATTAAACTGCACTCTGACCACGCCGTGTGTTGGATGTCCGTGTTAGGGCGGGAACGCGCTTCACGCCACCCTTGCACCAATTTAGAGGCACACGGGTGGGAGCCGCGGTCTCCTGTTTCCTTCCCGGTGGTGCAACTCCTCTCCGCTGTCTCTCAAGCGTCCAGCGAGGAGGAAGCCTCGTCTTCTCTGCGTCCAGCGGCTCCTAGTTCTACTCCCATGGTCTCAGGGAAAATCCCCTGGGCGGGGGCCTTGTCCTTGCCCTCTCCCGAGCTCCGTGCACTGGAAGACTTTGCGTTACCCCCGTGGTTCTCTCACCGCCCCTCACCTGCTGCCCTGGGTAGGTGAGGCCCAGGAGGTGTCCCCCTCCCTCATTACCTTCACCTGGAATCTGTCCCCTGGAAGATTTACCGAGGGGTGACAGGCACAGGAGGGCTCGGCTTGGACGGGGCACGGAGAAATGGGAATAGCACATAAATGAAACAAAACAACCACCAGTCACCGCTGTGCCGGGCGGTCACTGAGCAAAGAGGGTTGTTAATGTCGTTCTTTAACTTCCATCTGCACCTCTGCCTTGCTGTGCTCTACCTGGGACGATTCTGTCACTGCCTTACTGGGCACTTTTGTTGAGACCGGAGCTCGTTGTCGGGCACCTGGTGCAGCGCGGCAGCAGCGGAAAGTGCATGTACGCCGGTACCTGCATCTATTGCTATGTAGGTTACCGGCGTTATTTCTTCCATCAGTGCAAATGTGCCTGTTCCAAGTACCTGCCGTGATCCCCGTCCCCCTGCCTGCCCGTGCTCCCCAGCCTTGCGCGGCCTGGCTGCTCCCCCGCTAAGCCGGTAGAGCCTGGGCTTCTCGCTGAGCCCCTTTGGTGAGGAAACACGCCGACCTGCCCGCTCACAGACAGCGGATTCGCATCGATGTCTTTCGGCGTTTTTTATTTATTTATCTGGATGTGTGTTAAAAGAAAAAAAAAGAAAATAAAAAAAAATGAAAAAAAAAAAAAAGAAAAAGAAAAAAAAAAAGCCGGTTGTGCCCCCGACAGGTCCCTGTAATTAGATTAGCCCAGGAAGACAACGTGCACGTGTTGGTGTCTGCGTGCCTGGGGAGGGAAAGGAAGAGGCACCTTCACACCCACCCTGTTTACATCGCGGGTATGCGCCCAGATCCGATCCGCATCTCCTCCTTCTCCCCGTTTTTTCTCTGCCCCTTTCCCCCCCACCATCCCCCCCGCTTCCCCGGTACGGTATCGCTGTGCACACATCGGCGGCTCCTAGGCGGTCATGTAAGTACCGGGAGACGCCGGAGGGGAGAGCGAGCGCCCGGGCTGGGCACGCCGGCATCGGGCGGGGCAGAGCGCGTAGCTCCCGCCGCCGGTCCTTTGGTCCTACCTAGAATAGATTTGTTTAAACCGCTTTCTGTTTTTTCCTATTATATATCACATTCTCCCAGGCACCACTTATAGTTAAAAACTACTAAATTCTTCTCCTCAGCGGTATCGATTTCTTTTCATTCTGCTCCGTTAGGAGAGGAGGTAATGCTTCCAGATTACCCCGCGTCTCCTCCAGACGGTTGACAATTGCAATCGCAGTTTCGGGAAGATAAATGTTACTTTGGGAATTGTGTTTAATTACAAATAATCTAGGAGCTGCTCTGGGTCTGGTGTGGTTTAACCACACGTGTTCAAATCATAGTACAAGCTTTACAAGAGCGTGAAAAGATACAGTAAAGGTTTGAAAAATCGGTGTGCAAAACAGGACGTTCCCATTAGATGGGTTGTCTGAAGCTGGGTCGTGCCCCATATAACATGCTATTTATATATAAACATACATTATATATATATTTATGTACACATACATACATATATGTACATATATACACACACATGCATAGGCTCCTATGTATATGTGCACATATATAACTGTGTGAGTGTGCTAGACACTTGCATATGCAAATCTTAATGCCTCCAAAATCTCTCTGCAGAGAACAGAGAAGAAAGGGAAAGCTTTCCACGCGTGTATGTACGTGTATGTATGTATGTATTTGTTCTCCCAACTGCACAAAACTGTCAATCTGCAAAAAGAAAATTAAAAAATCTTTGCTTTCTGCCGTTTGCGGAGTGGAAGAACCCTTGGTCCTCTGGGAAAGACGTACCTTCGAAGCACTATGCCAGGAAGGTTTTGCCCACATCCGTTCACGCACCCAGTGTGTATCACAGACTGCTCTTGAATGCAGAACTCCTGCGATTTGACTCGAGAGACCCAATATTGATATATTTACTGTTCCTCTTACAATGTAGCTGCCACCTTTCTCTGTCCTTATTTGCCTATATGGCAGAGCAATTAGGTCACCCCTCTCGTGCCCTTCCCCCACGCCCAGCAGCCTTATTAACTTCGGGGGGGGGGGGACACGAACAGCGGGAGGGAGTCAAGGTGGCGAACAGGTTATTCTCTTAACCCGACCTGGCCGCAGGAGCGAGATGAGCAACACTGAACAGATGTCCCCATTTAAGCCATTCTTTTCCCACATGCCTGCTGGATGATGCCAGGGCGCAGGAAGCTTGCTGCAGACCTGGCCCATTCCCGGCCATTATGGCCAAGTTATTCTGGACCAGTGAGCACGAACAAAATGGGCTTCAGATCGCGTGCTTGAGAATAATTCGACTCTGAGCCCTGGAAGAGCCCCATCCCCCCATTTTTTTAAGTGTTGGGGGGTGGACGGCGACGTGTTTCAGCTCTGATCGCAGGAGAAGAACTTCTCAAAAACCCCTTCCCCCTCCCTCTCTTCCGCAAATATGGTATAATTTACAGAGCAACTTAATAATCCGAGGGCCACCGCAAAAGCCCTTTGCGTTGTAAACCGCTTCTAATTACCTGCCAGAGCAATTAGCTGACTATCACGAAGAAATTAGATCGCTCAATGTAGCATAAATAATGCGAATAATTTTGTAAGGAGAATGGAAAGCGAGACCTGGTGTTTCTTTATAAGGAAATAACACCTCGTACTGTACGAACCCTACATGAACACATATTAATGTCTAGGCATGCACGGAAATGAATCCGAACATGAACCCTCTGGCTTAGATTCAGCACTTTCTTCATTTACATATGAGGGGTGAAAGTCGGCTTCCAGGCGTTTAGATACAGAGCTCTTCCAGATCACAGTAATTAACACATAGCGACTTCAATAGAAAAACCTGTTTTCCAGATGATTTTTACAATGCTGCTTTATGTCTCATTTGGCAGTTTAAATAGCTGGAGTTGTTTTCTGGCTGCATCTCCACTCTCATCTGTTGAGCATATTTTGCCTAGAATACTGACCAAAACTTCCGAACCCCTTTTTTTAAAAAACATAAATGACTAATACACGGGGCATGCCTAGAGATTTTGGGCGGTTTTTCTTCTCATATGGGTTAGTTACTCGAGAAAATTTTATGAATCGCCTTAAAAATTTATGCTTTTTAACAACAATTATTTTCTTTCTGCGTTTCACTTTGGAGGATCTTAAGCCTTTGCTCCATTCTCAGTGCTTCAATATTTGGTTTCAAGAGGAAATTTTTTTTTCCTAAATTAAAATTTACAGCTGTTTGCAAGGATTTAAATGTACGTGTATATGAATAAGGTTATTAAATAACAATCTTTGCGAAACACTTGTTCAACCTGCTGGATCTACAGCACTTGATATAGCGGAGGAATTGAGGAAGCAGGTTGTGCCCACCAATGGCAGTCGTGTAAGGAAAGTGCCTTTACAGCTGAATTCAGCTGAAGGGGATTGAATTTGTTTCCGTTGTGTTTCCCCCTTCACTAACACACACAGACACGCACACGCCCGCATTGAGAAAACTGCTGGTCATAAAGCTGGATGTGAACGTGCCAGATCATCGCAGCCCGTACTACAGCTGGTCGTCGCTCGGAGGCTGTTCAGGATTTAATGCAACTTGTTAGGAGTGCTCCAGGCTAAGGATAAACACAACTAATTGGGTTTATCTTTGATAAATAGCAGCAGCAGCGTATACTGTAATACTTTAAATGCCTCCTTCGAAGGGGGCAAAAGCTGAGTGTATGGTCAGATCTTCCATAACTTTTCAGAGCGTTTTTTCCTCCCTCTTGGACAGTAACGCAGCAGACAGGAAGGGGCTCGTCAGACACCCTCGTGCCCAAGTTGTTTCCGGGAAGTTGGAAGTTTCTCCAGGTCTGAAGGGGACTGCTCAGCTGTTCCGCAGCCAGCACGTAGCACACACGGAATTGTACAGCATGTTTAACGATTCTTGCTCGTCGGCTAATTAGAGACGACTTTGAAGCTCCATTACCGGCAGCAAAATTATTGCGGTCAGTTTAGGCCAAATTCTGCAGTCCTTAATGGAGCGAAAATCCCACTGAAGTCAATGGGACAGAAGTCAATGGGCGTTGTGCTCTATTAAAGAGCACAGAATGTAACCCAGTGTGATTCAGAGATTAAAAATCGGTATCGCTAAACTGTGAGTTTAGTATTGTCACACTCTCGAGGCAGGATCTCACCCGCGCCCAGGGAAGGGCCCGATCCCTTCCCCACCGGGAGGACCGAGCCCCGCCGCTTCCCGGAGGCGATGCCGAGGGCAGGATCGGTGCCGGGGGTTATTAATCATCAGCCGGGGACAGACAAAAGGATTTTTCTGGCAGTTCTTAAAGGAGTAAAACTTCAGTCTTCCGCCGACTTCAGCCCCCCGGGGTTGGAGGGCTGTCAGCGCTGTGAGAGGAATTTGGTCCACCCCACGGCCCGAGCCGATCCACAACCCTACGGCGCGGCGGGGGCGTNCCCTCCTCTCCCCGTGGGTGATGTCCGAGCCACTGGTCAAAGACGCTCGTCTCCCTTGCGAGGCTTTGGATGCCGAGGGTCCTGCGTGAGGACACAGTAAGCGGCCCCCTCGGATCTAGCAAGTAGCACACACACCATTTGAACACCAGCACAGCAGGGCTTGGGAAGTCCCGTTCCTAACCCTGACCACCCACGCACTGCTATCGACGTGATTTGACAGCCAAATTCCGAGCTCGGGCTTAAGGTGCAGCTTTGAGCTAACCCTTGATCTCTGAAATGGAGTTTGGTTGGTTGTGCATTGTATAATATTTCCTTATTGTGGTGCGAAATAGCACTGGAAATGCAGAAAAGTCCGTTTCACAAAACTGAAGGAAATGTTGCAGGTCACTGAAACAGACTATAGTTCAAAATCCTTTATTTTTGAGAGAGAAGAGGGGTGGGATATAGCAATCTTCCTTTCTTCTTCCTGTCCTAGTGGAAAGTAAAAGCTTTCATGAAAACTTCACAGTGTTTTTCCCTGAGCACCGAGGGGAACACACAGCTGATCCTCTAGGAAGCTGTGCACAATTAAGACTCATTTTCTTTCTGTTGGAACAATTAATTGTACAAATGAAAGGTCAGGCGTGTGCTTTTCCGATGTTTATCAACCACAATAATGAGCCCCTTCTATTTTTTCCCCCAGTGCATTATATTGTGATAAAGCGCTGCCGCAATGCCGTGTCTCTGGGTAAACATCTCCAAAGGCGATGCAGCGGAGCCGAGTGGTACATATGTGTATATATGCATATATATTTAAGAAAGACGCAATGGCCGAGGCGAACGCAAATGCGAGGCGTGAGAAGCGAGGGCTTCCTCAGCCCCGTTGTTCCCGCATACCGGCGAAGGAAAGGCACCTCTTTCGCTGGAGCGCTCCCGAGGTGCCGCCGGCCGAGGCTGACTGAGCTCGGAGGGAGCGATACTGCCTCCTAAGGTTTCTTTGCTCCTCGTGGTCTGGGTTACTTTTGTAGCGGGAGGGACAGGTCCTGTCCCCCTTTCCCGGGGATCCAGATCACCTTGGCAAATTTTTCCAGTTTGCCTCTGCATCCATCATAAATCCATCCCCGAAGAAACAGACTGGGAACAGTTCCTTATCCATGAAAGGTTTTTCTTTCCATCGTAGGAGACTTCTGCTCACATCTTCAAGAATACACCAAGTACCTACCAAATCCTAAAAAATACGAGGGGCTTCACTTTTTCATGACAGCTTGGTATGGTGCGGATTCCTTGGACTGCACATAGAACTCTTGAAACAGAAGTATGATATTTGATGGTTTCATCAACAGTTTCACTTTTTTCCCTATTGCTTGGGGAACAGGCAAGTCACCACTGGAATTGTGTCTGGGGGAAACACGGGTAGGGTTGGCAAAGTGTTTTTCTCCCAGTTTATATCTTTCTCTGCATGCAACTGTCCAGGACATTTATCCTGTGTGATGTTCTCCTTAACATCAATCTGCTCACACTCACAGTGGATAAGTTTTTCACTGATTTTATCCTTCTTGAACACAAACATCTCTGCACTCCTGACACATATGAAATGACGGAGAAGAATAATCCTACTAAGAACTAGAAAGATATTTCAGGAGCTGGAGAAGATCTTGAGTTTTCAGGTTGAAGCAGTCTGACATGTTGTGTCTGTCCAGGTAGCTGGGTCTACTTTATTTTTTTTTTAGTCATGTTGGCCTGAGACACCAGACAGTTTCTCAGAAGGATCAGCCTCCATTAGGATGCAAAACATGGGTCTGTTTCTCTGTAGGTAGGAATCTCTGCCCTAGATTTTACAATTTCTTACATTTTTATACCTGGCAACTCTGGACAGGCAAGTCCAGTTTAAGCTGGCAGAAAGCTCCAAATGCCTTCATCTGGCATTTGGATTCAGAGTCTCTGCCATAACTAACCCAAGAAAAACATGCATCTGGAAGTGAAGAGGAAGAGCTCTGCTGAGCAAGGTGCAGTATGGCCTCTTGAAATGGCCAAAGTGGTGACAACAGTGCAATCCGTGAGCCCAGCTCCGAAGAGAACACGAATACTGACATTTTAGAGCCAGTGACCACAGAACACTGATGCCTGCACAAGGAGAAGCCAATGCCATTGCTCCTGTGGTGTTTAGTTGATTGTCCAGCAACTGCTCTGTACAAGAGCTGCAAGGTAAAAGTTGAGAGTGATGCATCTAGTAGCAAAACTCACTGCTCCTCTGAAAGGCTGCTCACTACTGTGCAAATGTAAAATTGTTCTTCGAACACTGAGCATAGTCTCAAATTTAGCCGAAATTTACTGTAATTGCCTGTTTCACAGAGGGGCATAAAAAATAGTAATGATGCAAGTACAAACTTTTGCCACAGTGGGGGAAAGGGTTGTCCCTGGGTTGGAAACAGCACTGAAATAAATACTTAGGCCAAGTTGAAATGGCTGTACCTAAGCATTTGCTATCCCTGTCGGAGGGACTCCTGTGCTTCCTTGACAGACCGCAGGCGTGACCTGCCCGACCCACAGCCCCCCTCTTCCAAGTCATAGCGACGCACCTCTGCGTAAAGTCCTGACCCATCACTGTTTATAAAGTGGGCACCCCTGTGTGTCCAACCCCTCCACAACAACCTGCTGCCTGAGTCCCCAGGAGGGGCATGAGGGCGCCCCGAGCCCGCGCTCACACAGACCCCGGTGCGCTGCCCCGTGCGCTCACACGCACCCCCAGCAGCGACCCTCCCCCGCAATCACGCCCGTCCCAGCGCTGACAGGCTGGGAGGGCGCCGCACAAAAGGCGCGGGCGGGCGCGGCCCACCCTGCCCGGCCCCCCTCC
>VYXB01010411.1:129699-142045 GCA_013397135.1 Pachyramphus minor
CGCCCCGCTCCGCCCCCGCCGCGGGAGCGGCGCTGGCAGAGGCGGCCGCGCTGGGAGGGACGGGGGTCGCCGTCGCCGCCAGCCCGAGCGGCGCAGAGGGGGAGCGGCGCGGCATTGTCGTCACTGACAAACACAAACCGCATTTTTTTTCAAAGTAAAGCAAGAAAAGCTTACACAGGTAGATGCCAGTAAATCTCAGCCTCCCCTTGCATGGGTCTGGCCATGTAGAGTTCAGTGTGATGATAGGTAATTAGAAGGAATTGGCAATTTTAGTGACTAGGAAAGATGTGTAATTGGACCACACTTTGTATGTAGACTCTGTGTTTTTCAGATACTGCAATTCAAAATTGACTTTTATGGCATAAACTACTTTTTTTCCTTAGATGTTCTTGGCTAATGAAAAATTGAATAGTACTGTAAAGAACGACCCTTTAACATCAGTTTGTGTCATGCTATATTAAAAGCAGATAAAAGAGATATTGAATACTAAATGGATTTTCTGAAATGGTTAACATCCATTCGTTTGTAATTAGAAATCTATTTACTCTGAAGAAAAAAAAATCACTCATAGCAGAAAGCTTGAAGTTGTTTTTTTATTAGGACACAATCAGTGTTTTATATATGATAGCAGTAAGCATTAATTAGATCTTGCACAAACTTGGAGCACCTTCAAAAATGAATTTAAGAATCTGATATGTTCTGTAGTAAAGATACATTTCATTACATGGGCAAAAGTGACATTAAGTCCATGCTACATTTTTGTGGAATTACTGTTTCCACAGAATCATTGAACAGGTAACATCATGTTAGTAGTTATTAATTTGTTCATATACTTTATGCTATGCTAGGAATACTGCTTTCAACTGTTAAAGAAACAGCTGGCTTTTTTATACAAATAAACTGGGCTCTGAGACTGTCAATCTTCTTTGTTTGACAGAGAGGAGTTCCCTCCTGCACTGAAAGAATAGCTCAACATCTGTCATTCCATTCTCTTTGATGGCCCAAAATCGGGAAGACTACAGCTGTCTTCTTCCTTTCAGATCCTTCTGGGACAGAGAGGTAGGAGGACTGTGTATTTGGTCAGCATGTTCATAATGCATTAAGCAAGTCTCTACAAGCCCTTGCATGTAATTGTATTGTTTTCCCACTGCTTGAATAGTAGAATTTGCAATGTAAAAGGTCTTTGGAATTTTGATCCTATCATGTGTTTGTTTTGTTTTGTTTTAAATATCTAATTAGTTTAGTCTGCCTTTGTTAATAAAACACATTTTAATTTGTAATCAAAGTGGTTACCAATACTTTATACCTAGGCATGAGGCCCATGGGCATGTAAATTGCAGATGTACACATGAGCATAAAGCAAAAAATATTTACTCTTACAGGTTGGAAATTATACAACTGCTGAGTGCTGGAGGAAGATGAAAATGAGGGATGTAAATTAGCTTATTCCTTGTAAGGTCAGAATTGACATCTTTGGACATCTGTACAGAGCAGAGGAGAGGGAAGGGATGGAGAAAGAAAAGAAGGGGGTGGAAGAGTCTGGGAAGAATGTGTTATCTCGTAAAATAAATGTTTGACCTCATTACTTTTGGTTTTATGTCCATTAAATTAGTCAAAACAACAACAACAAAAAAAATAGTAAACCCAGAACAGAACTTCAAGTACAGTCCTCTTCCAATAGTAGGCAAACTAGTAGTTGATAGTAGGTTGTGTGTTGCTTTTCTTAGAATCACAATTAAGAGCCATGGTCATAAACCTCAGAGTCCCATCCAGTGGCAATTGTGTGAAGCATACACTTCTGTGACTTACAGTTTCGGCTTCACAGTCTCAAGATTTGGGGAAAGCAGGAAATGCAAAATGCACAGAGGGATTTAGCTTTGCTGTCCAGTGGAATCCACAGTCTGAAGTTAGGCTGTCTGGCTGCTTATCATACACTTGGTGTCAGTTTAGGCTGTGGTAACATGGTGATTTTGATTTGGCTTATACCCATGTTGCCACTGAAAGAACAGCTCAGCAGATCAGTCACACTATTACCTACTGTTTAGATTCAAGAGCTCTACTTACTGTTTATCTGCTGATCTTAGAGGAACAGCAGCAGAAAGACAGTTTCTTAACAAGGCTGATCTTAATTCATATAAGGTTTTCTAAACAAAAATAAATTAATTAAATTTTCCACAGTAATGCCAGTCTAATCTCAAGTGCCAGAACAAATGAGACATTACTATAGTGTGTCAGATCATATTTAGGGGAGACTTTAAAGTGTTATCACCAATTACAAAAATGATACCCAAGTTTGCATAAAAAGTCCAAATAAAAAGTTGCTGTTGCTATTTACAAATAGAAGAATAATCTTGGGTCCATCACTGGACCAGTTGAGAAAAGAAATCCCACAGAGACAGGAAAATCTCCTGCACTAAAGAAGAGAATCATGAACAATGAGATCCTACTTCCCCTCTAGTCTCTCTGGATTAAAAACCTATACCTTCCATTTCCTCTGTTTCTTTTCGAGCACACACCAAATTTTTCTCTGCCCTTTGTAGAGGGACATACCCATCTCCATCTAGGTCCCCAGATTTTTGGAGACAGCAATTGATTTGGTGCCTCCTCAGGTCTCTGTTTCCATAGTATTGGCTTCTGATACTCAGAACAGAAGGAAAGTTTTTAATCAAAAGGCCTGTTGTTTAAAGGAGGCAAAGGGACTTGCTAGATTGCCCAAAGTGAATATCTCCCTGTGGATGTCTGCTGGAGGAAGCAACAGTTACCTGAATTAGTTGTTGGCCTTCTCTCATTGCTCAGAAAAGACAGTCTTGTCAGCTGTCTTATTTAGAAAGTAAACTTAGCCAACCCTGGCCTGTAAGTTGCATTTTCTGATAGGAATATCCCAGTAAGTTTTCTCCAGATCACTGTGTATACGAGTTTTCCTGGGCTTTGTAACAGAAAGCAAACAGACCATTGCCAATTCTGCATGACCTCCTCACAAAATGATACAGATTAAGTATTTTGAATTTTCCTTCTGGTTTATGAGTTTGGGGTGTACATTCATTTTAAACCTTTTTTTTTGGTGAAACAGTGCAGAATAGAATTTGGTTTTGCTGTGTGCATTTTTAGAGGGAGCTGTGAATTTTCAAAGAGTGTTTTGTTCTGGGGCCTATAGCTTGGGGAAAACATCAAATATTGTAACACAATAAAATTGCAAGAGTTATAAACATTGTAACTAGCCTTGGGGATGTTTTGACTGAGTCCCTCCTCTAAATCTTTTTGAGGAAGCAGATCCTTAAAGTTAACAAGCTTAGGAAGAGTTTAATGAGTACACAGACACTGAAACAACTCTGAACATTTGTCTTGGTCTTATGAAAAGGAATCACAGTTAAACTTCTTATTACTTATGACATGTATTTTGTGCTTTGAATTGGCAACGTTCAAAGTTATGTTTTCATGATTTGTTAAATTATGTGAAATAAGCAGAGACAAATTTGCAATGTTTAATGACCCGACCAAGATTGTCACTTTGCCAGCTTCCAGAAAGAGTTGCTCTCAGTCTTGAAGGAGCCATTGATTACATCAGAATCCAGTAAAATAGCATTAATATTTGCATTATGACAGTATAAAAAAAATAATGTAACAAGGAAAACATCTGTTAACATGGCTACCCTGATCTACATACAAGTGAGCAAAATTCAAACACCTGGTACTCGGATAGTTGTATCGCATCCATTTCTGGTTTGGATTACAGAGCATGTATACTGTCTTCTCAGACACTTTAGCATCTATGCTATTCCATGGCCTATGGGAGCTATGCCAGTAGCTGTCCTTTTGCTGTCTTTGTGATCCCACTGAGAATCTAACATACTGAAGACTCTAAAGCATTCATTGGATTGCTCCAATCCTAATCCGGTCCATTTTTCTCTATGCTAAAATGCAACTGGGAGTTGATCTTAGAACTCCAGCCCAGTCTTTGCTCTATCAAGCAATTTTGCTGCTGCAGTGAGGTCCCTCTCTCTCAGATAAAGAAGATGCAATTACTTCTGAATTTTAGACTGGGTTTGGTTTTTTTTTTTTTAAACCCCGTAATTTATATAATGATTAAATTATGGTCTGAACAGTGTGAAAATAGATCTGTCATAAAAAGAGGAGCCTTTGAATCCAAAGATTATTTGGGAATCTGGACCTTTTAGGGAAAGGAAAACGAAAGTTGAGTGCCAAACATATTCTTAATCCTGAACTTTACAGAGGGAGTTTCCACAAAAAATAGTGAACAGGCAGGGGCCACTTTAAGGGACGTGTGTCATGGGTGGTTGCACAGGTCACCCCAAGGAAGAGTCACTATTCACACAAAGTGAGAATGTTGCAGTGTCATGCCTGTGCTGCTGATTCAGCTCCTTATCGGCTCCTGACTTGAGCGTTGATAGCTGATGTGACAAACCATAAATAATGGAAGGTCAAACTGAGCAATGTAGTTCACTCTGACCTTCTAATACTTCTGGCTTATTAGATCAGTCATTAGAGTTGCAACAGGCTGCTAAGAAACAGAGTACAGTGGCTATAGCTGCCAAATACTTGCGCATTCACAGACAGCTTCTCTGTGTAGTTACTACATGCACCCCGGGGAAAAAGTCGTACATTCCTTGAAAGGAAATCAAGTTGCAAAATAGGATGAAAACCATGAAGAAGCCAAATATAGAAAATGGCCATGTGTAAAAAGAATCTATTACAAAAAAAATCCAACCTATTTCCACCCCAGAAAAACCCCCAAACAATAACAAAAAAAAAAGCAGCCCATGGTTATCAGGGTAAAAATTTTGTCGTTATTGTTGTTGGGGTTTTTTGATCAATGGGATATGAGTAATAGCATAAGAAAATAAGGCAATGAGAACAGTCTATCCTCCGCCTCCTCCAAAATTCTGAAGTTGAGGCAGTTCCATGGTTTCCATTCTAAGACTCTGTTTTTATCCTTCTTAAAATGTTGTCAAATTTTCTATTAAACCTGGGAAATTTTCCATACCAGTGGTCTTCCAAATCTTAAAGCTTTAAAAGAGTTGAAAGAAAAAAATGGTTCAGAATTTAAAATCTCATCAATTCCAAAATTAATTTTAGGGACTTTTAGGTATCATTTAGCTAATTTTAAGAATAATTGCCAATTATTTTGTTGAATAGATCTTGATGGACTTATGAAGATGCAGGATCACAAGCAGTATACTAGAAGGACACTATTAGAACAAACTGCCCTCAATATTTGCTTCAAGATTTTATGGCTGCAAAGCAAACAGATGAAAAATCTACTGGTAGAGTGTCATGTGCACTCCCGTGATGGGTTCATATGGAGCTCTGTAACTACCATTGCTGTAGCCCCTGTGTTATCTTGACTTACAGAAAGTGATTGAATCACAAGATGCCAGCTGTGCTAGGGAGCCACCCTGAGCAACAGTGTGGTTCTACAAAGAAGAAATCCTGTTTGGTTAGAAAAAAAAGTTAAAAAAACTGTATATTAAAAATTAGCATAAAAACCCACTTTGAACATTGTGCATTCAGCTGAGAGATCAGAAAGGAACAGAATGAAGCTTTCCTTGCCCACCTTAAGTGTCCCTTTTCATGTTATGAATCAGTCTTAAAATACACTGCCACTCTCTCTTTTAACAGCATTTCCACTTTGCTGGGCATGGGGACTTCTCAGGGAAAAAGCTGTATTACTTCAACATAAAAAGCTATCATCTGCTGGAATACCATGAAAAAGTGAGAAGGTTCCATAAATGAAATCAGAATAAGGAGACAGCAAGCTCTCTTGGTGAAAACAGCTGTTTCAATTATGATGGAAAAGGATTCTTTTGGAACAATAGCACTAGAAGTGACCACTCATCTATCCTGATTTTGTCTCTCAGACAGATTCCTCATGTGATTCAGGCAAAAGTTTTGTAAAGTGGAATATACTTCCTGTGTTTTCCTTATTTGCTGATTGCACAACTTTGGATACTCAGGACTATTCACAGTAGAGCTGAGTACTCACAGATGCTGCTGAAATCAATGGGACTTACACTTTAGATGTATGAAATGCCATAAAAATGTTAAGCCTGTTGGAAAATCTAGCTCTAAGCACATCAAATTGAGGATCCCAAATTAGTAGGCATTTTCGTCAATCTTGGCCATAACAGCTCAGCACTTCAGTTCCCCATTTGTAAAGTGAGTCTAACAGTAAAGTCTCGCTTCTCAGGTTTAAAGATAAATTAATTAGTATTTGGGAAGCACTCAGAATCCCTACTAGAGAATACTATAGAAACACTCATAAAGATATAAATAATTCAGCATTCTGCACAGGGTTTGAATGATGCGCAGTAAGGAAGGCATGGAGCCACATATTGAGTGATAAGAATAAAAAGAATATTGAACAGCTGCTCACTCAGGGAGCATCGTCCATCCTACGGACTGAATGATGTATGTGTCTGTGCAGTTAAAGACTTATTATCATGCATATGTGCAAAGAGCCCAAATTGAAGTTGCAAAGGCAAGCTTGATTCTGATTGTCCTGAAGTTGAGAGAGCTTAAATTTGCAACATCAACGTACTTTCAACGTAAATATTTTGTGTGATCATCTCTGTATTTTCATGTTTTCCTCCTAAAGACACAAAAGATTTTCTGTGTCAGTGAACCCAGTCACCACGTGTATAAAGCAGCCATGTGGCCTGGTTCGTTCTGGGAACAAATGTATTGATTTGCAGGGGACCTACGACAGGAGCAAATTTGGCTCAAATCATCTCCTTTGCCTGATTGTGTAGTTTTGTTGTGGCTGCTGGGTAGAAGTGAGGCATTAAATATGCTCAGGGACAGAGTAACAGGCTTGTCTTTTGGCTTTATTTTGTGTCAGGTTTTTTTGGTGGTTAATGTAGCATTTGGAGAATCACATAAACTTCCATCCCAGAAATGAAGTTATTGCCAAAGCAAAAATTCCTATATTTACATATAAATATCCCCATTCAGCATGACTGAATACCTTTCTCATTTGTAATGAAATAGCAACATCCACGACAATCATATTCTAAGACACAGATGTTAGATTAAACTGACTGTACATATCTTTGGATGCAAACACAATCTTTCAGAAATTGCACCTGGTTTAAATGAATGATCCTTAATAAACATATTCTGAATTATAACCAGATTCCTAGATGAGATTATTTGATCTCTGCGGAAGACCTCTACAACAGAAAAACAAGACTGCTGGTTTCTTCTGTCTCACTCAAGGATCTAGGCCTATTTTTAGTATGTCGTCTATCTTTAGATCAAAGACCAAAGGCTTGGATTTTCATAGTAGCCTGGACCAGTCAGTGAACATTGTGATCTTCAATTATTTGTAACCAAACCAGAATCTGCTCATTTTAAACCTGTCATCTGCTTAAGGCTTTGAGTGCTGGCAATTGCAAGTGTGATATTTTAAAATTTTGTTTGACTGATCATGTATACACAATTAAAAATATTCAGTTCTCCCCTTGCTTTCTTCTTACTTTATCAAAGATTTTGTAAAAAATGTGTTGGATTCAAAACTATATGTAGTGTTTTTTTCAGGTTAGATTGTTGTGTTATGCTAATTTCAAGATTATTTCAGAGAAAACTTCTTGTTGGGAGAGATTTTAAATATTAATTCATACTGTTTAAAACAAACTCTTAATTTTGTTTGCACTTTTAAATGCTTTTCTGAACACAGATACTTTTCTGTGAAGAAAGCCTTGTTATTTATTTACATAACTCTCGTCTCCCTATTTTCTTTTTTTTTCAGAAACATAACTTATTATCTACTTCAAGATTAAAAGCATTGTAAAACATATAAGCTGCGAGAAATAGCTATCTTGTTGATTTTCAGAAAGTCTACAATACTCCATCTAATATATTCAATGAATTATTTATTTCTTAAAGAGATACAATAAATCTTTACCTACTGTACTTGATGATTTTCATAGCAGGAATAATAAGTAATATGATTTGAGTGTGATTGGAACCAGTACTGTGAGGGAGGAAGGGAGGTCAGTTTAGACTATTTAACAAGCACACTGGAATAGGGTGCATCCATAAAGAGACTGGACATTGCTACTCAAAATTTTCAGGTGAAAAAAAGCAGATTATTTCCATAGAAAATAAAGAATTACTCAAATACTTGTATTTTGAAGGAGCAGCTTAGGTGCAAAAGCACAATGGTGACGTTCAGTGCCATTGTTCTCTGTTGTGTTGGAGTGGATCCAAGAAATTCCATTGATTTCAGTGGACTTTCATCAGGCTAACTGAGAATAGAATCTGACTCCATGTTAGCTGGGGGTGGGAGGAGTGACAAGAATACAAATAACTCCAGATAAGTATTTGAATGACAAGTACTCTGCAACATGGTTTCTACCTTATAAGACTGGTCATATTACAAAGCATAAAAGTTCTGGATAAATCCTCTCCCACTCAGTTCTTACAGTTTACAAAAGATAAAAAAAAATAAAGCACTGTTCATTGGGCAGCTGGTTTTGATGACGTTATATATTGTTGGTGTCATGCTATGAAGCACCCATCAGAGGATCTCAGGAGTACCTCAGAAGCACACTGCCCCACAACAGACCTTGAATCAACCAAAAGCTTTAGGCTAGTCTAATTTTTCTTGAAACTTAGTAAAGGGAGTTGGTGAGTCCTCTGTCACACTGCTGAGTGTCTGTGCAGTGGTAAATATCTGATTAACACTGGCTTAAGTAATTTTGGCTTATACACTTTTCTACTTAAATATGTCTTCTGTAAAAAGCTATTTCAAACATCTGTTTGCAAAAATACCTTAGTAATTTTCATCTGTTGACTGGATTGCAGATTCTGTTTTCAATTTCAGGAGTAGTTTACCTTAATATTCCTGTTAGTCAGTGACTTTTGATGGGTAATAAAGACACAGTGCTGGCATACCTAAATAGATGAGTTCTTTTTTCACTTTTTTTCTTTGAAACATTTTGATCTTTCTCCTCTCTTTTGCATTAGAGATTTGAGTATCTGTTAAAACTTGTACTGCTAATACACTGGAAAGCCTTTCTTTTACAGAATGAATGAACTCAGCATAAATGTAATTCCAAACTTTGGCTGACATAGCTCAATAAATCAAAACCTTAATCTACCAGTCATACACTTGGGTTCATTATGTATCTAAGAGTAAAACTAGTAATAACATTAACAGGGCAAATAAAAATCCTATGTCAACCTGTTGGAAATTCTCCTAAAGTACACCTAAGTACATACTGATGCCATGCAACCATCTTAATTCAGGGGTGAATTTGACCTCTCCAGGTGCAGGTATGCACACTTGGGTGGCAGGACACACCTGCTGTATCTCTTTTGCCACCCGTGATGGGGAGGGGAAGTTTCCTGCTATTGGGATCTCTTGCAAATATGTTTTTTTTTTTCTGTTTAGAAACAGACAGGACCATTCTGGATGCAAATGTTTCCCACCAGTTCTTTCAATGTTTCCCAGCAGTTGCCTCAGTCTAGAGTAAAGAACTGATATGGAGACCCTGTAGGAAGGGCAAAAAGGTCAGTGTAAACTGCCACTTAACTACCTGTGCAGGCAGAGGGTTATAGACCAGAGCAGGCAGCCTCTTTACAAGAAGCAACTGTAAGAAGATGGGGCAAAATAATCCAGGGATTTTGAATTTATAATATCAGCCAAGTTAACTGGAAGACTAAGATCTAAGAGCCAAAGATCACAAAATCTGTCCCCCAAAAGCCCTTACCCCTGTGACAAGAAACATGTTTCTATACCCTTACAACTCTCACATTCAGCATTTGTTGTAGTTTCTTAGATTTTTTCATGGGATGTAGAATGTATTTGCAATTTGAAAGAGAGAATGAAAAAGCTCCCTCTTATTTAAAGGTAGCTTATTCAGAGGATGTACAGCTTAACTGTGAGTCTCTTGTCTTGGTTAAGCTGGACTACACATGGAATCATGCTGAAATAAACCTTCCAAGTTTTCTTGCTTATTGTTTCTTTTTTTTTGCCTTAATTTTCCATCTTGATTTGTTTGATATGGTATAGGTTAGGGACCAGGAGTCTTACTATTTCAATACATATAAAATCTGACAACATTAGTTCTGCCCTAGTTTTGTAGCAACAGTGTTCTCCAATGCCAGTAAGGAAATGTTTTCCAGCTTAACATCAGGTAATAGAACTTAGTAGTATCTGTTAAATCAGCCTTCAAGCTTCATGCTGTTCTTTTTTAATTAAAGCTGTTACATATTTATTCCTGGCTTTACTGTACTGTAACGGGATGTTGAGTTAACAGTAAAAAGATTTCTTTGGTAAAAATTAAAAGAAACTCTTTCTAAGTCAGCTTCACATACATTTTTCTCTTAGTTTAAATAATGTTCTTTAATATTAGAGAGGTACCTAGATTTGGCTATCATTAATAAATAGTATGATGCACATCAGTATTGCTATAGGAATGTCATGTCCCATTAAGGTATTAACTTTTTAAAGGGATGATGGAAAATTGGAGCAGAATTGGTTCAGAAAATAGCTGCAGGAGTTATCAGAAAATTGGAAAGCTCCCTTTACAGTGGCAGCCTGTAGGAACTTAATCTACTTAGTTTATTTAAAAAGTAAAGGTAAAGAAGGAACTTGACTATGGTGTGTAACCCTCTGCATGGCAAGATATTAGCTGAGGCGAGAAGATGCTTTAAAAAAAACAACAACCAAACCCCCCCAAAACAATAGAAAAGACCACATATAACTTGATGCAATGGCTGAAGTCAAAGCCAGTAGTTTTCAAACTGGAAGCTTTTGTGGAGGAAGAGCAACTAATGAGTGAAAAAAACTGCCAAAAGATGCAGTCAGTTTCTTATACATTAAATCAAACCTGCATGTTTTTCTCAAGGGTACACTACAGTTTTATCACAAGCTGTGGCTTGAAGCAGAAATTGTTGGGAGAACTCTTGTAGTGTGTGCTATGCAGGAGGGCAGAGAACTGTCTTGGCTGGGATTCATGTTCAAGTCCAAGTATAAGGCATTCTTTCACCAGTGTCTCTAAATTGATATTTAGTGCTGTCCAGGTCATTATAACCCTTTAAATAGAAAACCAAGTCTTCAGCTTTCACAGACTGCCTTTTTTTAAAGCATATAGAGTGCAGAATCAATTTTTTCTTGGTGGGAGGGATAAACTTTAAACTTAGGTCATGGAGGAACTGGGGAAAAAAAATAAAAAAGGCCAGTGTATCATCAGCTTCCTCAGTGTCTTCCAGCAGCTATAGCAATATCTTTTTTCCGACGCATTCAGGACAACTTTAGTAGAGAAAAGGAAACTGAGTATAGAAGTCTGCAGTAAGAGGGCAGCACCATTTTCTCCAGCCCTGGCTTCCTTAACTTAGCATACAGTTTAAGCTCTTGGTCACAACTCAATCCATAGTGTGTGACTTAACTACATGTGGGTTTGCCAGAACTTCAGTTTTTAATCTTGTATGAAAGATTTGTGCTGGACCCAAGCAAATTCACCTCAAATAAGTTTTTAATTTCCAAGAGGTATAGTGAATTGATAGTTGAAATATGAGCTACTGCCAGACCAGCAAAGCATTTGATTAAGGAAACAATACTTCAAACTACACTTGGAGTATGACTGGGCTGAAGACTGTGTTTTGAAGGCATGGTTAGATTGTCAGTGGTACCCAATCCAGTAACATGCTTCATGCTTCATTCTTCAGTGTAGCCATACCTTGAGAAATGAGTGATGAAAATGATAAGGCAACTTTTGTGCAGACTATTTGATCATTTACAGTAGCCTTCAATGCTTGTAGCCCAGTTATAATCATGGATGTATGTGAAGTCAGTCTTAGCTAGGAGATCAAAACTGCTTTGTTCACATTTATTTGCTTTTGAGCAGATTTCTCTGCTACTACCTCCTGTTATGTCTCTTCAGTGTGTTAACTTCACCTACTTGCCAATGGATAGTTCAGAGCACTTCCTGAGTACCTAATTGGTTTGCACCAGAGCTGTTGTTACTGTCCAGAATTTTCCAGGTCCTATTAAGCTACAGTCCATTTCATGGTGAAGACCTATTGAGATATCCAAAAACTACTTGATTCACTGGCATCAATTGCCAGTAGTAACGGTCACCTCATAAGTGTAGTGCTAGTTCAATAAAGAACAATTAATTCTCTGGTACCCTGGGCTGGGCTTTAGCATCAGTATGGCAGGTGATTTAATATGTTTTGAGGAGTCTGAGCTGGGTTTCAGTCTGTTTATATTCTGTTTGTATGAGGGCAAGTACTTGAAAACTTTGTGCACATCCCCAACATCAACCCTGTAACCTATTTTCTGTGTTTTGCTCTTCCTTTGATTAGAAGCTGGATATTTTTT
>VYXB01010412.1:0-36837 GCA_013397135.1 Pachyramphus minor
TTGTGCTGAACACAGGGTTGACAGGAAAGAGATAATTTTGTTATTGTTAAGCAGGGCTTCTGAAGAGTCAAGGCCTTTTCTCTTTTTTGTGCTGCCTGCTGGGGGTGCCTGTGAGGCTGGGAAGAGAGACAGGTGGGACAGGTAACCCAACTGACCAAAGGGATATTCCATACATCATGATCAGTATATAAAGCTGGGGGGAAAAAGGAGGAAGGGGGGGACATTTGGAGTGATGGCATTTGTCTTCCCAAGTAACCATTATGCACGATGGGGCCCCGCTCTTCTGGGGATGGCTGAACATCTGCCTGCCCATGGGAAGCAGTGAATTAATTCCTCAGTTTTCTTTGCTTATGTGCAGGGTTTTGCCTTCCCTATTACTCTCTGTGTCTCAATGCACAAGTTTTCCAGCTTTCACCCTTCTGATTCTCTCCCTGATCCTGCTGGTGAGGGGGGGAGCAAGCAGCTGCATGGGGCTTGGCTGCTGAGTGGCTGTGAAACCACACCACCATGGTATCAGACCAGATGTATGGATTTTTTGAATACAGTGCACTTCTACACAAAACCACTGATTGCAATGTCCTGTTCCAGTGAAGCTACCCAAGGGCTAGTAAAGTTTTAACTGTGTTCTCTAAGTTGGTTGGTGGGGTTTTTTTTCCTGGGCATGGCGAAGAGGGGTTGCATTTCTTTTTCTCCAAGTTCCATTCTCCAAAGTTCATTAATTCCATTTAGCTAAGAAAGCTAAATTGTACTGGAAGTAAAGGAATGCACTATATGTTATTTATATTTGTTGTTTGAACACTTAAAGATATCAGGGATAATTTGGAAGAGTAAGAACAGAAAGGTCTCAAGTAGTTCACCCCAAGAGTTACTTTAGTCCTAGTATTCATTCTTAACTGCTTCGTGAAGAACAGAAGAAATTTTCATTATGCCATTTACTATCAAACCATCCTCAAAAACGGTGTACCTAACCTATGTATGTTGTTCATAAGTAAAATAGAATCCACTGGAAATAAGACAGGCATTACATGAGATTTATACTTCACTTCTTGTTTTAAGTGTAAAATTACATAGAAAAGTTGAAATTCAGTGTAATACAACCACAGCTATAATAATAGTAATTAAAACTGCTTGGCTTGTTAAACAAGAGTTTTTCTTAAAAATTCATTTTTAAAAACAAGGTAATGTCAAGCTTGAGATATACTCACCATACTAATGAAGGCAGGATTGTTTATCAAGCTTGCCATGTCAAAACTCAGTCCAGTTCCAGTCTACAAACAAGTTGCAATTGAAGATAAGTTTATCTAAAAAAATCCCAATTAAAACTATTGTAAATAAAGAGATGCAGAGCTAACTTACAGGACTGGACATGTCTCTCAGTTTCTGTTCTGCTATTTTCAAATTTGACTTATAAGAGTCATTCTCTGGGTCAAGATCCAGTGCTTTTTGGTAACTGGTAACTGCTTCTTCATATTTATTCACTGAGGTCAGAGCCAACCTAATGTGAAGTAAAGAAATCCCCGGTAGAACATAAATAACCATAAAAATATAATGATACATTTTCTGTTCTAAGTTAAACAGTATCTCACAACTGAATTTTTAGCTTGACCACTAAATTAAAACAGGTTTTTCTACTGCTTAGTGTAAGCACTTGTTTTTGCAGAAACGATGATCCCTCAAGAACTCATTTTTCATTGTCTATTTCATATGTATATGCAAGTTTCATGAAAAATTCCTTGGCATCATCTAGTGATTCAGTCTCTATTTTGAGAATACAAGTCGGATCCAGCATCTGTGACTTTTTTGGCATAAGCTCAGTAATTCCTTCAAGTGTTTTTTCCAGTCCTTTTGATCCAAGAGTTTCTTTAGAAATGTACATGGCCAAGTTGGGCAAAGATGGTACTAATGTGACTTCTGCAACTTAAGGAAAACAAATACTGGATCCACAAGTTTCAGCATAATGGATTTTTGTCTCAGGATCAGTGCAAAGGTTCTCCTTAAGGCTCTTGTACTTCAACAGTTGACAAATTAGTTAAATGGCATAGTAATAAGATGCTGTAAGAAACCCTTGTATGAGGGAAGCCTGCTTAATGTTTTGAAAAACTCTTCTCTAGCAGTTCATGAGAACACAGGACAGATCTACTTTTTAAAACAGTATTGTTTTCAAATTTAATTACTACATTTAAAACACCTTTCTTTGAACTATGCCAGAAGTCCATCTGATTGTGGTTTCAATTCTATCCTCTACTGTATTTGCAGTTTACAGTGACCAAAAACCTAAACTGACCTTTTGCACATTTTGTAAAAGATCTGTGTAAGCCACATTCAGCTATTTAGTATTCCAGTCCCCTCTTTCGATATGTGCTGAGCAGAAAGACTGAGGTGGTAAGCCTGTGCTAATGCCCAATAACAGACCTTCATCTTTTGTCTCAGGCAAGCAAGTTCAATGTGTTAAATACATCAGTGACAGTCATCACTCTCAGTAAAAGTGTGAAAATCCAGGAGTTTTCAGTATTGCTCCTGGAGAAACCCATACAATATTAGTGTCTGCTTTCTTAACAGTTACCCTCATAAAAAACATTCTTTCTTTTTGGCTCATTACCTTGCCAAAATAGTTTCTGACCAGACTAGAAATGTAATCAGTTATTTCTGAGATGCAATAGTGCTTTTTACAGAAAAAGTATTTTAGAGCATTTTACAGAGAGAGTTTCTTAGAATATAGTACTAGTCAGAACAGTGGACAACCATTTCTTTGCTCACAATTTCTACCCAGATAGATGCTTTTTCAGAGTCATGCTGGAAGTATCACTTTAAATTGATATTCCCACTTTAAAATGGCTCCCATCTCTGTATACTTCTGCATCTTTCTATGACATATAAAGAATTTCTGTCAAATCCTGAGAAAAACTGATATGCCTGCATAATATAGTCAGAAAACACATCTTTTTCAGTTGAGAAGGTGGTTTCTGCACTTGGGGTTTTTTTTACTAAACATCATTCAGCCTATGCTATGATTATGCTATGTTTACTTGTCTGCGGAGCTAAACAATGACTTGTAGATCAAAATATGTCCTCTATTAAAACAGACAATTAAAAAAGAGAAGCCTGATTGCCTGAGAATGGTCCTACCTATACTGCGTATAAAAGGAAGACTAGTCTTACATCCAAAACTCTAAAATAACCTCCAGTCTCCAACTAAACCATCCTGTAGCTTCCCTCCCTATCACTGAAGTCAAGGGATCTTGGACTGTGCTGTATGAGGAAATGATGTAAAGAGAGTTGAATAGAACAAAACCAATTCAACAATCAATTCAGCCTGAAATTTCCAAATGAATTAATCATCTCAAAAGCTACTTATTGTATGTTTGTATTAGCAAAATAAGCTGTATCATGTAAAGTTTTCAAGTGATAGAGTTCCATCATATTTTATGTTAAAATAAATGTTCCTGGCATGGTTTTGTCCCAGGTCAACAAGCATTATCGCAGACAATTTTGCGGCACGGTTCAGAATTTAACACAGACCAATGCTGTTTAGTAATAGGTCATTTGGATGTGGCCACTCCATACTGCAAACTAGATTTTAATAACATGGACATGAGCCATTTTGTGCCAACTGATCCAAAAAACAATCCTAAGCATTTTTTAATTTACTGGTGTAGAAAAAACTTCAAAAGCCATATGCAGCATTCAGCCCACAACCACAATGTGTTCAATTATTGAAAAAGCAAAACTACACATCTTGGAAGAATGGCCCTTCACTCAAGTCAACAGCCTATTCAGAAGATTCCTGACATTCTTTTCAGATAACCCACTGCCTCAAGAGGCTATACAGTTAATCTTTCAGATACTACTGAGAAAAACTACCAAAGAGACATAGCTTAGTCTTGCTAAAATATCTGCATCAAAGATCTATTGGACAGAAAAATTAAGCCTGTATTCCTGCTAGTGTGAAGTCCCAATGCTGTTCTCTAGCAGCATCATTAACAGATTCACCATTCCCACTGCAGGATTTTGATTACTCATAACTAGATTGGAGGTAGAAAAAACCACATCATGACTTTTTAAACTAAACTTGCAAAGTTGAAAAATTGAAAGAAAAATATTGCAAATTGGTGAAATCTGATGAAAATGCTGATATCAAACACATATATAAAAAGAGCTGACAGCCTGAAAGGGTCATCCTCAGAAAATCGCTAGACTTTCAGAACAAGAATGTCAGCTAGGTAAAACAACCTGGCTCCACTTATTTCAGAAAATCAATGGTGATTTTACATGTGAGGTTTTAGTGTTGACTTAGATTTGTATTAGCTTACCCCATTCTTCCATATGCTTTGCTGTACTTTGGATCTATTGCTATGGCATTCTCACAGTCCTTTATTGCTTCCCTATAGTTGCTGAGCTTACTGTGAGCAGCAGCCCTAAGAAAAAGATGGCAAGGAAAGGAGAGAGCTTTGTCAAAAAAAACCCTAAACCAACCCAACAATAAAAGCAAAAACCCCCAAGCTTAGATACTTACATGTTAGTCTTGACTGACTTTTCATTCACTATTTAATCAATCCTTACCTTTCCTCAATTAAGTAGAGTGCGCAAATGTTGTAAGTATGTGCGTAAGTACATTGCTAGATTACAGTTTTGGGGAACACACACTCACCTCTGAGCACACAAAGGACAAGTAATTCTAAGGAACAGTTTTAGATCCATCATATGACTATGCACAAAAGAAATCAAACCTATTACAAGAAGTGAAACTCTCAAGTAATACTTTACATAAAATCCTTGTTTAAGGAAAAGTATTGTATAAAACTGGCATTTTCCAGCAAGAAGTATAGTTTTACAGGTATTCAAAGGAATGCTGTGATTTTTCCATGCTCAGTTTTTTTATAAGTCAACTCAAGCTTGCAGGTAACTCAGAATAACATTTCCTAATTCCTAACCTCTGAATTACTAAATTACAATTGCATTTCTGTACTGGAGAAACACTGAATGTTGCAGACCTTCATATAATAAGAGTAAAGACTTGGCCAAATTAAAAAGGACACATTAATAATCAAAACTTCCCCAATTTGAAAGGTCTCAAAACACTAAGTTGTTCTTTCTTGGTTTAAAACACTCTAGTAGAAATAAAGTATTTTTCTTTTTTATTAGGATTCCTTTCTTCGGTGATAACTTCCAAACTGCATGACTTTTTTTGACTGGGATTAAAATGCCTTCAAAATGGGATTACTTACCTATTTTAAATATTTGGACTGGTTAACGTTTGTCACACTCCACAGATACCAGTGGAGGTTTACAAATAAAAGGGTACAGTACTTAATCTTGCATGCATTTGAACAGAAAATGTTTTTCCTATGTTCATAAAAAAAATTATATGGCCAGCTAAAATTTCAAGGGCATCTCAGTTTTTTCTCACTGCTGCAAGTAAAAAGCAATACCCTTGAAGGCAGTATGTCTCCATGGCTCCCAAACAAGGTCAAGAAAGATAAGGCCTATATTTACACAAGTACCACATCACCCAGAAAATTCCAGGCATCTTTTAAGTAATTACATACAATACTGTGCTGATCAACATCAAGACTCATTTTGGTCCTCACAAATGTGACAGGTGATGATGCAACAGACAGAGTAAAATATTTCTACTTTTGCCAATTACAGATTTGGTGCTTAAGCCTATTCTCCTGAGGAAAATTCCAGAGATTTTGGGAAGCTTTTCAATCTGGTCTTAATTTCCATTTTACACTTGGAGTCACTTATGTGATCAGCTTTCCCAAGGAAATAGATGATTTACACTTTGAACTGCTGTCTTAAGGATATAAAGTATTAACAAACTGCACATTTCCTTTCCCTTTATATTGGCCTTGAAATACTGAATCTTTCATTTGTATTTATCGCAAACTAAATTCTGGAGTAATGGAAACACTGCTCTAAAACTAGAATAATCCACTGGGTATACTGCCACAAGACCAGATTGACAGTACTTAAATTAATATATCCTATATCCTTAAATTAATAATGGAGGCACTCAGGAAGCGGGCTCATTCCAGCAGGGCTCACAGATGAGACTGCCTTTGCTCTTAGGCTGGTCTTCCAGGCAGCAAAAACATACTGCCGCAATTGGCTTAACATGCACCGCCAGGCTCATCTGCTGCTGAATCACTACGTCCTCACTGTGGTGAAGAACAGATTATATAACAAAACCACAAAAACAATGTTATTATTTTTCAACAGGTCACACATTAAAATGCTGACTATTTATAAAATGCATGAAATCTCAATAGTATTTCCACACTGATGATTTTTTTTTTCCCTCAGGGAAAACCAGCACTAGGGAAGACAGAGATGGCATCTGACTCACCAGACCACCAGAAAAAAAAAAAACTTTTACTACTCTCAACAGACTGGAAATCACAGCCTATGTTATGATTTAATATAGACAACCTAACTCACAAAACCTGATATCAAACATTACCAGGCATTTTAAAGCCCGTATTACACCTTTAACTGATACAGAGATGCTGAATGAGCTCACTTTAACTTCAGATATTTTTCAAATCTAACCAAATAAATTCTGAATAGTGAGGTTTTCTAGCCTTGTGTTGCTTTGACCTACTTCACAATTTATCTTTAAAATAATGTTAATCAAGTTCAGGAATGAAAGATGTGTATCATTTTCATTTTACCTGTTGCAGTAATAGACTGCATTGTTTGGATCCAGTTGTATAGCCCTAGTGTAACAATCCACTGCAGCACCATAGTTTTCTTCTTTCATGTGATTATTACCTGAAATAAATTATAAAAAGCTTTTAAATAGTTAGAAGATACAATGTTCTGTATGAAAGAAGTAGAGCAGCTACCTTACAGCATCTATATAAGGAAATTATAATTGCCCTTTTTTGAGAAACATACTTTTAAACAGAATTGGCAGGGAATAATGAACTAAAAATATCTACTACATCTGTGAAGTTTATTATGTACATTGTAGTCCACCACATAAAGCATTCTCTTCTCACCTTGGTATTTCACACTTTCCAGTTAGTTTCTGCTGTTAAGCAAAGATCACTTCATTGAGAAGTGTAATTGTAATTGCAGTTCCACTCTAATATAGACTCAGTCTTAACTGTCTTTGCAAGCCTCATAATCCAGTAGGCTATGTTAATTTCTTAATTTCATTTTCTTTTATGTCCCAAAAACTTGCTTTTATCTATATAACATGAAAAATCAAACAACAGCAAAACCAAGCATATAAGTCCCACTTTTGTGATACCATGTAATTAATTCAATAAGATAATGACAAGCATGTATAGCACAAGCAATCTAAAATAACTCAGAGGTAAATTTCTGGCCAACAAAGCTCAGAACTTCTACTCTAAAACAAAGTTTCACATTTCCTATTTTTTAAGTCCATTAGAAAAAAAAACCCAGAAACATTTATATAACTTCTCTACAGAAAGAAAATTCTGGAATAAGCTCTTTCAAAACAAAAAACACTTTACACAATCTTTAGTCCCCAAAACAGGGCAGTGTTTTTTACTGATGACACAGTAAAAAAAATCCTAGTTCAGAGTGCCCCAGTTTACGATTGTAATTATTGATTTTTGGCCTGCTAGATCCTACAGAGGCCTTGGTTTCCCAGAAATGTCAGGAAATTGTCAGAAAAACTACAGACTTCCACTGACTTACTTGTATTTTGGCAAAATATTTAAACCTTATCCTAAAACAAACAGGAGAAGGGACAGGTCAATAGGTTACTGCTGATGAAGATAACTGCAAAAGCAAAGGCTGGAAAGTTTAGTCAGTGCAACTGAGTCTCTGATGGAAAGCAAAAGACTGTGGAGCAAGCAGTCCTAAGTGTTTGTACTAACTGAAAACAACTGTACTTGAGTTTCTTTTTAAAGACGGAGAACTGAATAAGCAAAACCAGATTAAAGTAACTAAGTATCGTCAAGGACTACCTCTTCCCAATAGTGCTATACTTACTGTAACTATGGTCACCAATCCCTTCCAGCAAGAAGGCAAACACATTGTAATTGCATATATACCTTCCAAATACATACAGAATGTAACAATATCTTTCTAATTTCTAGAGACCCACTATCTACACAGCTTTCTTTTGTTCTAAGGTAAAGATCTGTACACTAAATCCTGTTGTCAGATAAAATATTTGCAAGTTAGCTGCACTCAACAAGATCGCAACAGTTGATGTTCCTTTAAAACAAAACTGCCATCAATGACCATGAACATTGGAATTTATAATACTGCTCTGAACTAAGGATGACTTGGGGTACAGGGCTAAGTTTGAGCTAATATCAGAGCATACTTTTCTTGCTCTCTCTCTCTCCAGCTCCAAGTCGGCTAAAGGAAAACATAAAAATAGCTAGATCTACTAACTCTGCTGAGATACGTAAAAGCAACTGTATTAATCTATTTTAACATCATACGAAAACTCCTAAGACCAAAAAACCCCACAAATGGTTATACTTTTTGAACATGTTTCCTCTATAGTGAAAATACTACTTATTGTTACAATTTATGCTGTGGTAATAAACAGATCTTTTTAGGATGAGTCCATTATTGCACTATACAAACCTGCACAATCTGTGCTCTTACACAGCTTACATTAAGCCAAAGTGTCAAGTGATAGACAAGTGTAGGCAAGTAAAATCAAGTATTTAGTAGTCCGAAGGTCACATTACTTTCTGGTTTTCTAATGACTAAGAAAGACAATTTGGCTACTTGATTTTGTTTTGCTATTCATTAGTCAATTTCTACAAGTATTAGAGCTGAGTTCTCAGAGCAGAGGAGGAGCAGGCTGGTGGCCACAAAGATGAGAGAAGTTATTCCATTAGTAACAACATACAGACAGAAACGAGCAAATCACGATTACAGAATTACAGTATTATAGAAGATACAGGTCAAATGGACTTCCCCAAGTCATTTTGTTCATCTCCATAATTCAGGGCAAAAAGTACTCCTAACTGAAAAGCAAGATAGTGGTCAATATGTATACAAAAATGTGGAGGATTAACATAATAGTGTAGCATTAGAAAGCAGTAAGTTTTAATTTTATTACTGGAAATTAACCAGAGGCATTTCAAGCAGTTCCAAACTGCTTACTAATGCCCCTGAAGCTGACACTTGAAATGGTCCTTCGTCAAAGTTTAGACCCTTTCCACTTTTTTCAGTAGAGTCATGGAATTCCTTTTGTAAAACCATACAAAGATATGGATTTAAAACAGCTGTAACACCCACATCTGGAAAGTGCTGACCATCCCTACATTCCAATAACCATACTGAGAGCTACAAGTGTTCTTCACTGACAGAAACAGACAGCAAAATGAAAAGCCAGCATGCATCACAGGTATGTTACGACTTACAAACTAATTTTCACTTGTGACCCCACCATGTTGGAGCTCTTTACCCTTAGAATTAAAGACCTATAGGAAAGCTTACTTTCAGAGCGAGTAATGGACTGCATTCATGACTACAGATGACCAATTTTAAGACAGACATGGAACTGATTTTACTCACTGTCAAAAACAGTAGAACTTTTTCCACATTATTGTCCTGCAACTTTTGAGACAATTATATCTGCCTTGTAATTAAATGTTTACTTATTTTTTCTATAAAACTCAACTATCTGAAAATTCAACATGTTATAAAAAATGTGATTTATAAAGCATCAATCCACAGCAATTACTAACACTTTTCACTGCTTTTTTCCCTCCCCTCCGCTTCTTTTTGGAGAGAAATAACATGGATGCTTTCTTAGGCAGTATTAGTAAAGACTTCTATGGTACAGCTGCATTTCCTCAGAGAACAGCAAACAACTGTCAAAGGGGAAATAAACATCTGGCTTGTCAGCAATTATAAAGCACACAAATGATGTCACATACGTGAAATACTAACCCAAATAAGTTCATAAGAATTTTTCCGTTGGCGTAAGCTTTTTATCACCACATAACCATTTCAATGTAAGTAGAATCTTGTATAACAATTCCATGGACAAATAGAGATATCTATAATATGCCAAAAAATAGCTGTTCATTCTTTAAAGCTTCTGCTACTCAGCAATGTTACCAACTTCACATGTTATCCCTTACTTTTTAAGCAACCTCCAGAGAAGGGAGAGAATAAACAATATTTTCTTTGCTCCCAGATGGAGCAAATCAATTAGACCTCTTACAACATAACAGTCACCAGAGAATATAAGCTGAAGGTTTTTTATGGGGTGTGTGTTGCCCAGCTGCTACACTATCAGTACCCACAATAACCCAAAAATCTAGTAAGAGCATAAGACAGTTTATTTCTATGTTTATTACAAACCTTCATCCTTCAGTTGGTCAGCCTTTACAACATTCTCTGATAAAGAACATGAGAGAGGCAGCATGTCATTCTGTATGGGAAAAAAAAAAAAAAAGGTTTTTTTTTTCATTAAAATATAAACCCCAATTTTATTAAAAATTTCTTTCTCCTGTGTCAACAAAAACCTGATTTTCTGTAGTGTACAGGAAGTGTGAAAGAATTAAACATCACTAACACATCCTTAGAAGAAAAAGACAGCTTGTTTCTGCTACTGAAAAAACCGTATGGCTCACCACATGTTTTAAGGAAGTCAAGGGGAAGATAGCTGAAATCTCTTCAGTCTTGTTTTCTTAACTCTGACTTTCCTGTTTCCCATTCTGATGGTTCCTGCACTTGGGATCTCAGATAATATGTGTTATTAGTACACACTTTTGAAGTTCCCATTTTAAGGTTAGTGTTCAAAATTGAGCAATTACATTATTTCCAGAAAGGAGCGAGAAGCATCAAACTACGAATGACACACATCAGATACTTATCTCTGGGAACTGGCTTAACTGAAGGATAAAAACCTTGAAGTGAGAATGAGACATCCACTATCAAGTAATTTTCTGGAATTGTCCTTGTCTAGCTGAAATTAATTCTTCCCACTGCCCCATAGGATTCTCATAATGCTAACCTTTTATAGAAATTTAACTTTTTTCACATTTTCCTTTAAGTTATCACATCATTTTGACCTACAGTTGTGTATACAATACGAATACCTTAGCACATATTGGCAGAATAACTCTAGAATCTAAATGAAAATCTTACCTTGTGAATAGAGTTCATGAACATTTCTATCAAATGCTGTGGGGGTGCAAGATGAGTATCTTCCAGGTTAATCTTAAACACAGTCTCCAGACACTGAATTGCAACTTAAAAGAAAAAAAAATAAATCACCAGCTTCTCAATAGAAGCATAATTCACTAATTTATTTATAAAGCCATGCCTCAGTTCCCTATTCAGCTCTTTGGAATAAATCATTCAGTAAAAGCAGCTCTTTGGAATAAATCATAAAATAAAGAGGCTACTTGATCCCCACAGAATTGGCTTGCTGAAAAACATCTAAGATATACAAAATCCACAGATAGTTTGGCCATTATTTTTCAACCAACTAAAAAATTTTATTTCCGTTCCTTGAGTCACTTAAAGACTTTTTTAAAATATAAAAATATAAAGATTTAACAAAAGCACAAAACTCATAATACAACTATGCATGTACCACACATCCCACCTCAAAACATCACAACTACCATATATCTGAGTGGCATAACAGCTGGAAGGAAACTGCTCACTTTTACTGTAAAGAATAAAGGTAAGATACTTGTTATTCTTATCTTTTTTTTTGTAACAAAATATATTCATTTGAAGACACTGTTTATTAATAAAATGCTGCACTAATCACAAACCTTTATTCTATTAAAAACATATCTGCAGTATCCTTTCACATGTTCGGTTGTGTAAGGATTAAATCGCCCTCCCAAACCTGCAATAATGCAAATACACTTACAGTAAGTAATTTTAAAAAAAGGAGAGCCGTATACCTAACTAAAGTTTTAAATGTGCTCACATATTGTTAGGCAAAAGAAGATCAACAGCAATTACTGTACACAAGTCTGGAGATATATATATATATATATATATTCCGTTATTAACACTACTGTGACTTACATAATTATTTTCCCTATAATCTTAAGAATCTAGCAGAATGTTTTTATTAAGGTATATCATCTAAATGTTTTAGACTTAAAAGTGAGGAGAAACAAAGAAGAGTCTTTGTAAAGCCTATTTTGAACAGAAAAACAGCTTTTTAAAATCAAAATATACAAGACAAACAACCAGGAGTATCTGAATTCGAATTAGGTATCAGTAAAAACAGATTCTTAGTATTTAAATTGACTTTCAGGCCAATGTTAATATAATGAATATAGTTTGAATTCTTATTTGCATTATAATGAACCTGAACACTACAAAACTAGTAAAGTAAAATTCCTGAAAGTTAACAACAGTAAGGCCAGTTTGAGGAGCCTGTTTTCTATGTCACAGCAGGCAGAAAGGTTGGGGCAAGTAGATTTGTGAAACAGATAGTAAAACCTGGAAGATGTATTTTTTTGTAAAAAGTGGCAACATACAACAAATTATTCACAAAGAAGTGAAGTGTGATAAAAAGTTAGAGCTGATAACATGTAACAATTGAATACACTGCTAAATATGCATGCAAGTTGCCCCTATAACCTATTCCTAAAAATTTATCATTTTTGGTTCTAAATTACCCAGTAGGAGTGCTGAAGGATTTGGGTTAAACTTCGTCTCCTTCCATGTAGAAAACCTTAGTTATTGTAAAGTAAACACGGATATATATTGTAATGTAAACACTGATATATGCTGGATTCTGAATTACATATATTAATAGTACTTATTACCACGCCTATCATAAACTCACTGGAATTACACGTCTTTTTTCCTTGTATGACTTAATAGGAAGCCTCTTGCAACAGTTTACTTACCAGTTTTCCCCACCAAGTTATTTTTAGCTAAAGGCACTCCCTTTTCTGAATGCCTTACATAATCTGTAGTTTTGCATAAATTTAAAATAAAACTTCCCCGCTTATCTTTCTCAAAGCATTAAGTATGTGACACCAAATCTCTATGATCTAGTGTTGCAAAATGCAGCAGTGCAAATTATGCCTAAACAAAACAGTTCTGAGTACAATATTATTACTTAGCATTTCCATTAAATAATCAGTTGTTATCGTGAACACCCATATTTCTCCTTTAAGTAAAAAATGGAATTTTTATTCCTTCTAATCCTTCTAATCTATCATGTGTATAATAAAATTAGGAGCTCTTATGGAATGAATCCATAGGTTAGAATAATAACCACTGGTTAACATTCAAGCCAACAACAGAAACCCACATAAAAATAAACACTGCCAAAACAGAAACTTTTCCAAATCAGAAGATATAATAGGTTGTGACAAGATCAATAACTACTCTGTTTTAATGTTTCATAAAAACCTGACCCTAGTAAAGTCAAAGGAGTGAAGACTTGTTTTCACTAGAGAAGTACCTCAGAAGGTCATGCTGCCATCATCTTACTATCCCATTATCAAAGGAAGCACCATCTACTGCTGCAAACTCAATATTATCAGTGAGTTGGAAAGACCTAATGCAGTACGTAAGCTATTAATCTTTTTCCTGTGTCTGATTTCAAAGGCCAAAATGATCTATTTTCCTGATCAGCTCCACCATCACACACACTTTCAGAGGCCTCAGCTTGAACTGACCACCTTTTAAACCCATAGAGGTCCCTGCTGAACAGGTGGGACTCACAGACACCCACTATCTGACAACAGAAGCAACTGGGCTCTGTATTCCCAATGCCACATAGCTCCAGGATTTTTTGCAACCCTAACACAAACTGCAAGCATCATGAAGGCATGAGAGCCAACATGCAGGCTATTGATAGCTGATTAAGGAACACAAATTGAACTGCTGAGGCCCCTTTAGTACTCAGTACCATCTTGCTTCATCTTGCATATAACCTTCCCTGTGTCAAGTATTATATGCATCACCCACCTTCCTGTTTTGGAAACACTGACTTAGAGAAATTACTTGTGGTACATCAATCATAGAAGTAAGAAAAAAAAATCACAGCCTTGTGCATGTTGTAGAGATTTTGCTTTAATCACACAGAAATAGGTGCTATGAAAGAAAGAAGAGAGGGGAAGGAGGAATAACTGCCACTTAAACATGGTCTAAAATATAACTTAGAAGTGAAACTTCCAGATCATACAAAAGAGTTGAGCACTAACCACCAAGAGACCTGTATCACTGTTCTAGATCCTAGGGGAGTATGTTTCTCTGGTCTACCTTCCAACTACTCCGCTTCTCAAACAAAGCATTTTTACTCATCAAGCAAGTACAAAATTCCCTGAGGAAATTTACACGTTCATTGACATCCCTACATAATTCAGACATGCAGAATGAAGGTTATCAACAAAAATGGTGTATGAATAGACATGCATTTTCAGAAGGTCTCAATTTTATTTGCAATCTTCTAGCTTTTTGTTGTTTTGTGGGAAATGAGAATTGTCTGACTTCTTGCCACAGTCACTTAATCATTCATCTTTTCACAGACACCAAGTAAGTACTTAAAGTACCGACAAAAAGTGTCAGTTGATATTTTGATCTCTTATGTCTCAATCTAACATTAAATACTTCAATGGATAGGACTTGGGCTACTGCTGCTTTACATGCACTAAAGATATTTTGCACAACTGAGTCAATTTTTCAGAATGCCCGCCTCCTACCCTCTAACACACAGCATATGGTACTGTGCTTGCGGCAGCACAGAGCTCTAAAATTAGGGTTTCAGATCTGTACTAAAATGCTAAATTTTGCCTCAGTATTTAAGCACAACTGAGGTTTTATAATATTTTTTATTTAGAAAACTGAATCTTAAAAGTTGATTCCTTCATCTGGACATTGAAATTTTAGCTGATAACATAACCTTAGCCAATCATAACCCAATGTTTGTAAGTTTCATTATAAAAACAAAAGGAATACTCTTTATCGCTCATTATATGTGATCTTCAAAACACTGTTTTCTTTCATCAGCTGAACATCATAATCTGATACAGGTTAAATTCATTTGATGGCTACTACTTTTGAAATGTACAAAATGCTGCAGATTATTATATAAAACCAAATCTTTTAGATTTTATTCCTTTGGAACTATTCTTTGAATAGAATGACACAAAGGTTTCTTTCTTATTTACACTGGTGAACAACCATACTGTAAAACCAGTAGACACTAGAATGAACCACATTGAGGTTTATCTTTTAAGTTTATGCTTTTGAGAAGAAGGACTTGCTTTGTACCTCACCAAAGTCTCTCCACACCTCAGATTTCACAGAATTTAGTAACCTACTGCCTGAAATTACTTACTGTACTGCCAGTCCTAGACCCTTACCTAGACCCTAACCTTCTTACCTCCAATTCCTCCTCTGGTTGAGTGACACAATCAAAGACTGCTTGAAACAGTGCAGAGGCCTTTTAAAAAGATGCTATGAAATGCTCATTGTAGAACTGACATTATAGTTTTCTTTCTTAATTCCAAATTGTGATACCACCTGACATGACATCTCCAAAAATTAGGGAAAAGGGCAGTGTGAAGGAGGAAGGCAGATACTATGAAGTTACAAAGACTTAATGAGTGTCTGTCAATAAAGAAATACACACAGAAGGCTATCTGTCCACAGCTATGTATGCAGACAGATGAACTTGGGTGTATAACAGAAGTGATACCATACTGAAAATACTTACTACCATGTGCTCTCTGAACCACTATTGAAGTGAAAAAAACCTCAAAGCATTTATTTTATTTTCCGTGTTCTTAGGATGTCTTAGCCTTCCCTTGTAAATTACATGGAATTCTTGCAAGTACAAAGGAGGAGTTCTTCCCATAAACCAAACCCAATATACGATAATTGTTTTACTTCCTCGGTGGCAAGCAGAGCTACTAAGAGACATAAAATGCAGAAAGAAACCAAATATAAAAGAGCAAAATAATCAGCAGGCAAAAATCTGTGGGACATATACACAAGTTATTACTAGGGTCCACATTACAGCACTGCTTAACTTTGAATCTAGAACAGCTGAGGTTAGAAAAGACCACTGCAACTGATGTCATTCAAAGTATCCGTTTCTCAAAATTTAGGTAGTACACATGTAACTTTAGAATATTTTTTAAATTGAAGATGTCTTAAAATTAATAACCTCAGAAACATTAAGATCATGATCTTATTCACAGATAATATTTATTAATACTATATGCCATAATAATGGCAGTTTCAGTTATGTCACTCCAGTTACTTCCGGTGATATTATATATAAGGCAATGTAACACCTATGAGGTATTATACATATATATACACATATACATACATGTGTATATATATTAGCATCTTTATTGCTTACCTTCCAAGCTTTCTTGTTCATCTGGAGTAAAAGTATCCATCTGACTCTGCTCTCTCAAGAAATGGATGACTGCATAAACCAAGCGCTTGACTGATGACATATTGAAATTGATTCAGTTTCTCCTATGTCTTAAAAACAACAGGACCTCTTATTTCAGAAAATTACAGTATTCCAGTCTCCTAGTGACCTCAGTAAAAAGTACATACAATACACAAAACCTTATCCTTCACAAAAAAGCCCAATAACACGACGCCTTGAAACAAGCAGTGAAATTGTATGGATTAGGGAAAACTGCTACAATTATCTAGTCTAACTAGTATCAAAAAGCACGTATTTCCTCTGATTGATTACTGCAGGAAAGTTGAGTGAGAATCACAGAAGGGACCCACAAAGATCATCAAGTCCAACTCTCAACTGAATGGCCCATTACCAAGGCTAAATTAATTTAGCAACTCATTTTTCCTTTATAGGGAGTTCTTTTATGGTTTTACTTGTATTTCTAAGACATATGTGCTTGCAAGAAGGAGCACATGCTGAGGTCAAAACCAATAAAAAGCCACAGTGATAAATCTAATGACGTAAAGAAATACACTTCAATAAAAGGTGTTCGTTCTTTGGTGTAACAGGGGTGCTATACTTTAAGTAAAGATGTTCTATGGTGTAACATGGTGTTATACTTGAATAAAAGATGTTTGTTCTTTGGTGTGACAAGGGTGTTACACTTTAATAAAAGATGTTCTATGGTGTAACATGGTGTTATACTTGAATAAAAGATGTTTGTTCTTTGGTGTGACAAGGGTGTTACACTTTAATAAAAGATGTTCTATGGTGTAACATGGTGCTGCAGAGCAGTTCATTATCACTTCGGACAAAGAAGTAGAACACTGTGACCTCAGTATACACTTGTGACGAGAGACACTACTGGCTCAGTCTGATTTCCATTCAGCATCAACTGGGAGTTACATAACCTGGAGGACAATTTTAGTTACAACTTTCAAAGTTATTTTTCCTTAAATCCTTTTGATTTGAAAGAGTACTACCTTGTCCAGATCTCGGGGCAAAGCAGGTTTAAAAGTGAGCATTAATGAATGGCAGGACCAGGGTCACTCCCTAGCTACATTTTTTTCTCCCCACAACGCGCGACCGAACCTGGTGTGCGGCCAAACCGACGCCAGGCAAATCCCACCGTGAGGACGGGGAGAGCCGGGAGGGCCGGGGGAGCACGGCCGGGGGCAGCAGGGGTCCTCGACCAGCTCCCCCAAAAGCGGAAGCGCGGGGTCCCGCGCCCGGGCGCGCCCCCGCGGGCTCGGAGAAAGGCCGCGCTCCCGCCCCTCGCTCCCCTCCGCATCCTCCCCCGGCCCAGGGCCGCTCGCTCGGGCCCCAAGGACAGCCCTGCACTGCCCACGGGCCCCTCCCGGCACGGCGGGGACCGCGGCCGCGCCGCCCGGGGTCCGATCTTCCCTCCCGCCCCCGGGCTCTGCGCACCGGGGGTGTGGGGACGCGGCGCGCAGACCCCTTGCCCCCGCCAGAACGGGGCATCGCTCTTACCGTGCGAGAGCTGGCGAGTCCGCGCCGCCAGCGGCTGGCAAAGAGCAGGGACGCAGGGCCGGAGGAGGCGGTGGCGGCGGAAGCGGATGCGCAGGGCGGCGGCAAAGCGGGGCTGAGCGCGGTACTGGCGGGTGGACAGAGGACGGGGTGGCGGCGGGAGTGAAGCCAGTCCTTTCTCCTCCTGTCCTTCTTTCTCCTCCTATCCTTCCTCCTCCTCCTGTCTGTCCGTCCGTCCTCCCTCCCTCCTTCTCTCCTCCTGCTCCTCCTCCTAGTCTTTCCTACTCCTCCTCCCCGTCTCCTCGAGTCCTCCTACCCCGCCGCCCCCCCGGCGCCGCCCTGCCCATGCTGTGTCTGTGCGCGGGCGCCGTTCGCAGGTAGGGGCGCAGGGATGGGGGTGTCGCGGGACCCGGGACTGCGCCGGTCTCCGGAGTGGGTGGGGGCCGCCTGGCCGGATTGGAGGCCATGGGAGCAAGGAGCTGCCAGCGGCTGACGGGTCATCCCTGTCCCTCACCTGGGGACCCGAGGGCCAGGGGGAGCCGCAGCAGAGGGCAGGAAATGGGCAGGAAACCTGTGGGGTTCATTGCCTCCGCTCCTGGCGCGTTTCCCGCCCTCCCTGGCATGAGCTCCGTCCTGTAGGGCTTCCAGGTGGGCAGAGCGGGTGAGACGATGTGTCCGCCTGGTAATCCTTGCACAGAGTGCTACACATACTGCAGGAGAAATGGGCAGGAAGACAATGGGGTGAAGAAGACTGTAGCAGCGGGACTGCAGCAAGGTGTGTCTGAAGAGAGACTGGGATTGTGTTCATAGTAGCTCTGTAGAAAGGTTTATCACTATTACACGTTGTATGAAGGGTGAGACGAGTACCAGTATACTGTCGAAAGGCTTTAAAATAGGGCATTACTTATCTTGCTTTGTAATGAATACGAGCTCTAAATGGACCTCAGAAAAGCAGTGTGAAAGAAGCTTGTAGTCATTTCTAGATGGACCAGAGAAATGAGCATCACTGCTTTTACTCTCGCCTTTCAGTTTCTCCAAAAGACTGGACTTGATAGGAAAAATGGAAGTAATGTGAATGTGTTGTGGTAATGAGAATGGAGCTGAATTTGAGTGTAAAATGAAAAAAGATGGTTACCTCGTGAGGACTTTTGAGAAATGATAATTGTGTACTTACTGCAAAAGTGTACCTGTTTTGTTCTATTTCACAGCCATTGTTCACATCAAGTGAGGCTTGAGGGGTATTAGCAGATAGAAAGTAAGATCCAGAATATTTTCTTTTCATAAGGCCTCTGCTGTTGAAAATTGATTGACGTATTTTCTGGTGCTGAATAAAGTACACATCTATTTTCTTTTCCTAATACACATTTACATTCCTTTTTTAGTACAGTAATTTTCACTGTTTTCCATCTTTTGTGACTCTCTTTGTTTACCCTATAGATTTTATCATCAAAAGAAGGCAAGGAAAGGAAAAGGAGTATGGAAGTTTTTTTTCTTTAGATGAAAATTGAAAGGTCTGTCTCTGTTTGTAGTTTGCATTTGGACATTGAAGATACCTCCTTTTTAAGAAGAAATAAGTATAGTGGAGAATGGTTGCTGCACTTTATTAATTATGATTTTTTTCTCCAAGTCATTATTTCAGTTTGCCCAAATAATTGTTTCACAAAAGAGAGTATTCTTGAATGAGGAATAGTTACCTCTAACTTTCAAAAGTTAAGGAATTTGTCATAGAAATGTTAAATAGCAAAGGTTCTCAGCTTCTGTTTTTCCCAAGGGCACCTTAATGTGAGATAAAAATGATAGTTCTTAGCAAGTTTCAAGTATCATGCCTTACATTAAATAAAATTACGTTAAAGTTTGATTCTTTTGGATAAAATATACAGATTTTCAGATGGCTTTTCCCAGTTAAGTATTTTTCCTGTTGGAATCCAAAAAATTCATGGATTTATATTCAGTTCAATAAAATGCATGGGAAAAGCCAGTCTAGATTACTTAAGTAAGCACGGTAGTATGTTTACTTTATGAAGATCTTCCTAGAAATGGAAAAAAAAATATGAATAAAAATAGACACACTGATTTAAATAATTTCAGTGTCCTAAAATCATTCTCTAGGATTTGTGAATTCTGGAGCATTGCTTTGAAAATGTCAAAATCCAGTTTTGAATTGGAAAATACATGTACATGGATTCTGGAAAAACTAGAATTTATATTTAAGATCTAATTTTAGGTTTTTATCACTGTAAGGAAACTCTGAACACTGGCATTTTTCTTGATGAGGAAGAAAACCAGCAAGAAACAGAGGCTAGGAAGAGGCAGAAGAAAAAATTACATCAGAGAGCAAAGAAATAGGAAGAGCTTTTATAGTAGTTTTTTTATTTCATACTTGTCATCATAGTGTGTGTCTATGTTTTCATTGAAGTATCAGGTCCAGCACGTCAGCAATGGCAAAGACCGGACAGGACACTTGGAGCATTTTTCCCTTTCATGTGATCCATGGACTGCACAACCTCTTCTGTGTATTGCAGCAGCAATTTTTCCTGTGGTAAAAAGCAACAGCTACCACTTTTCTAACCACAGCAGGCTACAAAAGAGCAATTTATCTGTTAGACAGAGTTTGCAGAAAGAAATTATTTCCTGGACTGGCTGAGACAAATGTGTTGAGCCCAGAAATATTTTGTGGACTGAATTTAACCCATGGAGAACCAGTAAGCAATGTAGTTAATGTCTTTTGGGGACATACCTCTTCTGTCATTCTCTCTATAAAGGAAGAAATGCCTGGCTAGGAAAGATTTCTTTTAAATAGTTTGGGTTAGTTCAAAAGTCCAAGTTTTCTTCTGAAGGAGTCAGGATCAAGTAGCTCAGAAAGCATAGAAGATACTATGAACATTCTGTACTGTCTTTTCAGAACAGTCTAGGAATTGTGGACTCCCTAACACAAAACCAATTCTCTTTTATGATGTCTTGTACAAAAATTTGTCCAGTAATACCTTTTTATATTGAAACTGCTTCCTAAAACTGTTTGGTCTCTTACTGAGCTATGTTGGAAGTGACAGGAAAAATATTGATTCCTGTCCATTCTCTGTATCGTCTTCATATAAATCTCTGAAGTAGTTCCTCTATTGTGCTTTTTTCTCTGGTTTTTTAAATTTTTTTTTTTGTCTGCTCTGAAAAATCCCAGTCTAGTTGTTCTTCGAATGGAATATATTGCTTACTGCAGGTAATTGTTTCTCAGTCATTAGGACTTGGTAGAACAGATAAAGGTTTTGGCTGGTGGGAGAACAGAAGACATGAGAGTTTATCTGTTGAGAGGATCAGAATTGCATGTGATATAAAGAATTTTCACGTTTTGTTCTGTTCCACCTCTACTAAATCCTATCATTTTGTTCTTTGCGGATGCTTCTTGGTTGATGTTTTTGTTAAACTGTTGTGTCTCCAGAGCGACTGGATCCGAAGTGTGCATTATTTCATATTTATTAAGACTGAAATTCACTTTGTTAATGGTTTTAAACTTTTCTGTGTTGAGACATTGTTTTTGTGTTTTTGTGGCTGCCTTTAGTACACTATATTGTCATGAGTAAATTATCATCAGTAAATTTTGTCATGTCATTAATCCCAGCTTTTTGTAGATGAGGTATAAATATGTGATAAAATACAAACCCCCCAATATGGAAGCCTGCAGGGCTCCGTTAGTCGCCTAAATCCATTCAGAACAATGAGCAGCCATTTTTAACAGCCTAGTTTTTAATCAGTTTTCTGTAACAGGATCTCCCTTCTCATCTCATAGCAGCATGGTTTCTTTAGGACCTTTTGGCCACCAACCTTTGGAAATAAAATAGATTATATTAACTGATCTCTGTTGGTTGTGACTCCTTCGAAGAATTCCAATAGATATGTGAGTCTCAGTTTTCCTCTGTAGAGGAGGCTGTTTTTCAGTATATGTTATCTGTGTTTTGATTAGGGAGGGCAAGGTGAGGACAGTTTCTGAGCAAAATATGATACAGTGTCTGTCTCTAAGAGAAGCTCCATCTTTAACAGAGACCCGTTTTATTTCTGCAGTGGAATGTTAAATGAACAGAGTTCTTGACATACTTATTATGCTGGAACCTATAGCCTTTCACATAACCTGTAGCTATCCTGGGAAACACTCACTGTTACTAAATCCCTGTTCACTCAAAAGCCAGAGAAGAAAGCAGTCCTCAATTTGCATTCCTAATTTGTGGTGTTGAACAGGCTGGTTGGGATTTTGCAAGCAATGAAATGGATATACGGCACTATCTTCCCATGAAAATCACTGGTTTAAAATGGTAAGTAAGTGAGATTAGATCATCACCTCCTGTGAAGACATAGAATTTTCCAACTAACTGATGATTACAGGAGAACATTTCACGTCTTTGACTGCATGAGACTTAAGATCAATGAGAAATCACAGCGTATCTCAATGGCTGAACTGATTAACAGTAGATTCAAATCAAAACCCTTTTGTGTTTACAAAACCTCAATAGCTTTCTCTGTCCTGCAGCACCAGTTCTTTTTCTCGTGGAGTAATAAGGTGTTTCTCGTGCATTAGTTGATTGCATTCAAGTACTGGACTATCTTGGCAGTTAGTGTGCGGTGTTTGCACTAAACAGCATGCGCTTTACCTGCTGTTTATTGCTGGCATCGTGGAAATATATGTTTATGCAGCAGCACCTGAGGGATCTGTACAGCCTTAAAAGAAATTTTTTTCCTACTGTGTTTCCACAGGTTACCTGATAGTAGAACGAAATAATAAGACAACCCTAATGAATGCCTTCTGCCTCAGTCACTATGGTACAATTTTTGTCTGCATGCAGGTGTTGATAAGTCAAATTCCTTCCTAAGATCCTTCAAGGAAGTTCCTGGATTGAGGTTTGCTGTGACGCAGAATGCATTCAGTTCACAGAATGAGCGTGAAGCCTAGTGTACTGGTAGTAGTAATCTTGAGTTTGGGGTTTTTTCTTTTTTTTGGATATGGTTGTTTGATTTGGGGTTTTCTTGTGGATTTTTGGTGTTTGGTTTTGGTTTGGTTTGGTTTTTTTTGTTTGGGTGGTTTGTTTTTTTTTTTTTTTTATGTTTCTCGCCTCCCCCCCGAACCATGGATAACGTAAGTTTAGAGATCAGACAGTTTGTTGAAAGTGTACCCTGACACTTCTGTGTGTTCCACTACAGACTACTGTGTTGAAAGCACCGTCTTATATGAATATCATTCAGAGCAGTTTCCAAATTCCTTTTGTTTAAAGACTGTCGGAGGGAACAAGGGGAAGAGGAGAAAATATATGCAAGTTGTATTATGTTATGCAACTTGTATGAGTTCCCACTTAAGGTCTGGATTGTTTGTTCGCTGCTACAGAGCACCTTTTTCAGTTAGTTTTCTGTTTATGTTAATTCTGTTGTAGAAACCAGTAAGCATTTCTTGCCAGGTAGTAAGGTTATAAAAGCTGCACTGAGGGTAATTCATGTATCAATAAGGATTTTAACATGTTTGCATAACTTGTAGATTTTTTAACTCGCTCATTTTTATCTGAAGAGATAAAAGTATAGTTAATGGAGAGTATACAGTGAACTAAGTTGTAGAGAATTCTTTTTTTCTGAAATGTGTGACAAAATTAAGATTTAGGTTAAAAGGTGCTAGATTTTCTTCTCTTTGTTTAAGTGCTGCTTAAAAAAAAATCAGTTTCTGATGGCAGTTATAGACCTTTAAATTAGGAAGTACTAAGCATGCTCTCCTTTTGCTATGATGAGATATGTCTGTGCCAAACACACTCATGACACAGAGCCAAGTACATTTCAAAGGAAAGTGGCCCAGGAATTCAAGGCATGTATTCACTGTTGCATATACTGTCAAGAGCCAAACAGATGAACGGACTGAGAATTGAAAGGGAAGAAGGACCTGAGAATTGAAAGGGAAGAAGGACATCAAATGTGTTTACCCAGCAGGAAAAAGTGATGACTTGTATTGTAGGGCAGTAATTTCATGCCTTTGGCTCAGTTAAAATGATGCTTTGAGCCATTTAACTGTACATTGCTGGTTCTGTCTTGAACTTTTTTTTTCCCCCTCTGTTCTTGTTTTTTCTTGGGTTACCCAATTCTCTGCTTACTTTGGTTGATTTTGTCTTTGCTTTACTCTAAGATATATGGTTACTTATTGTCTGAAACTTTGATTCAAATTTGAAACAATATGGAGACAAATAAAATGCAAGCAAGAATTAATTTTTAAATAATACCAATATTTTAACCCATTATATATTTCTTAAAATCCATCCTGAGAACCCAGACCACCTGTCAGTACGTTATATTAGATGCTGTTGAATTTCCATTGTAGTTTGTTTTTGAAATGCTTTTTAACTTCTTAATTTAAATTTTAAAAAAATATTCTATTTCATGTAAGGCTTGACTGTTGAAAAGCTTTGTTTAAACTATGCCTGTCTGCTGTCATTCATATATGTTTGATAGCACTGGAGTCTGATTTTCAGGGAAATGCCAACATGTGGCATGTTGTTCAAGTACTGAATAATTTGTACTGAGGGAAAGTGTAATCTTTTATATTGCTTTAATAGGGCATGTGCAATGTTTTGTTGCTTTGGGGTTTGTTTTTTTTTGGTGAGGCCGCTAGGTGGAGTGAAAACACTGAGCCCCTGTGAATGTTGATTGCAGGTAAGGGAGAATACAATCTTCACATGCACAGTGCTGGTTTCCAGCAAGCAGTTCGGGCTCTCCTGCAGCCTGTAAGACATGCTGTTTAAAAGGACAGAAAGAACAAAATTATGTTCTTAATTTTAAACTGGCAACACTTTTCATACCTTAGGTTACCAACTGAAAGAGTTGTTCATTGTGTTAGTAAGAGCAGTTTTGCAAATTGCAACTGTCCATAGGAATGTCCCCTGAAGGTACACATAAGGTGCAGCAAGAAAAACCTGATTGTATTTATTTGCCACTAGAGTATTTAAGAACTCGATGACTAAAGTGTCTGAATTAGCTGCACCACCCCCACCCCTCTGTCTTTCTGTCTCTCTCATTAAAATCTTGGGTCCCAATTCATTTGTGAAGCTGTTGTCTCAGATGTTTTGTCAGCAGAGAATGTAGTTTTCCATCCTACATGAGACTGATATACTCTGATTTTTTTCTGGCTACAAGGAACTGTCACATCTGTTTGCAAGTACAATCAATTCGTCTGTATATATTTTTCTCAGAAATATATTTGTTCATTTGTTCACTTTACTCTGGAAGATTATAATTGTCATTGTAGCTAATATTGTTTAGGTGAAGATTAATTTGAAAACAGAGTCTTGTATTGTCCATTAGTTAGATGAGACAGCAGGCTTAATCTTGACTGTATTATATACAGTGATTATCAGTAGTAGGAGCATGTTGTGGACAAGCTTGCAGGTTTTTGTGTTTGTGTCTTTTAAAACTGGTACTATCCCTGACTGATACTTCTTCACAGATTGTGGCTTTTGTGTTTTATTTTAGTAGTGTTAATAGAACATGCCAAAAAAAAGGTTGCTTGGCATACTTCAGTCACAGAAAATGTTTCTAAGCAAAACCAGACTTACTTAAATGTTTAATATATTTAAGATTCTGCACAAGTTAAAAATCAAGATTGTAAATTCAATTGCGTTGTTTGTATTGCTTCAGGAGAGTATTTTAAAGATTCTTCTCCTTTCTAAAATCAAATCAAATTTATGTTTTCCAGAGGCATCAAGTAATCAAATTGCAGCTTTGTTGGTAAAAGAAATTGCCTGGCATTCTGCAATGATTTCAGTCTGTAACTTAGAAGCTGTACTTTAGTCTTTAAAAATCTCTTCTAGAATTAGCTACTAAGCTTTTAGGTGTTATTCAACTTACTCTACTTTTGTGAAAAATACCATTCTTACTGCTTTCGGGATTGGCAGATTAATTTGTGAAAACAGCTGCCTGTATTATACTCTTTGTGTTAGCTGCAAGTCCAAACCAAAGTTTGTGTGCCTTTCTTCCAGATGGTCTCATAAATAGATGAAGCAGTGCACAAATGCATAATATATATATGCAAATGCATAATATATAGTCTGCCCTGTATGTCATTCCCGTGACATTATTAGATGCCATAGGACTCACCCTAGAAAAAGGCCAGTGCAAGTTGCAAACAGAGGCCAGTTAGATATTTATTTTAAACTTGCAATATAAATAAAGGTGCATTAATTTTGAAGGACCTCACAGGAACATAGGGATTAGAAGGGCATTTGGGATGATCTAGTCCCATGCTACCTTAGGTAACCAAGTAACATTATGCATTTTATTAACTGGTCTAGCACCATGTTATAAATAGAGATGGTTTCACTTCCTGGTGCTTATTTGGCATCTGTTTCACAATCTCACTGCCCTGATGCTTACAAATGTCTTGCAGTTTCAGCTTACATATGTTCCTAACCAATTTATTATAATTTGTTCTTACGTCAGTATTGCCTTTTAGCATCAATAGCTCTTTAAACTTCTAGACATTTACATTGTATATGCTTACTGAGAGCAATTATCTTGAGATTCTTTTTGCTAGATTAAGTTCATGCATTTCATATGCTTCTAGCAGTAGTGCAGGCTTAAGTGGCTACTGACACTTTTTAGCTTCCATTTAGGCCAACACAGCTGTTTTGAAGTCATACATCAAATAGATGGTGGGATTGATTAGCTGAAAAAAAGCTGTCCCCCCATAATTTTTTTGGTCCACTCTGTTTTTGCCTGTATAAGGTCCTGAATCTTTTCAAAGTATGACCCTAACAACAGTTATGCTGCTGTCATTGACGGAGTGATGTACAGGAACACAAATCAGAAACAGGGGGTGGAACACTGACAGAAGAATGTCTTAGGGCAATAGTGTTGCTGGACATGAACCTTATCCTTAACCCAAGCTTGTTTAGATCTATCTAGTGTTCTACAGTGCACTGCAGAAAAAGGAGCGTGATAGCTGAAAGAGTTTGAACTTGACAGTTCAGGCTTTAGCAGCAGTCTATGCAAGGCACACGTTCTTCCATCTAATTTAAACTGAATCAACTTCTGATTGCTTAGTCCAAGCAGTAGTTGACTCTTCCCTAATGTTGCTGCTCTTTACCAAAAGCCTAAAATAATAATTCCATCTACTTGGTTCAGTATTGGAAGAAAACCGTTTGTTATTGCATCTGGTTCCTACCCTTAGTAATAGAATTTATTTTCCAGTTTATATCTGGGAAGTTAAAGATTCCCTCAGTGATACAATTTAGTATTTTCTCTCTAATAACATGACAAATGTAAATGCAGAGCAGTTTTGAACATCCTGTTATTATTGTTAAACTCTTTTTTCGTGTTTCTTTGTAGTCTATTTATAGTATTTAATCTTGGCGTTGTTTCTTTGTTTCTTTCTTGAACAAATAAGGTAAAGTTAGTAAATTATCAATTTTATTGCAGTATGGTACATGGAGTTTGGGGAATTTATTTCTTTATAGTTTTATGTGGATAAATAATTCAAAATACTAAGCCATGAAAGAAATGGCCAAGATTTCACCTGTGCATGTATATTTACTTGCACACTGTTTTCATTAATCTGATGTCATTTAATTTGGTCTTTAGTTCAAGGACATCTGATTGACTGGTAGCAAGGTAGCAACATGTGTGTAAATGGTTATTTGAAGAATTACATGTAGTGACTGGTGTTATGTGAGATGTTATGTTACAGTTTTTGAAGGCCCGCTGTCATTTGGTCAGTTAGAAAAACTTGGAGGTCTTTCTAAGTTTGTACTGCCTATTATTCTTAAAAATAATAAACATAAATGACTGCTTCTTCCTATCAGCAGGAGGAGACAAGGTATCTGCATTTCAAAATTGAACAGGTCTGTGTTTTCCTGTTTCCAGCAGGCAGACAACAACTTGTTGGGATTTATGGTGATAATTTATGCATCTGTCAAATTTATATATGTATGTCTCAATGCAACTAGACAATATACTAAAAAACCCCAGTTTTAAGTCAAATTTAAAAATAGTGCTGTGCAGTAATCAGGGACCCTGGATTCAAGTTTATTAACTCAGTCCAACTTTAATTATTAATGAATCTTGTTGGACAGGCTAAAATGAATGTATTTTGTTAGTGCTGTGCCTGTTATAGTGTTTGGTTTTGATAATATGTAATTGGTCATTGACAGGATTCTGTTTTCTACACATCTAGGTGAAGCTCCTGAATGACAGAAAGCAGTAGGTTCCCTTTAAAAAAGAGCATCTGTGTAATATCCTGCACTTTAGCATACTTTTGTGTTGTTCACACTGTTGTTTTCCTTTTGACCTTCTTTCAGAACATTGTGTATTCTTTCTGATGTTCTCTGGGGTGGATGGTGTGGGTAGAGTTCAGAGCCTTCAACCTATTTTTGAGCAGGTTCCCCTTCAGCTTCCAAGAGGCTGTACCAGAGTTGTGCTAGCAATGTGTGAAAAACTAGACAGGGGCATAGGGCAGTCCAGTGGGAATCTGTTTGTGACTTAATGAAGTAGTGTTCCTTAATGGATTTGTAGATTTAAGGTAGAGTTCAGTGGGTTTTGGAGATGGGAAACTAATGTGTCCTGAGAATGATAGTACTTAACCTTTTGCTTTCATGAGAGCAGCTTCATTTATCATAGACTTCCGAGATTCCAAGTTTCATTAGTCCAGTGGAGAAGCTACTAAGGCATTAATGCCACAACTCAGTTGGTATAAGAGAGAAAGAACAGAGGGGGAACAAATGTTGTTTGTTCAGGCTTCGCTTTCTAAGTGAAGGTACATTGATGTTTCTGGAACAAGAAAAACCTCCATTCTTTGTTGGATATGGGTGGGAACATAGTTATGAGGATGAGGACAAGGCTGAGGTGTTTAACACCTTCTTTACCTCAGTTTTCACAGTTCTTTGCAGAGAGGGTAATCAGGCACTGGAATGGGCTGCCCAGGGAGGTGATGGATTCTCTGTCCCTGGAGGTATTCAAGAAAAGACTGGATGTGGCACTCAGTGCCATAGTCTAGTGCAGTAGTAGTGGATCAAGGGTTGGACTTCATGATCTCAGAGGTCCTTTCCAACCCTTCTTATTCTATGATTCTGTATGCCAGTAGAAAAGAAGAGTAAACAACTTGGCTACGCTGCTATGGGAGGATTTGAAGAATCTGTGGTAAAAAGAAAAATAAGATTTCAACTTAAAGCATAGATAGAAATGTTGTCTTTTGGTTTTATTTTGCATAAAAATAATTTTGGCTAAGCTATTTCTAGAGAAATTCTCTTTTTTAATAAGACGTCTTTTCAGACAGAAGCCATGTGTGCAGCCCTTTTCAGTTTGTTGGCATTTCACTCTTCTGCTTTGTTATTCCTTCAGGCAAAAATTGCCTATCCTTTTATGCTCTCTGCACTGTATGCCAGAACCTATTCACGCACTTATGGACATACCAGTCAGGTTTTACAATAAAATCAATACAGGTACAGTGGCTAGTATGAAGAGAAAAAGTTACTTAATGTAAAACAGTGTTAAGTAAGCAGCTCTTTTTGTGGCAAGCTCTCTGTGTATTTCTTTAGTTATGGTTGAATATTTTAAGTTGTCATTATTACATAAAAACAAAAGTGTTTTTTTTTAATTATGTGGCTGAAATAGGAAGACAGATTGTAAGTCTCTGGCAGCCACAGATTCTCATGTGATGCTCCCATGATCTTCCTGTGATTGTAAACACTGCAGCAAGTTTTACTCCTTGAATGCAGGCTGTCTTTTAATTACCATCAAATTATTATCTTCCTCAGCAACCACTTCATATGTAACTGAGCTACTAATGTAGTCACTGGGTGGACACCTTGTTGGCTGTGTGGGTTTTTATTAGCCCCATTTCAGTTGGTTGCCTGATTCTATATCCTTCTCCTTTGTACAACCAAATTGATTGTTGGTTTGTTGCAGTGGAAAGGTAGGAGCCTGTATTTCTGAAGCCAGTTTCTTCTTAATATGTTTGGATTTGTTGCTGCAAGTCACTTTTTTAATACTGCCAAAAAGATTAGTGAAAAGGCAGCCATTGATTGCCCAGCACACTAAGATCGGTTCCATATGTAAATCTTTCTCCTAGCTGAAGCTGAAATACAGTTGATTTATATAATCAGGTTTAACAGTACATAAATTCCAGTAAGCATTAAACATATATACCTCTTCTGGCAAAAGAGTGAAACCATCTATTTAAAAGCTGCAACAATTAAAGGAACACACTTGCAAGTGAGTAACAACTGGAAGTTTTCCTCCCATGTTGATAATGTCACAGACATCCAGTATAAATATAAAATTATTTGTCATAATGAACATGATCAAGTGATATGTTTTATGTCTTATGTTGTGCATCTTTGCAGTCTTGTTCTTCATCATCTACAAATCAATATGTGGGTTTAATTCCTTACTTCAAAAATACAGATATTGTCTATGTCTGTGGAGTTTCAGTAACTGCAATTCTCCTTTTCTTAGAAGGGTGACTAGTAACTTAATATGTATGGTTTTGTCAATAGCAAAGTTTTTGTCCCTGTTTGCACTTAGTCATACCTTAAATGAAAAAGATAGAAGGCAAATTTATTTAAAATTAGACTTAATTCCTAAAAGTAACAGCTTGCTGGACAAGCTGTGGCTCTAAAAAGGACTTTGTTCTTGCTTCTAAAAATATGTTGATGCTGGGTTTTTTAATGTTTACTATAAACTATCTCTTGAACTAGAACCTTGCTATGCAAAGACCAATTTTATGCTTCCAGGTCCATTGGGCCACAGCTTGTGTTGAGGATGACATTAGGAACAGAAATTACTAGCCAGGTTAAGGCTTCTTCATACATAGCATCAGGCCAAAACCTTTTGAGATGGGACCTCTCACCAGAGGAGATTAGAACAAGAACAGAAGAACTGATCAGGAAGACAAAGCACGTCTATGACAGAGTCGGGATGCTTGATATTGAAGAAGTAACACATGAAAATACTCTACGGGCTTTGGCAGACATAGAAGTGGAATATGCAGGTTAGTGTATATTTTTTGTGATTCTTTCCATGGGGCATTCCATCTGCACATAAAGAAACATTGAGAAAAATTAGTAATTGCTTACAATTTTGATCCCTACTATTATTGTGTAGAGTCCTCTGGTCATAATGATCTTTCAAGACTTCTCAGCAATATGTAAAGTGATCAGTTACAGAGTTCTGCTCCTTTATTCTAGAGACAAAAATAAGGATTGACGAAACTGTGCTACTGATACCTTTGACACATCCAGAGAACTGCATTGGTCCCATGGTTTCTTTTTGCTCCAAACGATTATATTTCCTTTTCTGACTCTGTGCAGGGGACAGTGTGCAGTGTCTGTGGTATGTGTAATACATTAAAAGTGGTAAGTAGTGCTTTTTTTCAGACACTGCAGAGCCTGAGACAATCAAGTGAAATGGAGCAATGGAAAGGTTGGTAAACCGCTAGTGGAGAAAATGTGATGGTTGAGAATGAAGGAATTTTTGAATGCATTATTGAAAGAAGACTGCTTTACTTGCTCACCTTTGTATTATGGCTTGCAAGGCCTTGTAGAATCCAGAGAGAGGTTGATCATGCAGTCACATCTAGATTGTTCTGACTGAGTTATTCAGACATTTCAGTGTGTGGATGGAATCTGATGGTCAAAACAGGTCATTCAGGTAATGAATACAAACCCTATCTTGAGTGGCTTTGTTTTGAAAAACCTGTCAGATGCATTACTTACAAAGTAGTCACTGTAATAAATGTCAAGTTCTTTTAAATACTCTGAAAAATCTACTGTAGCCACTGAAGTGCTGGAAACAGCAACCTTGGCTTGGAGGAAAAACTTTGACTAGCAAATAATATCAGCCTGCAGCTCAAATTATTGTACTGTAATATTACTCTGGCTTTCACGTTAATTAAAATTGCAGTTTAGGCACATACAGTGAATTGGCTGGAATTTATGCTGGCAGAAAGACTGAGTAATCTTCATTCAAACAGTTTCCTGCCAAATTCAGTTTTAATTGTAACAATGTATTTGGTATAATTTTTATAAACCTTTCCACCATGGCATAAAACTCTCTTCTTTAAAATAAATGAGAAGGAAAAACTTGTTTGACTTGGAAAATAGGAATCATGGAAAAGTTGGAAAATGTCTATCAGCTTCTCAGCATAGCCATTAAGAGTTGATCTAAGATATACTTTTTTCACTACCTGCTGTTGCAGTAGTGGGTCACATTTAAGCTTTTAATGCTAATCTTCAACGCTGTGTGTGACATTACCATGACTTACTGTGAAACAGCCCATGGCATATAATAAGTATTACCACAGCAAGACTTCCATTGGAACCTTAGCATTTAAAGCCACTGTGTTCCTTCCGCATTAAAACCCTACCCTAGTAATTGGGAATTATTATGCCAAAAACCAGAGATGACAACAGGCCTTACAAGTCAGTTGGAAATTGCCAAAACTCAACTTATCATTTTCAAACATCTTGGCATGAGGGCAGGATGTGGAGGAGAAAGTTTCCTATGGATTTCAAGAACTGTATGCCCATGTTTGCATTCCAAAGGTTTCTGAAGGGCTGAGAGTACCTTGGGACTTGATAAACTGCACATTACATAAAATTACAAAGCTTTAAATCGGGCTAAAATGTTGTTGCTAAAATGTTGTTACTCTACAATGTAGTTTTGGAGAGGTAAAGACATTATAACTGATTTTTAATTGAGATCATTTCCACTTCAGTATTTCCACTCAATCTCATTGTAAGATGTAATATTCCTTTAATAAGCAAAGATTTACTTAATCTCAAAAGTATATTCTAAAAAAGTAATATTACTCAGCTTCTAATTTCTAAAAGTTCAGAATACAAAGACAGTATCATCTGTTTGCCTTAAACACAGAAGAGTACAGTACACGGGGATTTGACACTGAGCTCATAACAATATAAAAATAACTTCGGGACAGATGGGCATGTTTGAAAGATTCAGAGCTTTTCACTTTAAGTGCTAACGTGGAAGCATCTGTGCCGGCTATGAAATGTCAGTATTCACTTACATGACTTCTGGAAGATGAAATATTTGTATCATATTTATAGCCTTTCAGTTGATTTTGTAGAAGACAATGACATAATTAGGCTTGGGTAATAGCTAGCTTCTCTAATGTGTTTATTTGTTACTATGGTGTGTGGTTTTGTCCTTTTGCCTATTCATTTTTATTTTATATGTAATAACTATTTGCTTCAAGCCTGATCTGAAATGTCAGGTTGCTTTGGATATTTGTTTCTTTTGTCTTCTGTATATGTCAGAAGAGGGAAAATTCCTTATCCTTAAGGCACATCTACTCTTCTGTGTTCATTCCTTCTTATTTAAACAGTTGAAAGAAGCATGTTGGATTTTCCCCAGCACATTTCACCTGACAAAGAGGTACGCTTAGCAAGTACAGAAGCTGACAAAAAGCTTTCTAATTTCGATGTGGAGATGAGCATGAGAGAAGATGTGTTTCAGAAGATTGTTTATTTACAGGTAAATCATGATGATGTCTGCATAACTTGTTATATGTATCTAAATGTATCTAAAATTTGTTGTTATACACAGTGCTTTTCAAAGCAGTGGCTTTTTGTAGATTTTAGTGTACCTAATTTTTTTCCTCAGCCTTTCAATTTTTGAGTCTTGCAGCGTGGCCCAATATAAATGTTAATATAGTTGCAGTGTCTGCATTTTTCGCTGCTGTAATTTTGAAACTGTGCTATTTCTATCACACTTAGCCTTAGGTCAGAAAAAAGAACCCTGAAATTGTGGGTTGTCCAGTGGAAAAACAATATGCAAAAATTTTGATTGTTACAATTATTTTTGTACTCAGTATTGCAGCACTGACGCTCCTAGATGGCTTTTGGTAGCATGAAGATCTTCATGAAGCGGCAGAATTTCATGGATTGTTATTTGTCAGAAATACAACAGGAGACCCTAGCGTTGCAGGGAGGAGGGCAATAGCATTTTTTTTATCATTGTGTTATGAAATATGCTATGTGACTTGCCTTACACATTTACTGGGAATGAGGACGGAGATATGAGGTTTGAGTTGGAGAGGACAGAAGTCATGATTTTCTTCAGTTACTTTCCTTCCAAAAAGAGCTTTCTACAATTTACATTCTTTTATTTAAAAACAAACAAATGTGACATCTAGGTGCTAGGTGCAAAAAAATATAGGTCTAATGAGGGGTACTCCATGCAGTTGCCTGGTTGAATTTAGCTGTTTAGCTGGTTGACTTTAGCTGTGCGGTGACCTATAGTAGTAAGATCATCCTTCTGTGAGAATATCCGTTCATATAAAAATTACCTGTAAACACATAATATAAAAAAGAAAAAATATTCATAATTTCTGTCACGGTATCAGTAAACCTATTGCTTTTCACAAAGTGAAGTAACTGTCATTTTGTTTCACCAGACTTTTAAATTCTTTCGTGTAGACGACTGGTATGTGCATAAGAGTTTTAGATGCAGAGTAAAACCAAAACTAAACCATTCTAAACTCTTCCATGGTTCTAGAAACCAGTTTCCACAAATTTTCTAGTCTTACGTGTGGGGCATTGGTGGGAGTAGATATTGTTTGTGTTATTGTGTGGATTATTTCTAAATGACAGAAAAGTGTGTGTCAGAGTTCTTATTTATACTTTTTTTTTCTTGGAATACGCCTAGGTTCCTGTCTCTTAATTTTTCTATTTAAGCAAGTGGGGTATTCTGTACTGACAGGTCATTAGTTGACAGCTGTAGACGATGGTGTGAGTCCTTCATAAAATTTGCATGTTTCAACATCGTTACTTTTTATAGGTGCTAGTCAGGCATTAATTTGTATGTAGGTAAACTGATGAGAGGTTGTTAAGACAAGTCACAGTTAATTCTGACATCTTCATATTTGAACGTGAACTTAAATACAATATGTTCTTTCTACCAAGTTAATAGCTTTTTTAATGTTCCTTTTAGACAAGGGAAGATAAAAGGGGTACAGCATTATTTTCAATTTAGGATAAAATAGAAAGTTTCTGAGTTAATCAGTTATGCTGTAGTCCATTTGAAGGAAGACCTGCACAGGACCAATCCATGTTCTGTTGCAAACACTGTCCTGTTTGTTATTGTTGATGCTTTAGGAAATGGTGATTCAAGAGTCTTTGTAATGGCATAACATAGAAATATTGTTTTTAGCTCAGTTGGTTAAAACATAGTGCTAACTATGGTTTGATTGCAGGTTGCAGGTTTGATTTCTATACAGGCCATTCACTTAAGATTTGGAGTGGATGATCCTTATGGGTCCCATCCAGCTCAGAATATTGTGTGATTTCCATTTATTTGTTGTCACTGCTTGATTGTTTCTGAAAGAAAAGATGTATAGGCTCAAATATTATGCTATCTGATAACCTTCTGTGACACATCTAATTGTTTGGGAGTTGTTTCAATGCCTCTGACTTATAAGGTGCAGTATTACCTTATATCACTGATTTTCTTGAAGTGTGGTTAAGAAAACTGTCTCTACAGAAAAAGCTTAAGTATAGTGTACTGTAAACTAAAAGGACTTGCCATGATGACAGCATGTAAATGTGCTGGAAAAAATAATTTTTTTGGTAAAAAAAATATTTTTAAACCATTCTGCATCAATATAAGAATACTATTGTGTAAGGTAAATGGTTTTGGGAAGTCCTTTTGGGAAGTCGGGGATGTTCCTTTTTTATTATGACAGTGTTCTAGAAAACACACAGTTTAAACCCTTCTAATGTTTGTTATATTTCTTACACTGTGCTAATTCAAGTATTCTGTTCTGCCATTTCAGCAAAACTCCAATCTTGAAAATGTAAAGCCTGAAACAAAGCGATACCTAGAGAAATCGGTCCAAGCGGGAAAAAGAAATGGACTCCATCTTCCTATAGAAGTGCAGAATGTAAATATGGACCATTTGTTTATAAAGCAAACATTATAAACTGTTGAAGGGATAAAATTATGATTGGTTAGCTGTACTAAGCATGTATTTGCACTTCATGCTTTTGGACCTGCTGAATTACTACTCTGATCTTAACTATTCTGAGTTCCAGATCCATCCTTTAAACTTCAATCACTTTAAGGTGTTTAAATGTTAAGGTTTTTAATCTGCTAGTACTCGTGGTACTCAGTGGATAGATGTGGTATGCATCACCTCTTAGCCTTTGAGAGTAAAAGAAACCTAGCTAGAAGAGTTTGTTATATATTCTGGTTACAGAGAATGCCTAAATTAGATTTCTAGCAAAGAGACGTCTCAAAAAATGTTACTAGTTAGTCTGCACTTCCGTTCAGAAATATGTATAACTGTTGCAAACACACAGCTATTTTAATTTCATTTATTGACCGCTGTAGTAAAATGTGTCCAGGATTTTAGCATTTTGCCTGAAAAAAAATTGAAGTAGGTTAAAGGGAAGAAACAAGCCACTCTGAGAACTTTGGCTCCGTTAAGAGAGGATTTACTCATGCATATGAAAGCAATTGTTACTTCCAAAAATCATGAAGTAAAATTGACAGCATCTGAGGTGCTATGGCGTCCCACCCTGAAGGGGAAGGGAGCACCCAAGGCTTGTAGATGCTTGTGGTTGAAGGGAATGACAAAATCAGAGTCCACAAAAGCTTACAAAGTTTAATTAGTAAATTACAGACTTGGCTTGGAAATTGGTATTAGTCCCTGACCCCCTAGTATAAGCATATGTCAGTGGGTTTTGGATGAAGGGATAGAGTGAAAGGGAAAAGACAGAGAGAGAGGTGAATTAAAGAAGGGGAAAGAGAAAGGAGAAAGGGAGAATGAGATCACTAATCCGGGCTCCAACACCAATTCAGCTGACAAGGTGTCCAGGGTCCTATGGCTTGGTGGGCGTACCTTTGTATGGATAAGTCTCCCATGCCTTGGAGATAAATTTTGCACTTTCTGTATGAATTAGTCATCATGCATAGACCATTCTTCTAGACCTTTCTGGAAATGGATA
>VYXB01010412.1:37549-53963 GCA_013397135.1 Pachyramphus minor
TCTCTGCTTCCTAGGAAGCACCACTGGGAGTTGAACCCAGGATCTCTTGTTTATCAGTTATCTTCTACAGGCAGCAGGGGTTTTCAACTTTCAGTCTTTCCCCGGCTGGAGTGGGAGAGGGGGGGCTCCCCCTGCGCTTCTGCTCTCTTCTCCTGCCAGACTGACCTTGGTGGTGTTATCTCACAATCTCCTCTGCTGTCCACTGGGCTGGAATTTCTTCTGCAGCACATATCAGGCCGGCAGTTTCTCTCTGGAGTTTCCTCTCCACTCTGCTACATGTCTCCACCAGGAGAGGCTTCAGTACTACACCTGCCCCCGGCCCAGGACTGGGGGAGAGGGCGCCTGGCCTGGCCCACCTGGGGCCTGCCACCTCCCTCCTACATGGCTCCTTAATTTCTTCTGTGCAATCAACCTTCTCTTCCGTTTTCTTAAATATGTCATTAGCAGAGGCGTTACTAAAACTTTTGATTGGCTTTGCTCCGGAAATCCACCTGGACCTGACTATTTCAGCCCAGGGGGGCTGGTGAACCCACGACATCGAGGAAACAGGATAAGGATGTTTGTCTCATAAAAGGACTGCCATTATTCTGTATGTCCCCTTCTCCAGCCACATCTTGTTCTTTTTCACAGCATGTTATTAACAAAAGTCCTTGGCTGTTCTTACCAACAGTCCTTGGTTGGCTCCATGGCTGTTTCGGTATTGGTATTTCAGGCATACACATAGGCCCCTTACCTTCTAGCCTTCTACAGAAGCCAGCATAATTCTCTTTAAATTCTGAGTCATATATATGTACCAACCTTTATTTCTGACTCTTGAGTAGACTTAAGCCTTGTAGAAAATAATCATTCTTCATCCACATAGTTTAAGAGTAACTGATGCCTCTAAAGATATTTCGAAATTCTTTAGGAGACAACACTTGAATTATATTTAGGTGAAAATTTTGGCTGAATGGTAGTCTTTTCCAAGGTTCTTTTCTTTTTGTGTGTGCATTCTCCTACTGGTAACTACTGTGTTTATTTGAACTTGACTGTAAGGTATAGAAACTTGAGATATATTAGAAAATGTTTCACATGGGTGAATATGCAGATTTTAAAAATGGTTTTGGAGTGGTCTTGTACTGTGGGGGGTATTCTGTTCTGTTTGTCATACCATACCTGTATAATTCCAAAGCAGTGTTTTCCAGTAGGTTGGATGCATTTTGACTCCCTTCATTCTCAAATATTTTAGTGGATATTTTTACACTTAAAATTGTAATTTATTTAAAAAAAAAAAAAACCAACAAAAAAACCAACCTGATAAAAAACCCCTGGTACCTGACCCAGGATACCTTGGCAACAATAGCAACAATATTGCTAAGGGCCAAAAGAAACATAAAAGGGGGACTGAGGGAGAGTGACATATGATCCACCTGCAGTGTGTTATTTGCTCAGTGCTGGTATTTACTGTCAGCTGGTAGAGAGCCTAGCTGGAAAAAGTGAAATACTATTCATGTGGAGGACAGAAATTGCCAACTTTGATTTTTATTTTTCCACTAAGTTCAGTTTATACCCAATACAGGAAATAAAGACAATGAAGAAAAAATTGAATGAGCTGTGTATAGACTTTAACAAAAACCTGAATGAGGAGAACACATTTCTTGTATTTTCTGAGGAAGAACTTGGTAAGTGGTATGCTTGGTGTTTCCATTTCTTCAACCTTCCAGTTTTACTTCAGTAGCTGGTTTTGGCCCCATGAGTGGTAGTAAAATCAAGGGAAATTCTGACTGTTTTCCAGTCTTCTCTGTTTCCTTTTTAATCCTTCCCCAGAGTCAGTTTGGTGTTATCCTTTGCAGGTTTTCATAATGTCTGCATAGATTTTTGCTTCCTGAGGTGTTTGCCTTGCATCAAATTGGTCCTTCTTTTTTAGCATAACTTTAATCTGCTCCTTTTCTCAGTTCTCCACCACCAAGCAATTACCTGTGTATTACATTCATTGTAACTTTTGGAAAAGCTTTTTTGCCCTGCAATATATTTTAATTAATTCAGTAATTTAGAAACTAAGCTAGAAATTTCATGTGATAGAGAATTTGGGGATTCATTATTTGAAGGGCATGGCATAAAATATGCTCTAATAACATTATATAATAATAATGGCCAGACTTCGCGAACGAAGATCTGTGGAAGGTCTTTGTACGCCTTCCAGCCTGCGCATTGGATTTATTTTAGGTGGGACACAGTGCGTGCAGAACTGAGCCCACCCTTTAATCCTAAGGTTCATCTGCCGGGGCCAAGCGAGCTTGGACAGTGGCAGCGAGGTCCTCAGGACATAGGTGGATTGCCTTACAGGGCTAACGGGCTCCACCTGCCCGGGGAGTGTCCCTGACCGGGAATCGAACCTGGGCCTCGGCAGTTACAGTGCCATATCCTTAACCACTAGACCACCAGGTAACATTAGAGATTTTTTAATGTCATTTTACATGTACATGTACATTACATGTACATTTATTACATGTACGTGTACTTGTATTACATGTATTTCCCTTCTGCTTGCAATCATTTCCAACTTTTATTTTGCTTGGTAGAATTTGAAAAAGTTTTATCAAATAATTGTGTCTCAGTTTAATGAAACAGAAATGTTTGCTAAGGAGGGTGGGACAGGAGAAAACCAAACTCCTCCCTCTGAGTAATTATAACTTCAAAATTAAGAGGCTTCAGTTCTTTACTACATACATATATGTAACACAAAAGAACAAGCAACAATTCCATAACCAAACTTCCACCGAAAACAATTATCCTTTTCGCCTTTCGGCGCAGTTATAACCATGACCAGCAGGGCGCGCTGGCGCTTCGGGAGGCGGGGCTGCAGTGCCTGCCTGATGGCCAGCAGGGGGCGCTCTTGGATCCGGAGGAGTGGAGGCTGCAGTTGCCTTCCAATGGCCGGCAGGGGGCGCTGTGGGGCTCTGGTGCCGCCCCTCCGCAGGGCTCGGCTCGCGGGAGGCAGCTGGGTCGATCCACGTCCCGGCGCGGCGGGCCACTACTGAAGGGTAAAGGGAGAAGGGGAAAGGTTGGTTCGTCCTATAGACTTATGCTGTCAAAGGCTGGCTTTGGTTGGGATCCCCTTCCTCTCCAATAGGTGCAAACTGCCGCCGACACGGGAAAGGAGGAGGGGAAAGGCAGACTTTCCTCTCAAAGGTTCTTCCGCAGGTGGCGCCCGCTTTCCGATAAATCCGAGGCAAATCCAGGTAGTTGGCAGAGCAGGACGTGAGGAATCGGAGGGGAACCGGGATCTCCCTCGGGGCCAGAAGAAGCCAGTGACCCAGCCGGAAAATGAACCCCCCCCATCCACACCATTCACTGTGTCAGGGAAGAAGTAAAGTGCCACCCCCAGAGGAAAAAAAAAAAATTAGGCCTTCCTCCCCCACCTCCCGCCCCCCGCCCCCGGCGAGTGGCTACCCGGGGAATGGAGTTTCCCTTACACAATTTAGCTCGTGTGCCGAGGTTGTTTAGCATTTCAATAGGGCAGTCGTTAAGGCCTGGGCTGGTCCAACAAGGAAGTCTTAACTTAAGTAGCAAGAGACTGTTGCTATGGGAAAATTCACTAGGAAAAAAGAAAAACGTATAAAACTATAACAAATTGCGAAGAGAGAGGTGTTATTTCTGTGGAGTTTTCTAATGTCAAAATAGATTGCAGCAAAACAAATGCAACAGTCTCACAAAAACGGGGGAGTAAATAGTTCTGGAAATCACTGTTTATTAAATTGTATTCCATAGATGGCTTACCTGATGACTTTATGAATAGTTTAGAGAAGACTGAGGAAGACAAATATAAAGTAACCTTAAAGTATCCCCACTATTTTCCTGTTATGAAGAAATGCTGCATTTCAGAAACAAGGAGAAAAATGGAATCTGCCTTTAACTCAAGATGCAAAGAGGTATATTGTGTATTGATTGTTCTACAGTGCAATGACAGAACTGAAAAACAGACCTAGACATTCGAATATTATATTTGAGTTCTGCATACTGCATAGTATTATTCAATCAAAACTTATCAGTGTTATCTCTAACAGTTCCTTGCTTCAGTTTATTCTGATGTCCAGAGACCTTAGAAGTTAATGATCTGCATCTTTGTGTGAGAGGGTACATATCTTAATGTTCAAGTGGTGCTGTTAATAGAAGTAGGATTTTGATCTTTTATCAAATTTCCCTGTGGCGTTCTACAGAGGTTTACTGACACTTTGCTCACAGAAAAGGATGTCTGATTGTGGCTTCTATAGTATTTTGGGATTCTTCAGAATAAGAGGGATTATTTAAGCACAGGCTTTAATTATAAAATACAGGTGATTAAATGTGAAATTAACACATTGCATCTTGATGAGATTTTTAATTAGATGTAAAAAAGCCCTCCTTTTTTTAAAAGGTGTTTTTATAAAAGATGTATTTAATTATCTGAAAAATATTTGGAAACATGCCATATAAAATGAAGAAATAATTTCACAGTTAATTTGATTTTATACTGGTGAGACCACACAACTAGATAGGTACAAAAATAGAAAAGAATAGAGAATATGTCATTCAGACAGTTGTACCAAACATTTATTAGAGAAAAATGTCAGAGTTGAACTTCTGTGCTTGAAGTGCTGGGCAATGTGATGAGTACAAGAGAAAATAAAATGGCACCAAGAACTGAACACTTTGGAAGTCAACATACATAAAGGTACCTGATGTTAAAACTGTGGAACAGTCTTTGAATCTAGTGTTTGAATTTCCCCCCCCCTCCCTGAAAAATCTAACTTTTCCAGAACTAGAGGTTTATGCAGTTATATTTTCAGCTTCTCAAGGATCCTCTGCACATTTAGGTCTGGGCCTAGGGTTTTGTGTTTCAGATGTTCCTCTGACTGCTATTGTCAGAGTGGCAAAAGAGGGGAATTTGCAAACAAGCTTTGAATGTTGGCACAATAGATTGACAGTCTGTGTTCATCACTAATAAGCAATTAAGCCTTCTGTCAGCAGTTTCACTGTTACCTTTCGCAGTTAAATGATTGATAAAAAAAATAAACTCTTCACAACTGTCAAAGATTTGTTAGTATCCTAAAAGAAAATGGTATCCATTTTGATTAATTAAAACAGATAAATTATAATGACTGTGATCGACTAGAATTTGACTAGAGTACTAGCTCCCTGCAATCAAATGCTGTGAAAAAAAAAATCCAAGAATCTAGCAAAACTTAGGTTATTTTATATTTATATCTTAAAGTGTTTCATTTAAAATGTTTACTGTTTAATAGGATTTTATTATTCAGATATTATTCAGATGTTTTAATAACATGTGTCTTCTGGTTTCACTTTACAAATTTCCCTACTTTCTTTTTTAGGAGAACACAAAAATTCTTCAGCAATTGCTTCCACTAAGGGCAAAAGTAGCAGAGCTTCTTGGTTATAATACACATGCCAACTTTGTCCTGGAGGTAAACACTGCGAAGAGCACAGATAATGTAACAACCTTCTTAGGTTTGTTCTCATTTGTAAGAAATACTTTTATATTTGATGTGGCAACATGACTCCTGAGCTAAGATAACTTTAAATAGGTAACTGGGTCACAGTATCCATCATGTTTAGCTAGAAAATGAACTCAGCTGCCTCCGTTTTGGCACATATGTGTTTTAAACTGTAGCTGTACAAATGCAGTTGCTCCAAATAGGGGAAGCACAAGGCAAAAATCTGAAAATAGCTGCTTTGTGACAGCCAGTATAAGCAAGTGGTTATGTCTTTCTCTGCCCCAAAATGCAGTTATCTTAATTTAGAACCAAAGTAATATGTGTAGCCTAGCCAGTTTTGTCAGTTCAAGAGGCTACATCAGAGTTGCAGCTTTTCATTTCCATTATCGCACAATTTTTTGTGCATCCGTAGCCTTAGTGTCTTTTTCTGATTCAACTGCATTAAGTAAAGTAAAAGATTGCAGTATGGGATTATGCAACTTCCATGATCTGAATAAAAAAAAATTAAATCTGGAATGATGGATTAAATCTGGAATTCAAAAGCCCTGTAATGGAATTTGGTCTGAAAACAGGTATTTTGAAAATTTTAAACTGAGCAGTTTATGAATTTATAGTCATTTTGTTGATGTTAGTGGGCCCACTCTTGTGAATGGAATTAACCTTTGCTTTCTGGAATTACGTAGTTCCACAGAGTAGCATGCGTTCCTTTATTAATATGTCCTAACACCACTTAGGAGTGTATATTGATGTATCATATAAATACCCCCTCCCAAGTAATTCAGTACAAAAATAAGGTATGTTTGTTGGTAGTGGATTTTTTTCACATGCTCCTCTTCCTTCACGTGTAATTCTGTTGCATTTCTTCTGAAATGCTCCTTTAGGAGATCAGATCCATATTTGGCAATACCAATTATCCATATATTTGACAATGAACTCACAGGTAATTTTGAGTTATTAAATGTTTGAATTACGTGGTGTTTTTTAAGTGTACCCAAAGTATTTTGGACTCTTTCTATATCTATTATATTATTGTAATACTGTATTTTTTCATTTGTTTTGAAGCTACATTCAAAATCTACCAGTTGCTTTTACAAAGTAAAAGCATATGAGATCATATACTTTTCTATTCGTAAATATCATGCTTTACAATAATTCTCACAGAGGGAGAATGTTCATCGAATTAATTGTCACCTTTAATTTAGTTCTTTTGATATATCCTCAGCTACAAGCACGACAATATATTTTGCTCTACTTTGTTCCTATCCATGTTTTAAATCAATGTTCATAAGCTGATCTTACTGCTAAGAAGAAGAGCATTCTTTCCTATGACATATTCTGAATTCATCACAATACAAGCTTCAAGCAGTATTTCAGTCATGTAAATGTAATGTAAATGTATATAGTGCCTTACAGACTACCTAGAAAGAAGAGTAGCAATTCCTAGGTTTTACACTCTAGGTATCAACAATGAACATTAATCTGAATTCTTAAGAAAGAAAAAAGTGTCTGATAGTCCAGAAATACTTAAAAGAGAATAAGTACAGTATGTACGTGATGGAAGTTTCAGTAAGGTTAAATATTTTCTATTCAATATCTGTGCTTCCTAGTGCTGTGATGCTTCCTTGTCCAAGAAAAGTATATTGGAAAAAATTTGGAACATAGAGAATAATAACCAGTGACTTTGTTAGTCTAGAAGCAAGAACTCTTGAGTCTCTTGTTCTTTTATCAGACTTTAGCTAGAAGTATTGAATTTTGTGATGCTCTTGCAGAAACTAATAGTAGTCATAGTCTTTTGCTGCTGCTGCAGAAATATATTAAGAAAACTGAGATTACATGACATAAAATCAAAGGATTTTCACAGCTCTCCTAGGTCTGCCTGGAGTACTGTATCACTTATAGCATGTCTGCAGTTAAGGCTCACTAGGACAAGAAAACAGAAAATTGGTCAAATGGAAAACTCTGGCTTCCACTTCTGGAGCATGTGCTTAATGTTTTGAGTGTATTTATAGGAATACACTTTATAGTAACATAGAAGTTGACTCCAAGGCAATCTTTTTTTCAGATGATTTGAGTAAGAAGCTAAAGCCACTGGTTGAAGAAGAAAGAGAATTCATTCTAGGTTTGAAGGAAAAGGAGTGTAAAGAAAGGAACTTTGATTATGATGGAAGAATCAATGCATGGGATCTTCATTATTATATGAACAAAACCGAAGAGCTGAAGTACTCTATAGATCAAGAAAAACTGAAGGAATACTTCCCAATTGAGGCTGTTACAGAAGGCTTACTGAATATTTACCAGAAGCTGCTGGGACTTGTATTTGAGCAAGTAGAAAGTGCCCATGTTTGGCATGACAGTGTTACTCTTTATGCAGTAAAGGATAAATCAACAGGAGAAATGTTAGGGCAGTTCTATTTGGATCTTTACCCCAGGTAATTATGACTTAGTGTTTTACTTGTGTGTTTAAAATGGAATTTGTCTTAGTGAGTTGCTGCTGGTCTGGTTAAAATTAAATGCATTTAGAAGTAAATATTTGTCCCACTGACAACACTATTACTGTACTCTGCATTGTGTTCAGATGGTTTAAACTCTTTTTTTCTTCTTTGTTAATTTTTCTTTTATAGTACTGCTATTTAGTCAGTTATCCATAATATCCATAATCTATGTGCTTTTCTCCTTCCTACCTTAATACTGTTTTAATTCTCATTTTTGTTGAACAATTATATTTCTGTCTGTTGAGTATTCCTAGTTTCTCTCAGTTCCTCTTTACACCTTATATGTGTATTTTGTACTCTGTTGTTCTATACGTGTATTTTTAACCTGTTGGCCAGACTGCTAAAGAAAATATCAAATAGATCAGTAGCAAGAATAGATTCCTGTTGAACACACATTGAAATTTCCACGTTGGTCTTACCTCTCTAGCTCTCTTTGTATCTATCTGCAGCATCAGCTGTGTTTTGTCAGAGATTATGAAACCAGACTGATTTGACAGAATTTATTCTGAGCTAGTTCTTCTTGACTGCCACTGGGTTTTTGTTTGCTTTGGTGTAGGTTTTCTTAAATTATTATTTAGCAATTTATATATAGCATTATATATCAGCAAAGTGGCTGATATTATTATTTTAATATAAGTTGATTTAAGGCTTTTCTGGCCTAAGAAAATTAGGTTAGTCAATACAATAGTGCATAAATTGTTCTTTTTAGGATAATGTACTGCTCTCCTTCACCTGTTTGCCTACTTCCACCTTTATGTGTGTCATGTGAATTGCTGAAGCTATGTGCTAGTAAGACTCCTCTGACTTAACCTGAGTAGTTAGCTGGGTAGTTTAGGGCAAAATTTTCAAAATAAGTTTTTTAACTCTTGGATCACAGTGAAAAATGAAATGTACTGTATTCTTTTGACTCCCATAATAAAAGAAAAAATACTGCTTCAGGGAACACAGCCTAGTCCTTGCTGTTACAGTAGCAGTTTAAAACAGAATAGACATCTTAAGTATGTATACTTCCAGTATTATAGTAAAAATCAGATTCTTGTAAATGCTGCTGGGAGTCTTAAATTGTTGCCATCCAAGTACAAGATTACAGAGGGCACTTTTTCCCTTGTGCTCTTAAAAGACTCACTCTAGCGAGTGTTTAGAAGTCATGAAAAGACGTAATTTTTCTGTGTAAAGCTGTGTGTAAAGAGACTGACTGATGTCCCTGTTCTTGAATAGGCTTCACCATTCTCGTAAGCAGGTTTGAAGATAGTGTCTGATTTATTTTCTTATACAGAGAGGGAAAGTATGGGCATGCAGCATGCTTTGGTCTACAACCTGGCTGTCTCCTTTCTGATGGTAGCAGATTGATGTCTGTAGCTGCTCTGGTAACCAGCTTCACAAAACCAGCATCGGATTGTCCATCATTACTGCAACACAATGAAGTAAAGACATACTTCCATGAATTTGGTCACGTAATGCATCAGATATGTGCACAGGTTAGTGATGTTTTGGTTATTTTTTACCGTGTCAGGTTGAGTTTCTGTTTTAATTTTTATTTAAAACTGAAGCAATAAATGTAACTCCTTATGAAAAACATTTTCATAGAAACATCTACTTTTGCATTTGCATCATGCAGGCATCATGGGTAGATGTATAAGGTGAGGAAGGTGCTCCATCATGGTTTCTGTCAGAGGGGTTTTTATTACATCAAATTGCACTTCTAGATATTAGAAGTAAAAAAGGATCCTGTACCTAGGAATGAAAATAATTTCGGAATCCAGATGACCTCCAGCATTTTGGCATTTAGTACTGTTGATTGCTATCACTCTTGATATCAAAATTGTAAATGCCTGAGCCATTGTATTTTCTGCTCTGATATCGGATAGGATAGGTTTCTGACAGTGACCAGAAAGAACTGAAGCTAGTTTCAGATTTTGCATCAAGATGCCAATAAACTTGTAATATTTCTGGTTTCATTTTTACTTACATCTAAAATTAATTCTGCCAGATGATAAATTTATTATTAATCTAATGAAAATTTTATGTTTCAGAGAGAGATGTCAGTATTCAGTCACCAGAAAATTCACATAATTTTCTACAAATCCAGACTTTGTGTAGCACTTCATTCATCTTCTGTATAAACAAGTACCAAATAATAAAATCAAAGAAGTATGACCCACATTAGATTCTTGACCATTATCCTAGAGATTGGGACTGCACAATAAAGAAATAAAGTCACACAAATCCATATAGTAAATGCAGAGTTAGTCAGAAACTAGATTTGCATAGATATTTTTGAATCATGTTGAAGGTAAAAATACAATGATTATTTTATCATCTTCACCCTATGACAGGTGTTTCTTATGCCACAAATTGAGAAATAAAACCTAGACTATATGGAAGGTGTTTATGAATGAAACACATTCTGCATTGGTATGAAAATATACAAAACTCACTGAAACATAACCAATGAGATTGTGCCTGGTTGTTGCAGAGTCAAGTTGGGGCAGCCCAAGTCAACAATTCCACTACACATGTGCTTTAGTTGCAATGGAACTGCACACAGGTCAGGGAGGCCTGCTTTCCAGTTGTCTCTCACACTGCTCTGGTGGTTTCTGTGTACATAGCTACCATGCTTATAGCTGCTGTATTGCATGTAAATTGTTATTTGCATGTGTGCAGACTTGCTAATCCCATGTAAGAACACCCTGTCTCTGGAGTTAGTGTGTACAAAACACTGTCTTGCTTCATATGATTATTTGTTTAAGCATGTTAGGACTTGACATTTAAATGGTGCATATGGGAGGGAATGTGTGAGCCGCTGGTAGAGGTCTGATACTCTGTGAAATACACTGGAAAAGAGAGAGAAACTGCTGGAAACTGAGATCAGGGCAGGGAGGGGATTTGTTTATGCTATTAGGGAAGGAGAGCTCTTGAAGTAACTTGACCCAAATGTCTAATGTTTTTTGTTAGTGTGATGCATGGATAATGTGTATGGTTAAATGAGGATATCTGTTTTGTTAGTATGTTGATGAGAAGGGAAAAAAACATAAAATTGGTCTGACAAGAGGAGGTAGACCTATTACAGGACAACGGTGGAGTGATGGTAAGAAGTCTCCACAGAGGGATCTGGACAATGGTATGAGGTTCAACAGGGCCAAGTGCGGGGTCCTGTGCTTGGATCACAACAACCCTAGGCAGCGCTACAAGCTGTGGTAAGAGTGGCTGGAAAGCTGCTTAGGGGAAAAGGACCTGGGAGTGCTGTTTGACAGTGGCTGAACATGAGCCAGCAGTGCCCAGGTGGCCAGGAAGGCCAAGGGTATCCTGGCTTATATCAGAAATAGTGTGGCCAGCAAGACCAGGGCAGTGATTGTCCCATTTTACTTGGCACTGGCAAGGCTGCACCTCAAGTCCTGTGTCCAGTTTTGGGCCCCTCANGGGGTCCTGTGCTTGGATCACAACAACCCTAGGCAGCGCTACAAGCTGTGGTAAGAGTGGCTGGAAAGCTGCTTAGGGGAAAAGGACCTGGGAGTGCTGTTTGACAGTGGCTGAACATGAGCCAGCAGTGCCCAGGTGGCCAGGAAGGCCAAGGGTATCCTGGCTTATATCAGAAATAGTGTGGCCAGCAAGACCAGGGCAGTGATTGTCCCATTTTACTTGGCACTGGCAAGGCTGCACCTCAAGTCCTGTGTCCAGTTTTGGGCCCCTCACTACAAGAAGGACATTGAGGATGCTGGAGTGTGTCCAGAGAAGGGCAGCAGAGCTGGGGAAGGATATGGAATACAAGTCCTGTGAGGGGTGGCTGAGGGATCTCAGGATGTTTAGCCTGGAGAAGAGAAGGCTGAGGGGGGACCTTGTTGCTCTCTACAACTACCTGAAAGGAGGTTGTAGCCAGGTGGCTGGCAGTCTCTTCTCCTAGGTAAAATGTGAAAGGATGAGAGGGAATGTCTTTGCGTTGCACCAGAAGAGGTTTAGATTGGATATTTTTGGAAAGGAAATTTTTTTCACTGAAAAAAATGAAGTGTAAAGGTTTAGAACAGGCTGCCCAAGGGAGTGGTGTAGTCACCATCCCTGGAAGTGTTCAAAAAACGTGTGGATGTGGCACATGAGGACATGAATTACGCTTAATGGTAAGCATGGTGGTAGTGCTGGGTTGGTGGTTGAACTTGATGATCTTAAGAGTATTTTCCAACCTTAATTATTCAATGATTCCATAAGACCAAATAATTTCTGTGCATTTGAACAACTGTCTTTCAGAAGTTAACTTTTTTAGAAATCTTTTGGGGTTTGAATATATTTTTATAAAGATTTTTACTTTTCCTCAAAATCAGTATTGTGGGATCTTCTTAAGTATAAAGTAATTGACAATATTGAAGTGAAAAATAAAAAGCTCTAATGTGCTTGGCTTTCAGAAGAATGATTCTTCTATCAGTAATAAAGTGTCAGATTTGGAAACCTTTCATGGATAAGATTGCTAGGATTTATTTAGTTCAGTCCAAATATTACTGGCTAAAATAACTGAGCTATATGTTAGCCACATGTCTTATGAATTAAGGCAAGTAGGACAAAGCTTAATAGGATAAGTTGGTCCAGTAAAATCTGTGAATCGCTGTGGTAAAGTGGAATACAGTAAATGTTTTTAAAGTGTATAGTTGGAGTTTATTATTTTACTTTGGGGTAATATAACAAACTTTTATAATAATTGACAAATTATATCATTGTGACAAGACAGCATGGAAACATTTGTGTAGCTGTCATAACCTAAAAGATAAAAATCAACAATATTAAGAAAATGGAAATACTGCTCCATACCAGTAGATAATGCAGTAAATAACCCCTGAGAAATCTAGTTTGTTCCCTGGTTATAGTCTTATATCTGATTTTTTTTTTTTTTTTCCTCCTTTCTTTAAATTTAATTTTTAAACTATTCAAATGATGTTCAAATGATTCCTTTTGCTGTGATTAAAACTGAAATTTTGACATCTGAAAGTTTGTATTCTGCTAGAAATCATGGCTTCTATTTTAATTTAGTTCAATGACTTTTTCTTTTAGACGGATTTTGCTAGGTTTAGTGGAACTAATGTGGAAACAGATTTTGTAGAGGTACCTTCACAAATGTTTGAGAACTGGGTGTGGCAAAAAGAGCCACTACAGCAAATGTCAAGACATTATAAAGATGAGACCCATGTTGGAGACACTCTCCTTGAGAAACTTGCTGCCTCTAGACTGGCTAATACAGGTATCTCTCTGCCTTTTCCCCCCACAGTGTATGTACAAAAATACATAATTCAAAAAACAGATAAGCACAGCAAGCCCATTCAATTTCTTCTGTGTGTACACTTATCACTGTTTTTCTGGGTTTATTTGTCTGGGTACCCCCATTAATAAAGGCTATGATGACAGAACCACAGTTTGCTTGGACAGTAGCAGCTCTGATTTTCCAGGCCACCCACAATACTAAAATACTTTTCCTCTGTATGTGACTAGCATTGTTCATTTAAAATTGGGGAAGGGGAGTAGATGGGATGGTGTGTGTGATGGGGGAAGGGGTCTGTTTTGGGTTTATTTTGGTTTATTTTATTTGTAGTCCGGAGCAGACACTGCGCATACAATGAATACACTGTCAGATCTTCTGCATTTATTGTCTATATTTGATTTGCACATGACACTTGGCAGACATGAAAGTTGTTTTTGAATTTACTGAATGTAGATAACATATCCCAGACAAAACTGTTGTAGCCCTGCATTGTTCAAACAGCCTCTTAACTTCTAAATCCAGAACCTTAAATGCATATTCTCTACTTTCCCAGCAGATATACTACCTTCCCAAGCTAAGGTCCTAAATTTCTTCTCCTGCCCCATCTTGTACTACTTTACATGTATCTCCAAACTGAGATTGTAATCTCATGTCATTGCCTATCATACTATTGTTATTCTATCACTCCCACCCCTTTGTTCCTCTAATCAGGTCTTCTCATTTATAGTACAATTTGTCATTAGACACTACTGTTTATTTCATACTGCTTTCCTATCCTGAACAAGAAGTCTTTGTCCTTGTGGCTTGTACAGACTCTGTAGCTGCAAAGCATTTTGTCTGGGTAAAGGTTCATATCTTGTAGCTTCTTAAAAGAAAGCTTACAGCAGCTGCTGCAGCAGTTCTTGGTGTTCTTTGAAGTGTCTTAGGGTAGATATGCTAACTACCATCTGTTCAAACCCTGAGTGAAATGATATATGGGAAGCAACGGCAGCTGAAAACATTATTTTAAATATTAAGATTTGCTTTAAAAAATATCTGCTTTATTTTAGTTTTGATCTGTGAGGAAAATAACATTTGAAAAGATGGAGCTTATAATGAGAATTCCTTTATTAAAACTATACCTCTCAACTCTCTGTAACTGGAGCAATTCAGATGGGAACAGTGCAATTCAAAGTTTTTTCCATGGTTAAAATTCTAATAATTTAACGTGCATGTTGAGATCTTTGAAGGAAAGATGCAAATGAAACTCCAGCTACTTTGATGCTGGTTAATTAAATGTTCTTACCCACTTAGGCCTTTTAACCCTCCGTCAGATTGTTTTGAGCAAAGTTGACCAGGCACTGCATACAAAGGTATCTGTTGACCCAGCAGATGAATATGCTAAATACTGTATGGAGATTCTAGGAATTCCTGCCACTCCAGGTATGTCAGTATAAAGCTTTTATACAGCATGTCCAAATGGTTCAATTTAACATGCCATTCTTTCTCAATAGTGCTTGGCATACAAAGCCCCCAGAGTTGTTTATGAAATAGTCTACTTTATGAAGCTGAAATAGTTATTTTGAAACCTGGGATTATCTTAATGATTTTTTCTGAAGGAAAATTAAGGTAAATATAAAAGTTAACCTTTTGCAGGATATATTTTAGAGTGACATGATGTGAATTCCACTTCAGATGGTCTGTCGCTTCTGTGTTGGAAGTACAATTAGCCTTAAATGGGAAAATTGAGTTTCCTTTGTAGTCAACAGAGTATGTCCAATACTTTGAGGCATACTCAGACCCTTTATGTTAAAGGTTTCAAAGTAGTTGATATAAATTCCTTATTAATTTATTCTTGAAGTACTGTATACATCAAAGAAATAACTATTTTATTTAAATACCTTAATATTAATCTACTTTTCAAGGAACAAACATGCCAGCTACTTTTGGACATCTGGCAGGTGGTTATGATGGTCAGTACTACGGATACCTGTGGAGTGAAGTGTTTTCCATGGATATCTTTTATAGCTGCTTTAAGCAAGAAGGAATAATGAATCCAAAGGTGGGTGATGAACACTTTTTAACAAACACTTCTGTTGTACTCTGTCTCTGAAACAACATTTATTGCCATCTTGATCCATACATAAAACATCTCAAGTACTTCTGTACTTCAAGTTCAGATCAACAACCAAAAAAAATGTGTAAGTAACTTTAGAAAATAATCGTAAAATTTTCAAGAGCACTTGGATTTTAATACAATTCTTACATCATTATGCATTTAATATTATAAAACTTAAGACATTGTGTTTCCTTGTCTAATGCCTTCCTCTATAATTTTAGATGGAAAAAACATTTCTCTGTTGCAGGAGCAGATGCATATACATCTGCTGTGAAACCTGTATGATAATGCTGCTGTTTCCATTTACATTTCCAGTTCATTTTGTGTACCTCAACTATGTGGTCCTTTTATGTAATTACTGTATAGAAAACTGAATTTATTTAGAGCTCTCACTGTCACAGCACAGCATAATGCACAAATTGTTTCATCTTTAGCTTTACTCCCAAGGCCATTTTGAAGCCTGAATCATTAAGAGGTTCTAGATTTACTGGGTCTTTTTTTTTCTTGTGTAACTCTCCAATCTTCTCTGCCTTCCACAGAAAGAAAGGATAGTTAGTGATGTGGCTAATAGTCCTGCTAACTCTGGCGAAGTATTTTAGAGATTATTGTATTAGACTTTGGAGATGCTGCAGATGAGATAGATGAGTTCTGTCATGAGGAAGACCTTTTGGTCTTGATCCCCTTAACTGTGTTCTTGATTCAGCTGCCAGCTCTAGTTCTTCCTTTCAGTAGAAGTACACGAGAGAGAAATAAAGGAAACAGTAGAAAAATGCACGATTGTCCTTTTCCTCTCCTACCTTCTTTCCTCGCCTTCCTTATCACAGCAACCAGAACTGCTAGATCTGTCCATCATTCTAGAGGATGGTGGGAGTAAACAAGATTAGATTTTGATCTGAACAAAGAGAGGAGTCCAAAGAGCAGATGGGGTGGAGGCCATAAAACTGAGGCGGTGGTTAGGCCAGTAAAACAGAAACGGGTTTAATGGAGACAAGCAGCCAACTTAACAGTTTAATAAATAAGAGCAGCAGAGAAGATGTGTCAAGCTAAATGATAGAATAAAATAACTTCTTATAAAATATTGTTCATATGTATCCTAGTTAGAACAGCTGGG
>VYXB01010413.1:7452-25517 GCA_013397135.1 Pachyramphus minor
TGAAAAACCTCTCAACATCTACATTAAATACAGTTTCTGTCTTGGTTTACATAGCATTCATCCACACTCATCTATTTATTTCCTTTCAAAATTCAGTTTTTGAAAACGGCCACAGAAAGTTTATACGCATGGCAAAAAAGAAAAGTAGAAATTTAAACTCAACCTAATAAAAAAAACTGAAAAAAAAAAAGCAGGGAATTTGCACTTTCATAATTTCTATAAAGGAAAGAGAATAGATATAATTTAGATTTGACAAGGTTTTGGTTACAGGGCTTTGAGAACAAGAGAAGAAATTCTAACTTCCAGTGTAAGATGTTGGGTGAAATCTTGTTTAATCTTCCTATTTGGAAAGCTGCAACATACTTGAGATGAAACAGGTCCAACTAAATACTAACAGAAGGTCCAAAAATGTTTCTAGTAAGCAGGACAGAAAAAAGGAAAAATAAGTGTAAAACGCAACAATTTTTTATTATTAGCAAAAAAGTAAACACAGGTGCTAAATGCTCTGCTAGAATAATGAATCCTCAGTACATCAAAGTCACTAAGTAAGGAAATACACAGAAAGAGGAATGAACCTGACCAGACAAATTGTTGAGCCACCTGAGAGAAAACTTCCATTTTTATGTTATGTGGAACATTTATGTGCTTATGCACACCCATGCAGGTTTGCTTGCTAAATATGGTCATATTATCATAGTAAAGCTTATAAAATCACAGAAATGTAAATAAGACCACCATAAATAAATAAAATCAAAAAAAGAAACAAGTAATGCACAGCACAGTAACTGTGCAGCTTCAGAAGGCAAGTAAACACTTTCCTTTAAAAGACAGCAGTCAAGGCAAAGTTACTGCTTCTACACACAAGCTCCACTGCTCAGGCATTCTGACTGTCACCTGGGGGCAACCGAAAAGCTCAAAGAGCACCTCCACGTCTTAGTAGTTCTTCTCAAGTACCACAAATAAAGGTGGATCTATAGAACAGACAGACATGAATGATAACTTCAAAAGTACAGATTAGGACAAAAGAGCAGTGGTGTACATTTAGCTCACACACATCATCAGATTAAAAGGCTTATTCTAATTTCTAACACTAGAAGAAGCATATGTGAGATTAGCATGTATTATAAACGCTTTATGAAAAAATTCTTTATTTAGATTTGGAAGAGAACTGCTGTATTACACCTATCTGAAGGAGAGGTTAAGCCTGTTACTATTAGAAGCAAGAAGAAAAAGAAATAACCTGCAATTGAAGAGCACAAAGAGGAAGCCACTGAAATTTAAGGACCTAGCTGAACATGATCACCAAGGAAGGCAAGAATTCCTTTATTTAAAGAAAATTTGATGCTCCATTCATCTGATGAGAACAGAAAGACTAAAGAAGACCTGATTGCTTTCTTCACTTGTGACTTTTAATAATAAAAGGCTAATAATTGTAACAGTGCAAGACAGGAGGATTATTTTTCAAAACAAAGGCCAGAATTACTTCCACCTTTAGAAAAAGGCCAAAAAGCCAACTCTACTGCATTCAATTTCTTAATCACTAATTTTAAAGAAAATCCCTTCTTTTCAAGTTAATGTTGTGTTAAAGAGGAAAAGAATTCTCTGAAGAAAAAGTTATACGCACATTTTTAACACACACAGATCAGCTTACAGTAAAATTGTTTCAAGCCAGCAGACTGTCTACAAATGTAAATACACAGAAGTGTCAAGATTGTCATTTTGTTGACACCAGGATTAGCTTTCATCACTCACACAGAAGAGCCAATGAAATGTGTTTAAAATTAACAATAGTAGCAAAGTACACCTAAAAGAGAGAGGGCTCCTTTCCTCGCACAACACTGTTACTCCTTCCTTGACTCTGCTGTACATTTTAGACTGGATCCTTACATTCTTTAGCATGTGGCTCAAATCTAAGAGTTAGGTCTGCATCAGAAGTGAGTCTTGCTGCACTTTGTAAGGCATTTCTGAGACAGAACTTTACTGAGGAGGAGCTAAGAATAGCATAGGCAAGAACTTCACAACCAGTGGTACATTGTACATGGAAAGTGCCTGGGCCAAGTGAGGCAGGATATGTTAAGCCAGATTGGGCAGAGGCACAAGGGAGGGGAATTCACAGAGAGTTTCCACAGGAAAGCTCTGCAGTTACGTAGGAGATATCAGAACTAGCTACATCACTTGTGCTTCACCCAAATCTCTGAAAAAAATGCCTTTTATTGTCTCCTGGTCTTTGAAGTACTTGTTTTGTTTAAAGACATACAGTGTTTTCATCAGTTACCAGCCAAGGGATAAGCACTGTCCAGTTCCCTAAAGACGTCTGGTTTCCATTCCCTTTATTAATCACAGCTTTAAACTGTAATACAGCCTTGCAACTTGTGCAGTTACCTACACCTTGATGAAGAAGTCACTTTCTCTTAAATGAAGCAGTTCTCCAAGTGAATTGCTTTCAAGTAAATAGCTGCTGGCTGCAAATGGAGAACAGCAGCACCTCCACAACCAATAGTATAATAGCTGTTTGACCAAAAACAGCATTAAAAATAAGATTTGACACATACAGATACAAAGAGCTGTGTGTGTTTACCTATCTATCTATATATAGAGCTGTAATAGTGCAACGTTAACCAAAAGCAAAATTACTCGGCATAGTTTCTTTCTCCACCACCTCCCTGCTGATGCAGAGAGAGACTTCTAAAAAAAAAAATCCACAACAGGTTTAGCCCCTTTGAAGGCCAAAAGCATTTCATTTTAGGTGTTAAAAAACACCACTGGGAATGCCTTGTATATCATGTTCAATCTAGAAGGGGACTGCACTAAAAAAAAAATATGGTCACAAAGTAAAATTTATCATTCATTATCAAGATACATAGCTGTTTCTTCATGCCAAAAAGTTTAAAAAGAAAAATATTTACAAAATGTTGAAAACAGAAATTTTATGCATGTTGAATGTTGCCTAGAAAAGCCCCAAACAAAGAAAAAAACAAAAACAAAACCCATGACCTTCTAGACGCAAGTAGCAAAAAGTCCCAAGAATCCTGGTGAAGGTAAATCCTACCAGACAAGTTCAACAGTTTTTTTTTTCCTCTAGTCTGACACACACAGCTTTCCCACTTCACAGATGAAGCAGCTCTTCTGTGTCCCTATTAGCATTTTCACCTTCTGGAGTTTTTTTTGGTGGATGTGTCTCCGATGTTCCATGTTTTTGAACAACGAGGTGTGAGGCATTCTGCAAGTCATTTATCACTACAATTAGGTATGGTCTTCAAAGCTCTTCAGCAGAAACATCCTTCTCTAGTCAGACTTCAGAGTGAGAAAAATGTCCAAATGAGGCAGGAGGTGGTGGGGAAAAAGCCCACAAAAGCCCCTGTTAAAAGTCACTGAATCCCACTGAGCTGTATCTTAATAGAAACTCTGTAATAAGGAAAGAACTTAAGTGTTTCCATTTAGTTTCGCAATATCCATTTTACAATTTATATAGTCACAGCCGATGAAACTGCTGACCAGGGTAATGAGTAACAAGTACTGCTTAAATCCTAAATGATTATTTAAGCAGAAGAAAAAGAAAAAATAAGAAAAAAGGGAAAATAAATAAATAAATAAATAAACCCACCACACTTTTCTCCTCTTGATGGTCCTTTATTCCCTTAACTATGCTGGAAAAAAATTACCCAAACTTATGTGCTACACTTGCAGAAATGCTTGTCAAGTATTGACAGGCACATTAATTGTTCTGAATACTGTTCAGCAATTGCATTTACAGACTAAGAAATAGGCTTTTCAGCATAACGGACGCTCCAGACCATTCTACAGAGAAGGCATGTAAGGTTTTCAAGATCTGACTGGAAAAGTCCTGAGCACCTAGGCTGATTAGGGAACTGATTCCAGGGAGTAAATGAGCAACACAGAATGGCAGCTGGCACATTTTCCCAGCTATATATTATTTTTCCTTATCACACATATTTTTGAAGGAAAGCACTTGAGATAAAACTTGCTCTGCATTCTTTGACAGGAAAATACACCCTGACACATGACTTTTCTTTACTTCTTGCTGAAGTGGGAAGGGAAAAAAAAATAACACACCAAAAAAACCCCCCAAATGTGTTTATTGCCCACACAAAACACAGTAGGTTTTTAATACAGAGGACAGACAATAAATACAAAAGCTATGGACCCAATGCTAATAATGTGTTTTAAACCTGCTACCTGATTGCCTTTGAAACGTCTAGCAGTAAGTACAGAAAGCACAATAATTACTGAGAAGTATTCCAAAAACTAGATTAGCCCTGAACAGCCTTCTTCCCAATGAGGGAAAACTACACAATTCAACCTTGAACACTTGATGTTTGTAACTGGAGCACATTTTCTATATAAATATACAGAAATGTAGAAACATAAATAATCACAAAAAACTTTTAAAGTGAGGTAGAACTAGAGTTGTCCAAAGCATGATAAGTCTCCACAGGAGAACAACTTACAGTAAAAAACTATCCTGTCCTCAAACCCTCTCCCTCTATTTTTGTTTCTTTTAAAAGATAGATTTGGAGTTCCTACTCTAATGCTAAAAAATGTATTTGCCTGCCTTGAGCATATGAGGTATGTATTTGCCTGCCTTGAGATATGGAGGTTTAAAGTAAACTTCTTCTGCAGCAACAAATTTATTAACTTGTGAGAGAAAAAATACATACATCAGAACAAAAATAATTGTGGTATAAAATTCTAACAAACTACAGCGAAGCAAGTCAGCATGTTATATAATTAGAAATGAAAATCAGTGACAGAGGCAAACAATATATATGATACATTGGAGATGATCCAATGGCAGATCTTAACATACATTCAAATTCTATTTTATTATATACTTCTCCTGTAAAGACCACACAGAACAATACAAAATAAAGGAAAGCCAGAGCTATGAGAAAATATTTTAGAATATATAATATTCTAATTACTAATGGCAACTAGATAATAATAGAACATAAAATATTCTATTACATTCTATAAAGTAATAATAAAACTACATAATTGATTACAAAATATCTTGAATACTGAAGTCCACATAGCAAACTCCATATAAACTACTGCACATTAATATTTTCCTCCTGTCACATCAATGTACCCTCTGTTCTCAAAGGCCAAAAAGAAGTACAGTCTATCAGTTTTACTATTTGACTATAGAAAAGCAGTGCATTACATTGTTTTTGATAGACAGTTTGGATGTTGGTTGGATCTATCCATACTCATTTCAGCTCAGAAGTGCATTAATCTTCAATAGTTGCCCTGTGCTTGACACCAATGCATATCTGTTTCCTACCAGAATCCTTATGTGAAAAGCAGCAAAGAAAAAAGCATCTATATAAGGCACTGACTTAGGAATTAGAATGCTGACTAAGGGATTGGAGGATTTTTAAGGTCCCTTCCAACCCAAACGTTTCCATGATTCTACGGCAGCCTTTGCTAATGAACTGCAGTACCGGGCTTCACCCACAAGGGGACAGAGCGCAGACACCCGCCCGCACATCCCAAAGGAGGGAGGGCTCTGCTCCAGCCGACTCCGATTTGCACTGAGCACTGAAGCTCGTGCAAAAAAACTCGAGATTATACAAAACAACTACTAAGTGTACAATTTGAGATTTACTAAATGTTCAGAAACAATGTCTATTTGCCCTGTTCTTAACATCTTCCTTAGACATTCACTTTTGGCCATGATCAGTTACTACACTGTGTTAAATCAAACGTTCTCATTTGATTTAACAAAGTCAGTCTTCTATTCAGGTAATCGATATCTGAGGTAGCAGCTCTAAGTGTGTTAACAATACAATCTAGATAACAAAGACCTAAGCAAAAAGGGGAAAAGGTACATGAAAATCTATTTATGACAGTATTGTGAAAAAGATCTTACCACTTAGAAGCCATTGCTAACCACTGATGAGAGCTGCTCGCATATCACACTTAGGATGGATCCATCAAGACATTTTCCCCCGAGTCAAACGGGTGCTTCGAGATGTGAGAACAGACAACTAGATGTAAACAGCTACGAGATGGCTGGTATGTAGCCAAATACTGGAGAAAGGTCTCCAAACACAGTACAAATGAAGTACAGAACTCTGAAAAGAAAGTGAGAAAAAGAGTAGTCAAACCTTAGATATTTACTCAATAGAGAAGTCAACATTTTCTAAATGCTTTACAATTCCAAAAATTTATAACCAATAAAAATCTGTTACATGTCTCTTCAGAATTGCTGTTCTGCTCAGAAGCTAATGATTCTTAATAATTTCTTCTCCATAGAAGAAAAATTAAAATTGACACCAAAGTAACAGTTTCCCACACTCAGCATATTCTGCATGTGTCCTTTATTTTAGTTTTAGCTGCACTTTAATTACAAATATTTTTTATTAATCATATTTATAATCACTCTCAGATGCAAGTCATCCTTAATTTTTTTCATATTAGTCCTTTTACTTAGTTCTTTTGTGAATTTTTGGGGTTGTTTTTTTTTCCTCTGCTCAGTTAGCACAAGGATGCGGTCAGAAAGGGAAACAAACACTATTTCAGCTGTGTCTCCCTAACAAAGCCTTGAGAACTTTTGGAGACTCCTTCACAAATGAAGTATGTATGCAACTGACACACCTGTCACAACTTGCCTAAGCAGCAGTCTGGTTTTGCTCTCCTATAGCGCCAAATTATAGCAAAAGCACTTTCGTATTTTTAATTCCACCCTGAAGGCAGATCAAGCACTCTTAACTACTCATGTCTCAACGTGCGGCAATAATTCACCACATCAGATCAGCTAGGTTACATGGGGAACATTTTTTTTCTTCCTTTTAAAATTCATAGCCTGAACAATTCCAGGTATGTATAAAAACCTGTCCATCCAACATGATTTTATTAGCGCTCTGATGCAACACAAATGTACTAGTTTCCTTTAAGGATGTGTGAACCATTCAATCATCACCAATTCTTTTATGTACAGTTTGTTCTACTTCTTAATTAGTGTTTCCAAAAATACAAAAGAGAGACCCACATAAGTGCAATCTAAAAGTAAAAAGCCATATCCTGAAGATTTTAAGATATAAAAGAAAGCTTAAAAGTGGGACTTCTGAGGCAAGCAAGGAAATTAGATAAACTTTTGCAAATAGGATGCAAGCTGATGTTTATATATAAATTGGGAACATATTAAAAGTTCCTTAAAAACAAGTTAAGTGCTTTAAAGATTTGACCAGTTACAAATGGAAGTGTTTAAAGACAGATAAAATTGTGACTGAATTTTAACAGTTAAATTTTGCAACTCTTTCATAAAAATATCAACTGTTTTTTGTAGTTTGTGTAATTGACAGGGCAGTGCATCAAATGGGCAAGTCAATATTGTTTTCTCAGCAGCAGAAACATATGGCCTTTAAATCCTACCTACATCAATGAACTGTACTGTTCACTTTTTCCTCTTCTTCTTGCCTTTTTTAGAAAAGGTAAGCAGTAGTTTAAATCAATTCATGTCAAACCTTACATCCATCCCAGTTTGAAAGAGCGTGCTAGCTGTCCTTTTAACTCCTCCCCCTAAGTACACTCACTGTGAACAGCACTTCAACAAAATCAAATCCATGACATTATTACCCTCCATAAAATTGAAAGAATACCCACACAGAAATCCATCCTGGCATATGCTGACATTTTAGCTCACTATCTCAAGCAAAACATACATTCACAGATACATAATCCATTCAGTTTACAGGCTTCCCTGCCTGCTGACTTCTGAGCAAGCACATACAAACACATCTTCCTTCTTCACCCTACCAGATTGAATCTCCCCCTTCCCGTCCCAACACACCACCCAATAGCCCAGCTGCTTAATGGGAAGAAATAAAATTAAGCTGAAAACTGATTTGGCTGTCCAAGCTTCAGGGAGATACTGTCACTTCGGTCAGCAGGGTGTTTGGAAAGAGCCCAGAGGGTGGGAGGCACATGAAAACCCATTTGAGGTATTTGAGAGTTTTGACAGTACATACTGAGCAATAATTAATTTTAAAGTGCATCTGCTGCCCAGAACTTCAAGTACAACTAGAGTTGTATTTGAATACAACCTGAGGTATCCTACTGAATCAACCTGACCAGATTAACTCTGACTACTGGAAAAGTAAAGTATCAGTAAAGGTAGCAATAAGGTCGAAAGTCTCCAATGGATGCAAGTGAAGCTTACAGTAATTACAGTGTTTTGCTGGTTCACTGGACTTCATTTCCTAACTGTAGCTGACAAGAAGTTAAAATGTAACTATACTTTATCAGGTTTGAAGTCAAAGGTATCACACAGGTGGAAGTTTGATGTTTGGGGTTCCCCTCTATGAAAGACTTATGAAAAGTTAAGAAGTAGAACATGAAAAAAAAACCATATAGTTCAAAGTAAAAGAGGTCTGTTATCATAAGGTTCAAAAAATAGTTCAAAAACCACTGTTGCTATCTCTAAGTTTTCATACCTAAAAAAAAAAAAAATCAGAAGCTTCACAACATCCTGAATTGGAAAACGCAACTAAAAATCCAACCAACCTCAAACCTTATCAAGTAACAGCATATGCACCTTTTACTACATAAACTTGGGGGGAGGGGGCGTTTAAAAGAGCATTTTTATCTCAATTATTTTCACGTTGATGTATTATATTCACAGAGTAGCTGCTATAATGCTGGCTACTATGCAAGATTGAACTTAACTTTACTTTTTGAGCAGCAATTAGATACTCCAGCTCAGCAGGATTTATGCCACTGGTAAGCACAGGAGAGGTGGTAGAGCAGATCACTTTCAAAAACTTCAGGGATGGGGATTACAACTAATGTTGCAGGAAATCAAAGTGTCCGCACCTGCATTTAGGATATGTACAACACTCTAAATTAGGGCCTTTTTCATAATTACTGGCCCAAAAGACTTAATAAGATGATAATTCAAAAGAAAGAAAAATAGCAATAGTCTTAGCCAACTGCCAGAAGGGGTGTTTCCATGCCACCTACCTCAAAAAAATGGATTTCATAAGAATAAAATGGGGAATGAAGCTTTCCAGATTGCTGATAGCCAAATCTGCCCCCTTTCCTTACTGAAGCTTGGTACACAGTGTCTCAACAGAAGATTTTTAGTAAAAATTTGGTTTTTTTGCTTCAGTAACAGTTTTAGGTATATTAACAATATAACAATAATCAACATCACAAACTAGAAATTGTACATGATGAACTGTTACTAAATGCTGTCAAGAACACAGTAGTCATGCACTATTCTCCCAATTTCACCAACCATCCCGTCCTGATACACAGCCTTTTCCCACTCCACAGTCCACACAACTAGTGAGGCTGGGTGGCTGCTGATCAATTAAATACAGGGAACCACAAAAATTGTAAACAGGAGAGATACAAGGGTCACTAATGCAAAAAGCAAGTCTTTGCAGGGTTTGTGCAGGAAGAACTTCATTAAACACAACTATTTCAACTGGAAGATGCATAGATCACGAGCATTAAATTGATGTGGGTTCAGTTTTTACATAACTGATATGGAAATGAGTTAACACTCACAAGGCAGGCAAGATCACCTAAGGGGATTCATGGGAAAAGAAAAAAACAACTGCATATCTCTGCCATAACAAAACCTTGGAATACAGCCAACCACCTGCACATGAGAACTACATTTGTTCCACTGGTTCAACATTTTCTCCTCCCAAGAATTACAAATAGCTCTCCATTTACAAACTGACAAAATTCAATTGAAAATACTGCCATTTGTACTGGAGAAGGGCTTGCAAGACAAACTTCAGAGGAGGCCTTGGCACAAAACATATATTAATTTGACCAAGATAACTCCAACTTAAAAATTCTCTTTTCCTTAGTTCGCACAAAGAGGTACTAAGAAAAGTAAGTGAATCCCAAACCACGTACGTTGGACCAGGGCCACAAAACCTGCCTGTTATTTAAATCTTTACTACGAGGTTTTATCTTGTATAATCTCATTTCAGAGTCCTAGAAATACACTCAAAATTCAAACTGTGTTTTTACCAGAGCAGAGTGGGTATTTCCATCTAGGCCTAAGACCTTTTCAGTTTCTCAGATTAGTCTCTTAAGAAAAATTGCCTTTACTAGTGCCACAGGACAAGGAACCCACTCCCTTCAGAAACCAGTGATGGAATTACACCTTCCCTCAATGCTAATGCCCTCTAACCACTCCTTCACCTCTGCTATTTTCTGACTGTTGATTCAGAGGAATGTTTCCTCAGCTGTAGTACAGAACTACAGAATTTTGGGCCCCCCAAAAAGTTACCTTAGTTATTTTGTATTACACCAACTATAACTTGGCACTACTCATCTGAGAGAAAGTATTTCTGTGCTGCTTTTCAAGAAACTGCAAAACAGGAGCATCCAATCTGCAAGTGATCTGCAGAGAACAAAGCAATTACAGCTCTCTCCTGTTAGCATCAGAGGTTGTAAGCAATCCAGATGTTCAAGCTACCTGAAAGGGACGTTACTTCTACCAAGAAAACAGCTAAAACTAAGTCTGTGTAGTATTACAGCAACAAAAAAGTGAGAACTTCCATGAGTGAGCAGGGCAGGCAAGAAGCCCTGAACTCTGACCTCTGCACCACCACCATCACTATAGCAAAAACTGAGAAAACGTAAAAAATGCCAAATGGCTTTAGAAACTAAACTCATTTTCTTCCCTTTTACAAAACAAATTGCAAGAACAGTTAAACTAAAAATCAACCTATAAGCGTTAAACTAAATAAATTAAATCCAAAGAACAGGAACTTATACCACACCTTGAAACTGCGTTCGGCAATTTCCTATTTTTGAAAGTATCTCAAACCAGAACCAAACATCTCTTTTTATTCCATCAGCTTTTGGAGCTCAGCATCTAGCAGGGTTCAAATACTTGAAAGTACTGAATGAAAAATAATCAACAGCTCACGTACAACTTTTCCTCCCCAACAGACTGTTAAAGCTCAAAATACATTATCTTTCTTAAAAAATGCCAAATACTATAAAACACTGACAGTTCTGTTACTGTGCCTGTACAAAGAAAAAGAAAAATGCAGCAAAATTCTTCTTAGCTATTCCATAACATCAGGAGGAACCAATATGAACTTTATGCACATTCAGTACCACAGTCTATATGGATTAAATAAATAAATATTATCTCCCCTCTCCCCCAACCCCCACACCACTTTACTCCCTTGAACAAAGCAGGAAGCTGTTTTTCCTACTTCCTCCCCTCAAAGTATCTTCAGTAGAGGTTAAACTCAGGTCCTATAGTTCTTCAAACATGCTGACCAGACAACAATGAAGTGTAACATTGATAATGTATAATACATCAAGTATAACATCAGTTAGCAAATTTCTTACCTAATCAAGCAGTTCAGAAAAACATATTTAAATTGATATATCCCAATCTAATGCAATAATCTCTGGCCTCTGGAAATAGAATACAAATGCTCTATAAAAAACAGTAATGCTAATTGCTTTTTAAATACAACAATCAGAATAGGGATGGACTTTGTTGTACTTGCAGACCACCTCTACCCATTCTTTTTTCTTAAACAGCATTTAACCTGAAGAGTTCATAGCATCTGTATTCACACAGGCTGAGATATGAACTTGCTGTTTAACAGAAGTTCAGATGAGGCCAGTGCATTCTCCAGTATAACAATAAGATAAACAGAAAAGTACTGGAAATATTATTCTTGTTTCTAGACACAAAACATTATGAAAGCCCTAGTGTTTTCTCTCTCCTATGCATTCTACTCTTCTCAATACTACAACTGCATAGTAGTTTTCAAACAGCCATCTGCTAAATTCAAAATTAATTGTGTCCCTAACACATGCCAATCCTTAAACTTGGAACACCTTAACTGGAGTCACATAGATCTTATACCTTTAAACTATACAGTTGTATGTAAGAGTTTTATATACTAGATATGGTTTGAAGGGAGCATGTAATAAAAGCTACTTTAAAATTATGGAGACTAGGAAATACTTGAAAACAACTATTTATTCTTAATTTAGAAAGGCAAGACAAGAGAACAACACTTGTACTACAGCATAATATGGAACTCACTATACAAGACCTTCTTTAGATATCCTCCCAGGAGACAGAAGGTTGGGCTTCAAATTGGATTGAATCAGTTGCACACAATTTACCTCACTTCCACAAAAACACAAGTATAACCTGTGCCTAACTGATAGTTTGTTTACAGATTTTGAATAACGGACTATAATATCAAAGCCTGATCATGACATACAGGAAGATAAGTGTTCTTAAATGCTTTTAAATAAGGTTCATTTTTCCCTAATACAGCAAAGGCCCAAAACTATACAAAAGTGTTGAAGAAACATGTGGGTAAAAAGTCTCAGATTCCTGCCCCAAAAGCTTGTTCTATTTATCCTGTGCTTCTATTTACCTAACTTTCTGTTCCCATGCTTGCTATCTACCACTTCTCACCAGCTATTCTAGAGCTATTCACCTATCAATTCTGCAAGTAGGTACATGGAAATATATATAAATATTTCTCTTTATAAGCTGAAACTCCATCTGAAGAAATATGTCTGATCCCCCGATTTTATATGCAATATCTACCACCAAGTAGATTCAAATGGTGAGGCAGACATGAGGGCTAAACTGAAGGAACTGAGGGAATGGGGTAGGATTTTCGTAACCTCTGTCAAGAAATAGAGAAACAGGCCTGCCATATCCAGGTGAAGGTGTCAGGGCACCCTACATGAACTGCTACTCCTCCCAAAAATAAGTGCACTCATTCCCTTCTCTTTATAAGCTGATGTGGGGTATCCTCAGGAGCTCCCTGAGTCACTGCAACAGCCATCACAGGACCAGCAACTACTCATCACCATACCCCAGGGAATAAACTGGCCAGTCACAGTGCACAAGGCAGTGATTATTCAGCTTTTTGGACATAATTTCTTGGATGATATCTACAGAGGTAGAAATCTTAGCATTTTTGCCTACAGCAATCTTTTTATTAACACAATCAGCGTTAGTGGTTGATTAGAGTAGCTCAATTTAAGATCATGAAAATTCTGTCAATGTCAAAATGTTCAGCTGCCACAGGCACAACCCTAAGAGTTCTTTCTGATTTAGCACAAGAACAGAAGAGGTGTTGATAAGGAGTATTTTCATGCAAGACAGATAAAAATGACTAGGAACACTGTAACCTCTCTTCCATGCTAACACCTCTGCAGAGAATCAGCCTTTGTCCAGGTCTACTGTTAACTCCAAGTCCCCCTAAGGTCTAAGGACAAGACATTTACAAAATAAGACAAAAGAAGATACTTCTTCATTTTGCAAAACTGGACAACAAAGTCAATCTTGGCAATATCAGCTTCAAATACGAATTCCTGAGACCTTGTTTTATCATAACATTCTCAAGGCTTATGGTATAGATATTCCTTCACTTTTTTTAATTCACAACACTTCTTTTATTCTAAGTCTCCCACACTGAATTACTAGAGTCTTATCTTCTGGATCAAGTACAACAAAATTATCCGTATTTGTAGTTTTCACCACTCTCCCCACTTCTTATTTTATAAATATATCCAACATTATATTCAGTTACTCCAAATAAACGAACTTAACTGCATAGGGCTGGCAAAACCTACACTATTGTTGCCTTTGAAGCTACTATAAAAAACAAGCAGTGAAAGATCAACAGCATTAAGTCTTCTGTGAAAGGCTAAACAAATGGGGTTGCACATTGCTTGGCAGGTCTCACACAATCTCACAGGGATCTTTTTAGCAAACCTGGATTTTCTTTCTGCGCTTCTCCCTTGCTTGTTCACACACTGCTGGGGAATCTTTGAGCTCCTTGAATACCTTCTGCACAAGTATGATTAACATCACTTATTGTGACCTGAACTACAGTAGGCCCAAGGACTGTTGGAAACAGTGATACTTCCTAATGCTTCATTTAACCTGTAGGGTCTCTTCCCACTTAATGTAACATACTTCAGCAGTAATATTTTTTATTATAAGTTGTGGTTTATTAAGACAAAGCAGAGAAACCTTGAGAGGACTAAGGAAAGAAAGCAGGGTCCTAAGGTTTACCACCAAGATACATATAAAATCCCACTGTAACCTTCTCTGGAATACTTCATGCAAATCTAGTCGATGCATGCTTTTTAGCATGCATCTTTCATATATGAAAGAAGGCAATGATAAGATTTTAGGATGATCAGGTGAACAGGAAATATCTCACCCAAACGAGTCTGGTTTAGCTGGTTTAGCAAAATTATACTACTACTCTCTAGAAACACACTGAAAATAAAGGGGGGTGGGGGGGAGGAAATAAAAAGAATTGCTACCTGAAGTAAAAAATAATGTTGGCAACTGCCACTGACATAAATTGCTTTAACATACAACTTGAAAGTTACAAACGCTCACAAAAGTATCCCTTACTTAACTTTGAAGTATTCTTCCAATAGTTAGCCGACAAAACACACAAAGCTGGTTTTATCATCACCATCTCATGTAACTTCAATTAAAAAAATTTTTAAAAAGAGGGAAGGAAAAGGTCCAACCCAGGAGTCTTCTCCCATTTTCTGAAAAAGAGGGCAAAAGAAGAAAATAGGTCACCACACTAACTCCAAAGTGACCAGCTGCACCACTCAAGTAGACCCAAGCCTACTGCTACAGACTGATGGAAAGTCAGCTATCTCAGGCTAACCCAGCCCCAGCTCTTGCAACAAAGTTCTCTCACACCTGTATGGACCAGCTGCCAAACCAGTGGCTGGAACCACAAAGGAAAGGTCCTCCTGCGCCAAGGTCTCTGCAAACTTCACACAGCTCAGCTCTGACTAACATCACTAAATGCAATGAACAATTCATGTTAGAGCTGGTGACAAGGGCAAGAATACCCATAGAATACCCATGAAAACCCCAAAGCTTACAGCAAAAGCTTCTGGGCACTAGGTCATTGTATCAGACCAAATATTTAGACATTTCAGAGAACCTCAAACTCAACTTTAGAAGTTTGGGTTGGGTTTGTTTGAATATTTGTTCCTCTTCTATTTTTGCATGCAAATATAAATCACTAGGAAGAACTAGGGATAAACACAAAAATCCCTCAAAACTGAAGCCATGTCAAGAGCAAACACTGTTATTCAACTACCTCAAGAGGATTTTTTTCCTTTTTGATATCTTCCAGTGACAGTACTGGACACCTGCTATCTGAGACTGTATTTTGTCATTTTTCCTGGGAGGTGTTCATGTCAGAGGGAATTAGGGATTATAATAGATTTGGGGGAGGGGAGGAAGGAAGGAAGGAAGGACAACACACGTCTTAAAAGAGACAGAGCTATATGGCAGTACACAGATAGACAATTACCTGTCAAATACTGAAAATAAGCAAGCTAAATACTAGAAAGAACTGCTTTTTTAGTCAATCTAAAAGGCAGAAGCAACCCTAACTGAGTCAGTCTGGCTAACACCTATTACTTAAGTTTACCAGGTTTTATAGCAAGACCAGACAAGAATAACACTGAATCCTAAAACCTCCTAACATTGCAACACTTCTCCAGCTCACTGTTGTTCCTGGGAGGATTATTACAGATACAGAAGTTATAAAGGCTGAAAGTTGTTTGGGTGCAAGCATGCAGAAGCAGTACAAAGCAGTAAACAACAGCCAGGCTGTGCGCTAGGCCAGCTGCTCTCCTTCTGATGGATAAGCTACATTGAATTTCCTACTGGTAAGGCAGGCCAGTGACTACAGACACAGGTCACAAACCCTGAACTATTATCCTCATTTCTATCACAGTAACTCACATAACCCATAGCTCCTTCCTCTGACATTATGGGCACATGACACCTATAGTTTCTGTTAAATTAAAGCTTAAATATAGACAAAAACTGCTAAAGCTCACACCACTCTAAGCTAGAGGGAGCATATTACACACCCAAGTTCTGTATTATGGAAGTCGACTGAAGTGGAAAGTTTGCCTATATGCCTCTTAAGGAACTCAGACAAAAAAAAGTAAAATTGTCTTTTGGTCCCTTACACAACAATGAACTGGTCATCATTAGGCAAGATGACCAAGACAAAGCCCCCTGAAATACAAAGATACGATTTTTATATAGACATAAAATAGGCAACTCCTGCTTGATGCAGAATGTGTTCTTTTCCAAGTTGTTTTCCTTGATGCATAGCCACTGAAGGGAATTATAATCTTCTTAAGTTCTTAGAAAAAGTAAATACAGACAGCATGTTCTCAATTGTGTTAGTGAAAACTTTCAGCATACCAATTAATTTTATCCCCCGAAATTAAAAAGACAAACATGCACAGTGAAATAAACACGTGAGAACCGCTCTTGAGCTCTGCAACACTCCAACTTCTCTCCTCAAAGGAACTATGCTATTACATGAGAACCAGCTATCACCATGCTTTGGTTCACACTTAGGCCAGCCAAACAGAAACAGAATTAGTTTAATATTCCAACTTTACCTTAACTAACCCCACAGAAGAATTAAACAACTCTTCCTTTGAAATGAAATTCAGCAACAGTTTTCTACGACATCCCAAAGCAACACACCGCTGCTCTGCTCCAAGGCAACCACTTCCCGAGAAGTCAGCATGGGCTTTAACCAAATCAATTTTGGAATATAAATAAGGAGCCATTCGCAGCAGCAATTTGCCCAGTTGTCTACTGACAACCACCATCAAGTACCACTACGGACCTCTACAAACCACAGATAAAGGAAGTTTTTGACACAGAGAGCATCGTTCTCATTCTCATCTTTAAATACGTGACTTACTAAACCTGCAACACAATTTTTACCGAGGGGTTTGTTTCCTTCCTGCATAGTGTCACAAGATAAGAATCAGTGTGTGGTTTCACAGCACTTGGTCAACAATCTTCCACAGAGATTCTGAAGCATTCAGCACATATCCTCAGCATGACAGCAACAACACAGAAGCAAAGCAACTGAAACACCCTATTAAGGAAACAACACATTGAGGATATACTTCCTAAAAAACTACAGTTAATTTCTCTCTTTGCCCAACACTCAATCACCAAATCACTTTCTTTATCACAGTACTCTATATGCTTCATATCTCTTGTTCCTGCCAAGAAGTAGGCTTTTCACCTACTGCTTCAGTAACACATAAACACCTTGCTCTTTCAGGTCTGCATTTACAGGAAGGTGGCTTACCATCCAAGTCCTTCTCACTCCATGAAGACTGTGCCTGGGAGATAGGCAGTGCACAGAGGACTAAAGAAGAACTTGCTTTCTGGTTTAGTATATTTCTTTCCTAATGTTGATTTCAGATTCCTAATTCTGAAGGAAGTCCAAGTTACATTCTTGCTACCTCATCTCTAGATTGTCTTACTATTCCTTCAAACTGTGTCAGCAAGTTGCTTTTGCAACTCACTCGGTAGGAGTAACCACCAAAATATTTGGGGTTTTGTTGAGTTTTGGTAGTTTTTTTATGTTTTCCATCTGATTCCTTATGATGTTTGACCTGGGGCTACCCTGATTGCCAGACAAGTGATTTCTGGTCAAAACACAAAAATTAATTGCTCACTGAGCAACAAAAATTATCACATTACCAAAATACTAGAAACATACAAACATGGAAGTGGAGAGAGGAAAGCTAATTAAGCCCCTCCAATACTTATAGCCACGTTAGTACGTCCATGTGACCCTTCAAAAACCGTAAAAGCCAACCTTCGTCCTAACAGCATCTCAGAGCGACTTCTTCAGAGAGGCGCTACACACCAAGCAGGGCGCACACACACGTCTCTTACTTTGCCGCTCCGAACTCCCAAGTTTCACCCAAAGGCGAAGGAGCGGGACAGCTGCGCGGCGAGCGGGATAGGCGGCCGGGGGCGTCGCTGTCCGCCCGCACCGCCCTTCCCACCCGGAGCCGGGGCGCACGTTTCTCCGCCGGAGCCTCCAGCACTCCCCGGCGGGGCGGGGCTGGGAACAAAGCCCGGCTCCGTGCCACCCTCCCCGCTCCGTCCCGCCATTCGCGGCCGGCCTGGCCCGTTCCCAGCGCTGCCATCCCCCGCGGCGGTGGCTGCCCCGGCGGCTGCGCGGCCCCGC